>WAAF01011400.1:0-14778 GCA_013400475.1 Tricholaema leucomelas
GGAGTCACCATCCCTGGAGGTGGTGGAGTCAATGTCCCTGGAGATGCTGAAGAAAAGAATGGATGAGGCACTTACTGCCATGGTCTGGTTGACTGGACAAGGTTGAGTGCCAGGTTTTACTGGATGATCTTGGAGGTCTCTTTCAACCTGGTTGATTTTATTCTATTCTATCCTATTACTGTCACCATAAAGATGTTTCTCCTCCTGCAGGGGTGGGATCTCCTGTGTTCTACCTTGTCCTTGTTGTTCCTTGCCCTATCACAGGGTATCACTAAAAAGAGCCTGACACCTTCATCCTGACACCCACCCCTCAGATGTTTATAGACATTGGTAAAATTCCCACTCATGCTTCTCTTCTCCAGACTAAACAGCCCCAGGTCTCTTAGTCTCTCTTCACAGCAAAGATGTTCAAGCCCCAAAAAATCCTCATAGTGATTGGCATTGGAATAGGCTGCCCAAGGAGGTGGTGGAGTCACCATCCCTGGAGGTGTTCAAGAAAAGACTGGATGGGGCACTTAGTGCCATGGTCTGGTTGACTGGATAGGGCTGGGTGCTAGGTTGGACTGGATGAGCTTGGAGTTGTCCTCCAACCTGATTGGTTCTATGATTTTTATTGAAGCTTTGAGATTAATCACCTTTTTTATCTCTTTATTTTGTTGTCAGGAGTTTTTGTTCATTCGTTTGGTGGTTTGGGTTGTGTCTTTGTTTTGTTTCAATACCATACTTACTTTCTGCTTCCACAGAGGTTTTCATTAGACCCATAACTGTCACAGCCTTCTTCGTCATCTATGGTGTAATTGGACTGGTAGAAGTCGAAGTGAAGCTGATCAAAATTTGACATTCTGATTGAGGAGGGGAAAGAGAAAAAAAAGTGACTGAAAACATCAATAAAAGAAACTTTGCAACAAGCAAAGGGCAGAGTAGGAGAAGATAATATTATAATATGATATGGGCCAAGAACAGGCTGGAGGGCAGGGCACAGAGAGTGGTGGTGAATGGTGCCACATCCAGTTGGCAGTTGTCACTAGTGGTGTGCTGGGGATCAGTGCTGGGCACAGACTTGTTCAATATCTTTATTGATAATCTGGACCAGGAGGTTGAGTCTAGCATCAGTAAGTTTGCAGATGACATCAAACTAGAGCAGGTGTGGAGCTGTTGGAAGGTAGGAGAGCCCTGCAGAGGGACCTGGACAGGCTGGATGGGTGGGCAGAGGCCAATGGGATGAGATTTAACAAGGCCAAGTGCAGGGTTCTGCACTTTGGCCACAGCAGCCCCAAGCAGCACTACAGGCTGGGGACAGAGTGGCTGAGAGCAGCCAGGAAGAAAGGCACCTGGGGGTACTGGTAGAGAGTAGCTAAACACAAGCCAACAGTGTGCCCAGGTGGGCAGGAGAGCCAATGGCATCCTGGCCTGGATCAGGAGCAGTGTGGCCAGTAGGACACCAGAGGTTATTCTGCCCCTGTACTCAACACTGGTCAAGCCACACCTTGAGTGCTGTGTCCAGTTCTGGGCTCCTCAGTTCAAGAGAGATGTTGAGGTGCTGGAAGGTGTCCAGAGAAGGGCAATGAGGCTGGTGAGGGGCCTGGAGCACAGCCCTGTGAGGAGAGGCTGAGGGAGCTGGGGGTGTGCAGCCTGCAGAAGAGGAGGCTCAGGGCAGAGCTCATTGCTGTCTACAACTACCTGAAGGGAGGCTGCAGCCAGGTGGGGTTGGGCTCTTCTGCCAGGCACCCAGCAACAGAACAAGGGGACACAGCCTCAAGTTGTGCCAGGGGAGGTATAGACTGGATGTTAGGAAGAAGTTCTTCACAGAGAGAGTGCATGTTCCAGCGCTCTGTGACCCTCATTGTAAAGAAGTTTCTCCTCATGTTGAGCTAAAACCTTCTCTGTTCCAGTCTGCAGCTGTTGCTCCTTGTCTTATTGCTGCTGGCCACCAAAGAGATTGGTGACTGCCACTTGACAGCCACCCCTTGGGTATTTGTACACATTGATCAGATCTCCTCTCAGCCTTATCCAGGCTAAACAGCCCCAGGTGTCTCTGTAGGGGAGATGCTTAAATCCCCCAGTCATCCTCGTGGCTCTCTGCTGGACTCTCTCCAGCAGGTCCCTGTCTCTACTGAAAAATTAAACTCTCAAAGCACACAGAGAATTTACATCACCTGGCTGATAGCCATAACCATATCCAATGTACTTAGATATTCATCTCTCACATTTCTTGCTCTCTTCCCTTTTGCCCTCTTTCCCAGCTCCCCAAATGCCACTGGCAAACCCAGGCTTACTCCCATAGCTATCTCTGTATTTATCAAGCACACTCTGCTTTTGGCAAATCTCCTTGCAAGGTAAAACTTACACAGATTAGGATTTCATCAGAGACCTTGAAATGCTGCATCTTAAAGCTTCTAAATTGCATCCCATAATCAGACTGATCTGTGGGGACCCAGTTAGCAATTGCTAATTGTTTGGAGCATCCAAAGCAGAAGTTACTGCTTTATTTTCTTAACTGCTGACCTATGGTGGAGGATTTCCAGGCTGGTAAGAGAAATCATGTTTACATTGCAAAGAGGAATTAATAGACTGATTTAATTGTGCTAAGATATTTACTGGGGCTTCATTTGGAAGCTGGACCTCAGTTATCCATTTGCTCATTAAAGATTTTACAAGGAGTATGTTTTAAAGGATATTAAGTGGTACTTCTAGCCCAATAGTTCAGTTCCAGTAAGGCTTTTATGTTCTTTGCTGTCATTATGTGGAATGAAATAATTACTTCAGCAGGTCTACTACAATGTCTGTGAAGGGGTTTAGAAAAATATGAGTTTATATGGAATCATTGAATAGTCAGGGCTGGAAGGGACCTCAAAGATCATCTAGTCCCAGCCCTCCCTGTCATAGGCTGGGACACCTCACACTAGGTTGCTCAGAGCCACATCCAACCTGCCCTTAAAGATCACCAGGGTTGAGGCTTCCACCACCTGCCTGGCAACCTGTTCCAGTGTCTTACCACCCTCATGGTGAAGAGCTTCTTCCTCAGATCCAATCTGAATCTACCCATTTCTTGTTTTCCTCCATTCCCCCCAGACCTATCACTACCTGACATCCCAAAAAGTCTCTCACCAGTTTTCTTCTATCCCACTTCAGATACTGAAAGGCAACAATAAGGTCTTGTCTGGGTGATTTCCCAAGTGTGTGTGTGTGGGTAACACCCAAATCACAGTATCACAGTCTCACAGTATCACCAAGGTTGGAAGAGACCTCACAGATCATCAAGTCCAACCCTTCACCACAGAGCTCAAGGCTAGACCATGGCACCAAGTGCCACGTCCAACCTTGTCTTGAACAGCTCCAGGGACGGCGACTCCACCACCTCCCTGGGCAGCCCATTCACTCAATATTAAACTTCTTATCAACCAGCACCCCCAAGGCCTTGGGACCACTTTCTATCCATTCTCCACCCAGCATGCATTGTGCTTGGAATTGCCTCAGTCCTGGCACAGGACCTTCTACTTGGCTTTGTTGAAATTTATGAGGTTGGCATTGGCCCACATCAAGGTCCAGCAACAGAACAAGGGGACACAGCCTCAAATTGTGCCGAGGGAAGTACAGTCTGGATGTTAGGAGGAAGTTCTTCACAGAGAGAGTGATTGGCATTGGAATGGGCTGCCCAGGGAGGTGGTGGAGTCACCATCCCTGGGGGTGTTCAGGAGAAGACTGGATGAGGCACTTAGTGCCATGGTCTGGTTGACTGGATAGGGCTGGATGCTAGGTTGGACTGGATGATCTTGGAGGTCTCTTCCAACCTGACTGATTCTATTCTATTCTAAGGACCCTCAGGATGACATCCCTTCCCTCCAGCATGTCAACTGCACCACACAGCTTGTTGCCATCATCACATTTGCTGAGGATGCACTCAGTTCCACTGTCTGTGCCATCAACTAGGCTGTCAAACAACACTGATACCAATACCAACCTCTGAAGGAAACTCTTTCTCATTTGTCCCCACTTAGTTACTCTTTCAGTGTAATCAACAAGCCAATTCCTTACCTGCTGAATAGTACACCCATCAAATCCATGTCTTTCCAAATTGGAGTTTAGGATGTGGTGGGGAAAGTCTACATATTACTCACCCATGAGCTTCCAGTTCAGCCANACACCCATCAAAACCCTCCCTTGAGCTTCCGGGTCAGCCAAGTACGTCAGACGACAACACAAACTACCCACCCATGAGCTTCCAGTTCAGCCAAGTACTTCAGATGACAACACAAACTACTCACCCATGAGCTTCCAGTTTAGCCAACTACTTCAGATGACAACACAAAACTACTCACCCATGAGCTTCCAGTTCAGCCAAGTACTTCAGCTAATCACGAGCTAGCAAAAAGAAGCAGCTAAACACAGAGGAGCTCAGCCTAAAAAAAAGGAGACCTAACCAGCACCAGTGGGTGATGTTAGAGTAATGATCAAGTCCCTACCCTGCCTAGCCGGGGGGCCAACCAGGCCCCCCGGCCTTTAGATCCCCTCCACCATTCACCCAGTGATGCACCACAGGGACTCACCGGTGATGATCTGAGGAGGATCCCTCTGCCCAGTTGGGCAAGCTTGGGGCTTGCCTTTCCTGGGGCCCATTAAAAAGGGGAGTGGGCAGGGAGGGCAAAGTGGTCACACCTGGGGTGGGAGGAGACTCCAACAGCACCCAGATTAAAAAGGGGAGTGGGCAGGGAGGGCAAAGTGGTCACACCTGGGGTGGGAGGAGACTCCCAGATTAAAAAGTGGGTGTGGGAGAAAGGGAAAATACAGAGTGAGGTAAGAAAGGGGCAGATGTAGTGGAAAAGGGGAGGTGGTGCTGAAAGGAGGAAGATGAGAGGAGAAGGATGGAGATGAAAAGAGGCAGATGGGGGGGAAAGGAAGGAGATGGAGAGGAAAGGAGGAAGATAAGAGAGAAGGGGGATTAAAAAAAAAAAAATGAGAACTGGACTATTAGAAGAGAAAAAAAAAAAGGGTCCTGGTCTGGCAGGAGGGTTGGACTAGATGATCTTTTGAGCTGCCTTCCAGCCCCTGAAAGTCTGTGATTCTCAGAGCCTTCCCCTCTCTAAACTGAACAGCCCCAACTCTCCCGGTCTGTTTCCATAAGAGAGGTGCCATGATATGAAAGAATTCCTTATCCAGGTCTACTACAATGATCATGATATGAAAGAATTCCTTATGCAGGTCTACTACAATGCCTTTAACAAGGTTTAGAAAACACACATTTAGTTTTCCAAAAGAATCTGGAGCTAAGGTTTACTTACTTGTCAAGACCCTTGATGGAAACTCCAGTCTGTTGAATTCACACGCTGAAGAACACCTAAAATAGCCTCTTGCTCCAACTGGGGTGAGCTTAGTGCTATTTATAGGATTCTAAATCTGATCTTTGAACAGGTGCATAGGAAGGGAAAAAAAAAACCCAGAGCAACCCACAAGCTGTCAATATCACAGTCAGCATTTAACCAGAGCTAACAACGATAAGCAGAAAAGGGTAGGGAACTTCAGGGAAAGCAGAAGAAAATGAAGAAATGCTGTCCCATGTATTTCAAATCTATCATACAGAGAGCAGTTTAAAGCTTTCCTCTTAAGTAGGTATTTACAAAGAATAGAATAGAATAGAATAGAATAGAATAGAATAGAACAGAATCAAGCAGGTTGGAAGAGACCTCCAAGATCATCCAGTCCAACCTAGCACCCAGCACTATCCAGTCAACCAGACCATGGCACCAAGTGCCTCATCCAGGCTTTGCTNATCCTGTGAGCCTGTGAAACTTTCTGCATGGCTGTGCTGTGAAGCAACAGCCAAGCTTCAGGAGATGAAAACTAAATGAACACCCCACTTTGTAAAGGGCTAAATGAGATGCCCTGGGTAATTACTTGCCTGTCACCACGAGATTAATCCTAGCAAATCATGAGCTCCAATAGTAAATAGCTGAATCAATGAATCCAATCACCATAGGCTTTTGGAAGCTAGCTCATTTCAAACTCATTTATTTTCTAAGAAGATTTGTAGTTGAGAAAGGTAACCACTGTTGACCTGTATTTATACAAAGCCTTTTACTTGATTTTGTTTCAATAAATACAGAAGCATCACTGCTTAATGGAAGAACCATTACACTGATTAAATAAGTGCTGACTGAAGTGTCTCCAATGTAATTGTAAAAGAGAAGAAGATTCCTAATGATGCCTCATAGGACAGAAGCTTTGCAACCCTCATCTAGAAGACACTTTAAAGCAAAATTTACCAACCAGAGCCAGTCACAGAGTCACAGAAAGTTAGGAGCTGGAAGGGACCTCAAAAGCTCATCCAGTCCAACCCCCTTGCCAGAGCAGGATCACCTAGACCAGATCACACAGGAACACATCCAGGCAGGTCTTGAATATCTGCAGAGAGGGAGACTCCACAAGCCCCTGGGCAGCCTGTTCCTGTGTTCTGTCACCCCCACAGGGAAAAAAATTGCTCCTCATGTTTCCATGGAACTTCCTATGCCCCAAAGCCCACCCATTGCACCTTATCCTGTCATTGGGCATCAACCCATCACAGCCTGGTTTCACTCTCCTGGTGCTCACCCTGCACATATTGATAAACATCAATGAATAGAATAGAATAGAATAGAATAGAATCAATAAGGTTGGAAGAGACCTCCAAGATCATCCAGTCCAACCTAGCACCCAGCCCTATCCAGTCAACCAGACCATGGCACTAAGTGCCTCATCCAGGCTTTTCCTGAACACCCCCAGGGATGGTGACTCCACCACCTCCCTGGGCAGCCCATTCCAATGCCAATCACTCTCTCTGCCAACAACTTCCTCCTAACATCCAGCCTATACTTCCCCAGAAGTCACTTCTGAGTCTCCTCCTCTCCGAGCTAAATAACCTCAGTTCCCTCAGATTCTCTTTGTAAGGGTGGTTTGAGCAGAATCTGCTAGGACACAACAGACAACAAATAACAACTGGATCCTCGAAGCTATTAGTTGATGGTACAACAAATCTCAGATTCTCTTTGTAAGGGTGGTTTGAGCAGAATCTGCTAGGACACAACAGACAACAAACAACAACTGGATCCTCGAAACTATTAGTTGATGGTACAATAAATCTCAGATTCTCTTTGTAACAGTGGTTTGAGCAGAATCTGCTAGGACAAAACAGACAACAAATAACAACTGGATCCTCAAAGCTATAAGTTGATGGTACAACAAATCTCAGAGCAGAAGAACTTGAAAATGTCCACAGTGACAGCAGCAGTTGACCATCTGAACAGTTTCCAAACAGTGCTAGCAAGCTTCCTGCACAGGACAATAAGAGTGTGACCAGAAGATCAAGAGAGGTCCCCCCCTCCTACTCTGCCCTCATCTTGAGTACTGTGTTCATTTTTGGGCTCCCCAGTTCAAGAGGGACAGAGATCTGCTGGAGAGGGTCCAGCAGAGGTCTATGAGGATGCTTAGGGGAGTGGAGCACTGAGGACAGGCTGAGGGACCTGGGGCTGTTTAGTCTGGGGAAGAGAAGGGGATTTGGATGTAAGGAGGAAGTTCTTCAACATGAGAGTGGAAAGACTCTGGAATGGGTTGCCCAGGGAGGTGGTTGAAGCCCCATCCCTGGAGATGTTTGAGGCCAGGGTAGATGAGATTCTGGCCAGCCTGATCTAGGGTAGGGTAGTTCTTCACAGAGAGAGTGATTGGCATCAGAATGGGCTGCCCAGGGAGGTGCTGGAGATGTTGTCCCTGGAGGTGTTCAAGCAAAGCCTGGCTGAGGCACTTAGTGCCACGGTCTGGTTGATTGGCCAGGGCTGGGTGCTAGGTTGGGCTGGATGATCTTGAGGTCTCTTCTAACCTGCTTGATTCTACTCTATTCTAAAAGATTGGATGAGGCACTTAGTGCCATGGTCTGGTTGATTGGCCAGGGCTGGGTGCTAGGTTGGGCTGGATGATCTTGGAGGTCTGTCCCAACCTGTTTCATTCTATGATTTTATATGATTCTATGATTTCAGCCCAGGGCAGATCCGAAGAATAAATTAAACCATTCTGAGGAAAGAAAATCTGTAAGACTGAGAAGAGGCAAGTTAAAAACCAATGTGTCCACAATCACAACAGCTACAGCAAGTACTAAATGTTGAATTTTGGCATGAAAGGAGCACCCAATGGGGTAGTAATTTAAACATATTTTAGATTGGTGGTCAATTTTAAAAAAGTATTATAAGATAGCACAAGATGAAATGGGATATGGTAGAAGAGACTATAGAATTTTGTCTGTAGAATTTCGTTGGCGCAATCCCAGGCACAGATCCAGGCTGGGTGGTGAATGGTTGAGAGCAGCCCTGAGGAAAAGGACCTGGGGGTCTGGGTTGACAGAAAGCTCAACACGAAGCTGCAGTGTGAGTGCAGCCCAGACAGCAACCCTGTGCTGGGCTGCAGCAAGAGCAGTGTGGGCAGCAGGGCAAGGGAGGGGATTCTGCCCCTTTACTCTGCTCTCCTCAGACCCCACCTGGAGTCCTGTGTGCAGTTCTGGAGCCCCCAACACAAGAAGGACATGGAACTGCTGGAGCCAGTCCAGAGGAGAGCCACGAAGATGCTGAGAGGGCTGCAGCAGCTCTGCTATGAGGACAGGCTGAGAGAGTTGGGGCTCTGCAGCCTGGAGAAGAGAAGGCTTCGAGGAGACCTTAGAGTGGCTTTCCAGTATCTGAAGGGAGCCTACAGGAAGGCTGGGGAGGGACTATTGACAAGGTCTGGTAATGTCAGGACGAGGGGGAATGGGTTTAAGCTGGAAGAGGGGAGATTTAGACTGGATGTTAGGAGGAAGTTCTTTACAGTGAGGGTGGTAAGGCACTGGCACAGGTTGCCCAGGGAGGTTGTGGATGCTTCCTCCCTGGAGGCGTTTAAGGCCAGGCTGGATGAGGCCTTGAGCAGCCTGCTCAACCTATGGCAGGGGTTCCTTGAGGTCCCTTCCAACCTAAACCATTCTGTGATTCTATGAATTCACTATGTAACAGATTCACACCATAGCCCTACATTTATCACTGAAAGTAAACCAATGAGTCTGGCAAATCCATTCCAATACTCAGTCAATTATTCTCTAGTTGTTGGGTTGGTGTTTTTTTTTTTCATTTCTGATGCAAAAATTAATCACATTAAGGATTAATTCACTAAGCCTTCAGCTTAATTACTTACACTTATAGCCTCCATTAATAATTGTATAAGTGGGGCATTACTAAATTATGTTACTAAAGAAGAGAGGAAAATTTAATTGCAAAGAAATAAACCATTTACTACTTACTACTTCCCTGAAATATGGCTGTTTTTCCCCCTCCCAACTTAATTAGTTGCATTATGTAAAGTGTCTACTAAAAAAATGAGTTCTATGCAGAAAGGTCTCAGACAGATCTAATGTAACCCCCTCATTATTATTTTTTCCTATGACAGTTCATCAGAGAGCAGATGAGAGGCAAAAGAAAAAACAAACCAAAGTGAAATTCAAAGCTTTTTTTGTTCTGGTGTTTTTCTTTTTGTTAGACTTGACCTCATTGCTGTCTGCAACTGCCTGAAGGGAGGTTGTAGACAGGTGGGGGTTGGGCTAGACTGCCAGGCAACCAGCAAGAGAACAAGGGGACACAGTCTCAAGTGTGGCCAGTCTCGGTGTGGCCAGTAGGACGAGGGAGGTTATTCTGCCCCTGTACTCAGCACTGGTCAGGCCACCCCTTGAGTGCTGNTGGTCTCTTCTGCCAGGCAACCAACAACAGGACAAGGGGACACAGTCTCAAGTTGTGCTGGGGGAAGTCTAGGCTGGATGTTATGAGGAAGTTGTTGCCAAAGAGAGTGATTGCCATTGGAATGGGCTGCCCAGGGAGGTGGTGGAGTCACTGTCCTTGGAGGTGTTCAGGAAAAGCCTGGATGAGGCACTTGGTGCCATGGTCTAGTTGACTGGATAGGGCTGGGTGCTAGGTTGGGCTTTATGATCTTGGAGGTCTCTTCCAACCTTATTGATTCTATTCTCTTTATATCTTTATTAAGTTGTGCCAGGGGAGGTCTAGGCTGGATGTTAGGAGGAAGTTGTTGGCAGAGAGAGTGATTGGCATTGGAATGGGCTGCCCAGGGAGGTGGTGGAGTCACCATCCCTGGGGGTGATCAAGCAAAGCCTGGATGAGGCACTTAGTGCCATGGTCTGGTTGACTGGCTAGGGCTGGGTGCTAGGTTGGACTGGATGATCTTGGAGGTCTCTTCCAACCTGGCTGGTTCTATGATTCTATTTTGTTCTTTGGAGACACTGCCTGGATATGGATATGCCAAACCCCCCAAAAAACTAAAACTCTCTTTATGTGATGTTTTTTTATGAGAGGAAATGATTTTGAGGTAAACCTTAGTTCTATGGTATCAGAACTAATGAAGCCTGATTAATATCTTGCAGCTGAATTCTTTAATACCCACCAAGACAGAAACTTCATCTCAAGGCTTGTTTTTTAAAGGCTGAACCACACATAACAGCTTGTTCTCAGGTTGATTATTTGGTGTCTCATAAGCATGAGTTGTGCTTTAATTTTTTTTCTCCAAGGAGGTACTAACAAGATTTCTTACCTCCTAGCAGTTTCCAGTCCTCATTAAATTTGTAGACACTTAATTATCATTAAGATCTCTGTTTCTCTGCTCAATATACTCAAAATCAGCCAAGAGATTCAGAAGTTACTGTGCAGAATATCATAACAAGTAAATGAGCAGCATGAGGCAGCCCTCTCCTATCCATAGGAAGTAAAGATTTTTACAGAATTGAAATGACATCTTAACTTCATTTTGACTTTTTAGGTTTTTGCTGTGTCCTTTTTGCTGTGTCAATCTAGAACAGTTTGTTTGAAATCTTCATCTCCCTATGGACAGATCAAAATACAGAAGGGATCCTACAGGAAGGCTGGAGAGGGATTTTTCAAGAGGGTGTCTAGTGATAGGACAAGAGGGAATGGTTTGGAGCTCTGAGAGAATAGGTTTAGACTGGATCTTAGAAAGAAGGTCTTCATTATTGATTATTCTTCCCTGCAGAGGGACTTTCCCAGGCTGGATGGGTGGGCAGAGGCCAATGGGATGAGATTTAACAAGGCCAAGTGCAGGGTTCTGCACTTTGGTCACAACAACCCCAAGCAGCACTACAGGCTGGGGATAGAGTGGCTGAGAGCAGCCAGGAAGAAAGGGGAATTGGGGGTGCTGGTAGAGAGTAGCTGAAGATGAGGCAGCAGTGTGCCCAGGTGGGCAGGAGAGCCAATGGCATCCTGGCCTGGATCAGGAGCAGTGTGGCCAGCAGGACAAGGGAGGTTATTCTGCCCCTGTGCTCAACTCTGGTCAGGCCACACCTTGAGAGCTGTGTCCAGTTCTGGGCTCCTCAATTCAAGAGAGATGTTGAGATACTGGAACGTATCCCAGGTTTCTGGGAGGGCTGCTGTGTTTCTGTATTACCCTCTACCTTGTCTATTTCTGTCTATAACTGTATATACTGTAACTATCTGCTTGTATATAGTGCTAAGCTGTAAATAATAAGCTTCATTCAATTTCCAGAGCTGGCTGAGTCCAGTCTGGGTGATTTCTAAACCTGGGGGGAAGGTCAGGTAACACCCAAACCATCACAAAAGACAGAAAAGACTTCCAAAGTTTAGGAAGTGTGTTGCACAATACCTGCTTTTCACAAGGCTCTTAGCAAAGTAACCAAACTGCATCCCTACATCCTGCATAATCATAATGATTCTTCTGACACTGGGCTGGAAATAGGAGAGAAGGATGTGATGGATTGGGTGTTCCCCACCCCCACCTCCTCCCCCCCCTCCCCCCCACTTTATAAATCACCCAGACTAGACTCAGCTGGCTCTGGAAGTATGAATGAAGCTTCTATTTACAGCTCAGCACAATGTACAAGCAGATATTTACAGTACATACAGTTATAGACAGAAATAGACAAGGGAAAAGGTAATACAGAAACACAACTCCCCTCCCAGAAACCTGAGTCCCCAGGAGGGGCTCTCAACCACCCCTCACCTTCCCCCTACCCCTCTCGACCTTCCCCCAGTCCCAGGGAAGAATGGAGGCTCGGCCAGGGGGGTTAGGAAGCAAAGTGGATTAGTCCAAAATGGAGGGTGAGGTTAGAGGGTAAGATGCAGCTCAGCCAGTTCCCCAGCAGCAGCCCAAGTGAGAGACAGCCTGAGTGTCTTATCTATGTTTTGCTTTTATTCTTATACATCTCAGCAAGCCTAGGAGCGAAGCAGACATCACCACTGTTTTCCTTTCACAGCCTGTAATCTAGTTCTTCTCACCAAAACATTCTAGCTAGCTTCAAACTAGCACAGTGGTAAAAAAGGTTTTCCTGTGTGGAGGTCATGAAGCTCCTAAGGACAAGGTGTAATTGTTTCTTTAGAACAAGCACACCCAGGGTCTGTAAGCTATAAAGGTTCCAGAAGAGCAGCTGCAGCATTTTCTGTCAATAATCTATGGCTCACAAGTTGCCTAAAGGGAATGTTAACTCCAGAAAGTAATTTTTACTTTCTAGGAAAAAAAAAACCCACCCACACATGGATGAATTTGTCATCCATAGAGGGCTTCTCATGTAAAACTGCAGCTTCCTTTCTGAGTGTAGCCTGACTTGGAGACAGATGAAGAGCAAGAAAAAAAGGTGTTGGCCATTTGTACAACTGACAGTCACAGAATCATAGAATCAACCAGGTTGGAAGAGATCTCCAAGATCTCAGTCCTCTGGAGGTATCTGCTGCTTTGCTAATGCTGTTCTAACTATATAGAGGTTGCAGAGGACAGGAATGTTAAATTAAGAGAAAGCCTTTCACAGAAATTAAGAAATGGTGAGGCTTGGAAAGGACCTCTGAAGATCACCTAGTCCAACCCCACTGCCAGAGCAGAGTCACACAGAGTAAATCACTCAGGTGGGATTGGAATGACTCCAGAAATGGAAACTCCCCAGGCACAGTTACAGGCTGGGCAGTGAGTGGCTGGAAAGCAGCTCTGAGGAGAGGCAGTTAGGGGTGCTGGTGGATGAGAAGCTCAACATGAGCCAGCAGTGTGCACTTGCAGCCCAGAAAGACAACCAGAGCCTGGGCTGCAGCAGGAGAAGTGTGGCCAGCAGGGCCAGGGAGGTGATTCTCCCTCTCTGCTCTGCTCTGCTGAGACCCCACCTGGAGTATTCCATCCGGTTCTGGAGCCCCTGGGACAAGAGGGATGTGGAGATGCTGGAGTGTGTCCAGAGCAGGGCCAGGAGGATGCTCAGAGGGCTGCAGCAGCTCTGCTGTGAGCACAGACTGAAAGAGTTGGGGCTGTGCAGGCTGGAGAAGAGGAGGCTCCCAGGTGACCTTCTTGTGGCCTTCCAGGATCTGAAAAGGACCTACAAAAGAAACTGGGGAGGGACTTTTTAGGCTCTCAGGGAGTGACAGGACTGGGGAGGAATAGAGAAAAGCTGTAGATGGGTAGGTTCAGGCTGGATGTGAGGAGGAAGTTGTTCACCATGAGAGTGGTGAGAGCCTGGAATGGGTTGCCCAGGGAGGTGGTTGAGGCCCCGTCCCTGGAGATGTTTAAGGCCAGGCTGGATGAGGCTGTGGCCAGCCTGCTCTAGGGTAGGGTGTCCCTGAGCATGGCAGGGGGTTGGAACTGG
The DNA here is from genome assembly GCA_013400475.1 of Tricholaema leucomelas. Lineage (NCBI taxonomy): Eukaryota > Metazoa > Chordata > Aves > Piciformes > Lybiidae > Tricholaema lacrymosa > Tricholaema leucomelas. Next base: position 13,640 of record WAAF01011400.1, read on the forward strand.
ATGATCCTTGTGGTCCCTTCCAACCCTGACTGATGCTATGAGTCTATGATCTCCAGGCAGCCAGAGCTCTGCCACTCTCAAAGTGAAGACCTTTTTCCCTATGTTTACACAGTATTTTCTGTGCTCCTTTGTGTCCATTGGCTCTTGTCCTGTCACTGAACACTACTGAAAAGAGTTTCCCTCCTGACACTCTCCCTTTAGACATTGATAGGCATGAAACGAGATCCTTCCTCAGTCTCCTCTCCTCCAGAAGAAGAAATCTTTTCTTTGGTTATTTTGTTTTGTTTTGAGTTTTTGGTGGTCTTTTTTTTATTATTATTATTTTGGTTTTGGGGGTTTTAGGATTTTTTTTATTGCTTTGTTTTGTTTTTTTTTTTTTGTCATTAACTTGGTCTCACAAAGAGCAAATCAAAGAGAAAATAACTCAAAATAATTCAAAAACCTAATTCAACAGATTAAAAACTTTACTAATAAGTAAGGGGGGGGACTACTAACAAACTTCTATTAACTGAATAAACCCTGACCTTGCAAACAGAGATGCCACAGGGATACTGCAAGTTACTAATGGGAAGAAAAGAGCTAGGAACACAAAGTCTACTCTCTAAAGCAGCAAAATGTGCTGCTGCAAGGTGAGCCCTTCCAAGAGCCAGCCCAATAAGAATCAAGGCCTGGAAGACAAACCCTATGAGGAGAGGCTGAGGGAGCTGGGGGTGTGCAGCCTGCAGAAGAGGAGGCTCAGGGCAGACCTCATTGCTGTCTACAACTGCCTGAAGAGAGGCTGTAGCCAGGTGGGGTTGGTCTCTTCTCCCAGGCGCCTAGCAACAGAAGAAGGGGACACAGCCTCAAGTTGTGCCAGGGGAGGTCTAGGCTGGATATGAGGAGGAAGTTGGTGGCAGAGAGAGTGATTGGCATTGAAATGGGCTGCCCAGGGAAGTGGTGGAGTCACCATCCCTGAAGGTATCGCAGTATCACAGTCTCACAGTATCACCAAGGTTGGAAGAGACCTCATAGATCATCAAGTCCAACCCTTTACCACAGAGCTCAAGGCTAGACCATGGCACCAAGTGCCACGTCCAATCCTGCCTTGAACAGCTCCAGGGACGGCGACTCCACCACCTCCCTGGGCAGCCCATTCCAGT
>WAAF01011400.1:15217-26638 GCA_013400475.1 Tricholaema leucomelas
ATTCTATTCTATTCTATTCTATTCTATTCTATTCTATTCTATTTAATTCTAAACAAGGAGAACAAAAAATTAAACCAGTTTCACCGTGACAGAAAAGAATGGAGGTTTGCTGTCAAGGTTTACTACAGTGCCTGCTGTATATCACTTTACTCCTTTTAAATCTCCTTTCTGAAAGATGAAAAAGAAAAGCCTGTGGTGAATTCTGCTGTTAAGCTGTTCTAATTTATTGCCACATATTGAAGAAGCACCTAGACATATATCATGCAATTTTCAAACAGAGGCAGTCCAGAGGCTGGACAAGTCATACAACAGAGATATTGCTAGCTCATGGGAAAACTTCTATAGACCAAAAAGTTAAGCACAATGGCACAGAAGGCATGTATCCTTCTGGTGCCTTTGCAAATCAAAAGCAAGGATATGGCTGCCATTGATGAGTGGTTTTAAAATCCAGTCCTCAAAGCCTTCTTTTTAGAATCATAGAATCACAGAGTCAGTCAGGGTTGGTAGGGACCACAAGGATCATATAGTTCTAACCCCTCTGCCATGGGCAGGGACACCCTACCCTAGATCAGGCTGGCCACAGCCTCATCCAGTCTGGCCTTAAATACCTCCAGGGATGGGGCCTCAATCACTTCCCTGGGCAACCCATGCCAGCCTCTCACTACTTTCCTGATGTACAACTTCTTCCTAACAACCAGGCTGAACCTACCCATCTCCAGCTTCGCTCCATTCCCTCTAGTCCTGTCACCCCCTGATATCCTGAACAGTCCTTCCCCAGTTTTTGGAATACCTTTATCACATATGACTAACAAGAACAATCATTTCTGTTCAGAAGTGTTTTCTTCACTAAGAAATTAATACTGATTAGAAAATTAATAATGATTAGAAAAAAAAAAATAAATTACCCCTGCTCACAGCCCTGCATCAGTTCAGAGAGTCCCACACCCAATTCCAGGTCCCTCTGGAGACTGCTTGGTCCAACCCTCTGCCCAAAGCAGGGTTACCCATGATGAAATCTGACTGCATCATCTTTTCCAACCTGGTTGATTCTAAGATTCTATTCTATTCTATTCTATTCTGTTCTATTCTATTCTATTCTATTCACTGCCCAGGCAGGTGGTGGAGTCGCCATCCCTGGAGGTGTTCAAGCAAAGCCTGGATGAGGCACTTAGTGCCATGGTCTAGTTGAGTGGGTAGGGCTGGGTGCTAGGTTGGCCTGGATGATCTTGGAGGTCTCTTCCAACCTGGTTGAGTCTATGATTCTATTCTATTCTTCCTTATTGGAATATCTATTTGGAACTGTCCTAAACTTAAATGCAAGGAGCAAACATCCAAGCCACAAACTCAAGAGAATCTCTCTGTAGAATGCCAGAATCATTTGGAAGTGACTAAAATGAACTCCCTTATTTTGTTTTGGTGTAAGAAGAGAGCTTAACCTTCTGTTACAGTTACTTCATTTTAAATCCTTATAAAAGGATTCTTCTCTTGCTACTGTTTCCAAAAATAGAGTAGTTTTGAAAGATGATACACATCAAGTAAACTATTGTCTTAAACATTTAATTTTCCTACTTTAAAATTCATTAATTAACCATGGCCACCTCTGAATGCTTAGAAATTAATACTTTAAAGAAGTATTTTGGGGTTAGAAATAAAAGAATTACCCCTGTTCAGAGATGGGCATTGGTTCTAGGAGTCTCACACCCTATGCCAGGTCCTTCTGGGGATTGCCTGGTTCAACCCACTGCCCAAAGCAGGGTTACCCATGATGAACTCTGTATCATCTTTATTCCCCCCCATCAGGTGGCTATATTCATTGATGAGTTCCCCCTGAGCCCTCTCTCCTCCCAGTTAAAGTTCTTCAGTAACTTAAGGGATGGTTTGAGCAGGCTTTGCCTGTAAATGTATGTGCATTGCACCTCCAGAGACAGTGACTCCACCACCTCCCTGGGCAGCCCATTCCAATGCCAATCACTCTCTCTGCCAACAACTTCCTCCTAACATCCAGCCTAGACCTCCCCTGGGACAACTTGAGACTGTCTCCCCTTGTCCTGTTTCTGGTTGTCTGGCAGAAGAGACCAACCTCCAGCTGGCTACAGCCTCCCTTCAGGTAGTTGTAGACAGCAATGAGGTCTGCCCTGAGCCTCCTCTTCTGCAGGCTGCACACCCCCAGCTCCCTCAGCCTGTTCTCATAGGGTTTGTGTTCCAGAACTTTCACCAGCTTTGTCGCCCTTCTCTGGACATGTTCCAGCACCTCAGCATCTCTCCTGAATTGAGGAATCCAGAACTGGACACAGTACACAAGGTGTGGCCTGAGCAGTGCTGAGTACAGGGGCAGAAGAACCTCCCTTGTCCTGCTGGCCACACTGTTCCTGATCCAGGCCAGGATGCCATTGGCTCTCCTGCCCACCTGGGCACACTGCTGGCTCATGTTCAGCTACTATCTACCAGTACCCCAGAAAAGCAATTAACATTGGGATTAATGACCTTGGCCTGATCTACATCTGGAAGGAACTGAACAGAAACACCAAGCAACTTGGATTGTGTTCCTCCAGGTATGGTTCATATCACAGAATCACAGAAAAGATCCAGGTTGGAAAAGATCCTGAAGATCACCAAGTCCAATCCATGACTTTACAAGATTCGCCTTAAACTGTATCCCTAAGCACTATATCCAAGCCACCCTTAAACATGTCCAGGGTCGGTGACTCCACCATCTCTCTGGGCAGCTCATGTCCCCTGACAAATGTTGTTGTCATTCCCAGGCCTGTCCAATATACTGAAACCTCATGTTTAAACAGTAAGGTGCTAAAATGCCTTTTTGCTTCCTGAAAGCCATTGAGAGGAGATCAGGAGCCAACAGAGTTAAAGGCAAGAAAATGAATGAAAGGAGTGGAGGGTGAGATCCTTCATGCTGGAGAGATGGCAAATGGGACACGATTGAGGGCAAGGGAAAATGTACAACTGGCCTTCATCAAGCCTGCATGCTCCCAGCAGCACCTCCTGCTACAATTGCTGAAGGAAAAACACAGGTCAGGGTGAAGCATTCATCTCACCCAATGAAGTGTTTCTTGCTCTTAACTGCTTTCAGCTACAGCTCTAAGTTAGCCTAAAGCGCACATTTAATGGATGAAAGGATAGGGGGGAGTTAGTTCTATTGAGTTATGTAAGCTTTTGTTCCATTAGCTGCATGTGGAAATTGAAGTGAGGTAGTATCTTTTTTTTTTGTTTGAGTGTCTAATGCAATTAGCATCATTAAGGTGAATATATCCTCTTTGATTTTCTTGACTTTAAGAACTGCTGCTGGTCCCATCCATCGCCAGCATCTTAGAATAGAATAGAACCAACCAGGTTAGAAGAGACCTCCAAGATCATCCAGGCCAACCTAGCACCCAGCCCTATCCAGTCAACCAGATCATGGCACTAAGTGCCTTATCCAGTCTTTTCCTGAACACCTCCAGGGATGGTGACTCCACCACCTCCCTGGGCAGCCCATTCCAATGCCAATCACTCTCTCTGTGAAGAGACCTTGCTACCGCTGCATACTGCAGTGCCAATATTCACTGGGTTGCAAATTGTGACTCAGGCTTTTTTTTTCTTTTATTTGAGATAAAACCTTACCAGTTCCTTGCTAACTAAACTGTTGAGAGGTCCTGTGTGGTTGAGAGGATGGCTGAGATGGTGGGAAGGCAACGATGATTTGCACTACACACAGCTGGCAGACGGGGGTTGGACATGGACAGCTGCACTGATACATGCACAGGTCATGCAAGCCCAGGCTGGCTAGCTTTTCCTTTTCCAGAAGCATCTAAAGTCACTCTTTCAACATTTTGGCCAAGTTATTCTCTGAAAGTGTTTGTGTTACTGTTCCTGCCCTCTGGAGTTCCTACACCAGGTCAGAAACGTTTTGCAGCTTGCTGCTCCAAACTGAACTAGAAGCATAGAATCATAGAATCAGTCAGGGTTGGAAGGGACCTCAAGGATCATCGAGTTCCAACCCCCTCCCCCCTGCCATAACTAGTCTTAAGAAAAAGTTATTTCTTTGCTAGGTCTTTCACAGGAGAGTCCTGAGTCCTTCATATATCAGTACTGAGCGAAGCAAAACAATTGCAGTATTGTTTAGCCTGGAGGAGGCTCAGGGCAGATCTCATTGTTTTCTACAACTACCTGAAGGGAGGTTGTAGCCAGGTGGGGTTGGGCTCTTCTGCCAGGCAACCAGCAACAGAACAAGGGGAGACAGTCTCAAGTTGTGGCAGGGGAGGTCTAGGCTGGATGTTAGGAGGAAGTTGTTGCCAGAGAGTGATTTGCATTGGAATGGGCTGCCCAGGGAGGTGGTGGAGTCACCATCCATGGAGGCATTGAAGCAAAGCCTGGATGAGGCACTTATTGCCATGGTCTGGTTGACTGGATAGGGCTGGGTGCTAGGTTGGACTGGATGATCTTGGAGGTCTCTTCCAACCTGGTTGATTCTATGATTCCCAGTGAATGCAACTGGGACTCCAACCAGTTTTTTAATGACCAAATGCAAAGGAAGGATTAACCTCAGGCAGCAGATGGGCAGCAGAATGGAAGAGATTCAACCCCAGAAGATGAAAGACTCTGGGGTGTGGAGACAATACCAGCAAGCCACACAGAGGTTTTCCTCCTACAACTTACAGTCATGGAATTCCTGAAATGAGGACAGATAGCAGATGTGTGTCTTGGGAGTAGGTCTAATGAAGTAGCAGCTACAACAGACAGTTGCTGACTTCTTTACACTTACACCAAAAGAAATAGCTGTTTCCCTGGGGAGCTTAGTAACAAAGGATTTGTGCAGGCTTCAAATACAAATTGCCCCAAAAGTTCAATGCCTTAGAGAAACTGAAATGATACCAAATGCTCAATAAGTTGGAGCACCTCAGACGCTGTCTTTTGAAGGTGGAGATGGACCAGGAGCACTTCACAGGATGGCTGTGGATATTCACTATAAATACATAGGGTCATGGAAACTGGGGGGGGGGGGGGGGTAAGTTCCCCAGCTGCCTTCAAACCTGAGCTTGGGAATGGCTGCTACTGACAATGTAGCTGCAGCTTCCTGCAACAAGCTGAGATTGTCAAAACCCTGCTAAAGTTGAAAGTGAGCTGCATCTTTTCATTTTTTTGCCCCTCTCTATTCATCTGACTTGAAATAATTTTCTCCATGAATCCATCCCATCCTTTTTTCCAGTTGATTGAGGGTTTGTTGTTTTTTTTTGTTTAGATTTGGTTTTGTTTGGTTTCTTTGGGGGTGTTTTTTCATTTGCTGGTTTGTTTTGTATATGTATATTTCATAGACTAGAAGCATAGAATCAGTCAGGGTTTGAAGGGACCACAAGGATCATCTAGTTCCAATCCTCCTGCCGTGGGCAGAGACACCTTACCCTAGATCAGGTTGGCCAGAGCCTCATCCAGCATTTTGGTTTTGTCTTGTTTGCTTTGGTTTTGTTTGGTTGGGTTTTTTGTTTATTTATTGGATGTTGAATTTACAATGTCAATAGATATTGTAAATCAAATAGTTAGCACTAATGTCTTTCAGGGCATTGCAGTGAGTGATTATCAAGTCTTCCTCTTTTCCTTGTTGGATCTGTCCTTCTCAAATGAGACCTGGCTGTTTTCTATTGAATGGGCTGCCCAGGGAGGTGGTGGAGCTGCCATCCCTGGAGGTGTTCAAGAAAAGCCTGGATGAGGCACTTAGTGCCATGGTCTGGTTGACTGGAAAGGGCTGCGTGAGAGGTTGAACTGGATGATCTTGGAGGTCTCTTCCAACCTGGTTGATTCTATGATTCTGAGACAAAAAATAATGCAAATGAACTATCTTCTCTGTAGACTCTTACCTTTCAATAAGGAGCAACAGCTACAAACTGGAACAGAGAAGGTTTCAGCTCAATATGAGGAGAAACCTCTTTAGAGTGAGGGTGACAGAGCACTGCAACAGGCTGCCCAGAGAGGTTGTGGAGTCTCCTTCTCTGGAGACTTTCCAAACCCATACAGATGCATTCCTGTGTGAACTCCCCTAGGGGATCCTGCTTGGCATGGGGGTTGGACTCAGTGATCTCTGGAGTTCACTTCAAACCTCCAAGACTCTGTGATTCTGTGATTCATAATCTTAACCTTTAAATGCAATGGTAAAGGCACTTTAGCAATAGGTGAAATGGCTTAATTAATGCATCACTGAGTAGACCTCTGGCATCCTGCAAATGCATAGAATCCTATGAGTCACAGAATGGTTTAGGTTGGATGGGACCTCAAAGATCATCCCATTCTAGCCCCATGCCATAGGCAGGGACACCTCCCACTAGAATATGTCACTCAAGGCTTATCCAACCTGGTCTTGAACACCTCCAGGGAGGATGCAGATGACAGAATCACAGATCTTTGACTACATTCTGTGATTCTGCCATTCTCAACCTCCCTGGGCAACCTGTGCCAGTGTCTCACCACCCTCACTGTAAAGAACTTCTTCCTCACATCTAGTTTAAATCTCCTCTCTGTCAATTTAAAGCCATTACTCCTCATCTTGCCTAGTACAGACATGGCAGACAGCACAATACAGTTTGGCAGCAAAGTTTCTTCTCATTAAAGCAGAGGTAATTAAAATCATCACACATGGAGGCACTTACAGTTTGAAAACAAGAGAAAAAAAACAGCTTTGGTATGAAATAAGACCAAAAAAAAGTGGGATTAATTATCACTTTGATGCTGCAGACTCTCTGCTATTCAAAATGCCTGTAATTAGTAGGTATTTACTCTCGCTGCTGGTAGCTGAAAGGCACTGCTGTTTCAGTGACTTACCTTCTCTCTGCCTGACAAAAGTAATATTTTAAAGTACAATGACTTATTTATCTTATCTTTTCATACATACAGCCTGGTTTGGTTCTCTTTGTGTGGTTTTGCTGATTTAAATAAATAAATAAAGAAACATTTATCTCTTTTTTTTTTTTTTTTGGCTGCTTTCTATTAATCACTGAGGCACTTCTTTTCCAGGCAATTGATGATAACATAACAATTATACTTGGTGGCTTCAAAGAACTGAATGTTGTCCTCAGCATCACCTCACACTGGCTTATGTTGGTTGAATGCCCCTATGAAAACAAACAAAAACAAAAAACCAAACCAAAACAAAACAAACTCAACAACAAATAAAAAGCCCAAAAAGAACTCCCCAAAAAATGAACCAAAACTACAAACAGAGCCACTAATTTGGAAAAAAATCAGGTCAAAATGTAAGCAGACTAAAACACTTTCTCCACATTGGTGGAAGGAAATATGTGCAGCATGAAAAATGCACTGACCCCTGGTGGGTTTGAGAGTGATTTGCCATTGGAATGGGCTGCCCAAGGAGGTGGAGGAGTCGCCATCCCTGGAGGTGTTCAAGTAAAGCCTGGATGAGGCACTTAGTGCCATGGTCTGGTTGACTGGATAGGACTGGGTGCTAGGTTGGACTGGATGAGCTTGGAGTTGTCTTCCAAGCTGCTTGATTCTATGATTATGGTCCTCACAGGGGACTTCAAATACCTTGACATCTGTTGGAAGGACAATACAGCAGAGCACCAGCAATCTAAGAGGTGCCTGCAGTGCACTGATGATATCTTCCTCCTCCAAGTGGTAGAGGAACACACAAGAAAAGATCCTATGCTATGTATATGAGGCCTCATCCTTGATAAAGGCAGATATTTTGTTTTTTTTTAAGTTTATGCAACATAAACTTTATGTTTATATAACATAGAAACATAGAATCAACCAGGTTGGAAAAGACCTCCAAGATCACCCACTCCAACCTAGCACCCAGCCCTATCCAATCAACTAGACCATGGCACTAAGTGCCTCATGGAGTCTTTGCTTGAACACAAAAGAAACATAGAATCACAGAATGTTAGGGTTTGTGTGCTAGTTTGAGCCTAGCTAGCATGTTTTGGTGAGAAGAACTAGATGATAGGCTGAGAAATGAAAACAATGGTGAGGTCTACTTCCCTCACAGTCTTGCTGAGATGTGTACAAAGGAAAGAAAAAACAAAGATTAGGGCACTTGCTTGCTCTCTCTTCTCTTCTGCTTTGCACTGCTGCGAAGCTCTGGGGCTGCTGGCTGAACTCCATCTTGCTCTCTAACCTCACCCTCCATTTGCTTTGCTGATTTCACCTTTGCTTCTTAATCCTCTTGGCCGAACCTCCATTCTTCCTTGGGACTGGGGTAAGGTTGAGAGGGGTAGGGGAAAGGTGAGGGGGTGGTTGAGAGCCCCTCCTGGGGACTCAGGTTTCTGGGAGGGGAGTTGTGTCTGTATTACCTTTTTACATTGTATATTTCTGTATATATATATCTGTATATACTGTAAATATCTGCTTGTAAATTGTGCCAGCTGTAAATATAAGCTTCATTCAAATTTCCAGAGCTGACTGAGTCTAGTCTGGGTGATTTCTAAAAGTGTGGGGGGTGGGGGACACCCAAACCATCACAGTTTGGAATAGAATAGAATAGAAAGAATAGAATCAACTAAGCGACCTCCACAGATCATTGAGTCCAAACCCTCTGCCAAATCAGGATCACCAAAGGCAGGCTGCAAGCAGACAGGTTTGGAAAATCTCCAGAGAAGGAGACTTCCACAACCACTCTGGGCAGCCTGTTCCAGTGCTCTGTTACCTTGACCATAGATAAGTTTCTTTTGTTGAGGTGCAGCCTCTTGTGTACCCATTGTACCCTGTGTACCAGGGTAGTCAGTGTACCTTGTGTACTCCTGTGTACCCTGTGTACCAGTGGGTACAACTTCCAGCTTGTACCCATTGTTCTTTGTCCTGTCACTGGGCATCAATGAAAGGAGCCTGGCACCTTCACCTTGACACTCACCCCTCAGATATTTATGGATATTGATAAAATCCCTTGTTAGCCACCTCCTCTCCAGACTAAACAGCCTCAGGGCTCTCAGTCTCTCTTCACAAGAGAAATGTTCAAGTGCCCCCATCATCCTCGTAGCTCTCTTTTGGGACTCTCTCCAGCAGATCCCTGTCTTTCTAGACCAAGGTCCACTTTAATGTTCCACAAGTGAGGTATCCAAGCACAAAAAAAATCAATCTTCCATAGTAATAAGCCAGTCTGTTGCCTTTCTTTAAGTTGTTTACTCATATCTATCTATAGAATGCCTCTTGCAGCATGCCTATTAAATATTAACTTAGATAAATAATCACTGAAGCAGTAAGAGCACAACATCTGCTGGAACAGAACAGCATTAACCAAGAGAAAGAGCAAAAACAGCTTCTGTACTACACAAACTAGAATACTTCAGTCCACATTATGTAAACAGAAGAAAACACAAAGTAAATAATACTCTGTTTATTGATTTGCCATTTACCTCCTAAAACAATCCTACAACCGCTCATCATCCTGCTAGGATCTTTAACCAGGTTGTTTTTTTTTCACCAGATGTGTAGGCTCTGTAACCTGTGACCTTACAAATATTAAAGGCTTTTCAAAAGCAAAACAAGATGTAGAGACACTACACTTGTGAGGCATTTTGCTATCCTTCACCTCTTTAAACTAACAGAAGCTACAACCATAAAAGTGATCAAACCATGGCTTCTTCAGTATGAGCAAATTACTAGTGGTGAATGTGAGCTGGAGAACTCTGTCAGTGCCACTTATCTTGGCCTGAAGGAGAAAGGAAATGACATTCTAGTACATGAAGAGTCTTTTTATACCTTTCTAGAATGGATGGGGAAGTGAAAAAATGCAGGGTAGCATCCTAAAACTGAGATTTGTTGGAAAACAGCTAAGGCTGTGCCGAGGGTGTGCAGCCTGCAGAAGAGGAGGCTCAGGGCTGACCTCATTGCTGTCTACAACTACCTGAAGGGAGGTTGTAGCCAGGTGGGGTTGGGCTCTTCTACCAGGCAAACAGCAGCAGAACAAAGGGACACAGTCTCAAGTTGTGGCAGGGGAGCTCTAGGCTGGATCCCTTCGTCCAGATCATCAATAAAGACGTTGAACAGGACTGGGCCCAGCTTGGGGAACACCACTAGTGACTGGCTGCCAACTTGGTGCTGTGGTTTACTTAATTAGAAGGTGTTAGGTGACAGGTTGGACTGGCTGATCTTGAAGTTCTTTTCCAACCTGGTGAATTCTTTGATTCATTATGAATTTCCTCCTGAAGTCCATCTTAAATGTACCCTGCTCCAGTTTAAAACCATTGCCCGCTAGTTGTATATGATCTGCTCACAAGGTGACATATGTTCATCTGAGTACCAGCAGTTGAAGTTTCTCCCTGTTTCAGTAACACTTCTGAAAGCTACTCTGCCCAGAAGGCCTCAGTCATGACAGCCCCCTTCTGTCTTACGTATTTTTGATAGAAAAGAAGACTCTGGGGAGACCTTAGAATGATCTTACAGTACCTAAAAGGCACCCACAAGAAAGCTGGGAAGGTACTTGTAGTGACAAGAAGAGAGGGCAAGGATTGAAGCTTGAGGAGGGCACATTTAGACTGGAGCTTAGGATGAAATTCTTTACAGTGAGGGTGGTGAGACCCTGGAACAGGTCACCCAGAGAAGTCCAAGATGCCCTCTTTCTAGAGGTGCTCAGTGCCAGGCTGGACGAGGCCTTGAGCAATCTGGGATTGGTCTCTTCTGCCAGGCAACCAGCAATAGAACAAGGGGACAGTCTCAAGTTGTGCCTGGGGAGGTCTAGGCTGGATGTTAGGAGGAAGTTGTTGGCAGAGAGAGTGATTGGCATTGGAATGGGCTGCCCAGGGAGGTGGTGGAGTCGCTGTCCCTGGAGGTGTTCAAGCAAAGCCTGGCTGAGGCACTTAGTGCCATGGTCTGGTTGACTGACTAGGGCTGGGTGCTAGGTTGGACTGGATGAGCTTGGAGGTCCCTTCCAACCTGCCTGATTCTATGATTCTATGAATTTCCATAGAAAACCTTTTTAGAAGAGCTGCCTGCCAATCTCTGTGCACCATTAATGTTGCTTTCAGCAGCTCCTGAAACATTGTCAGTTCCAGAAGAGCTGTAGAGAGCAAACGTGTTTCAGCTTTTAAAGAGGGCAATTATAGACCTGTCAGCTGGATGTCAATCATATGGAAAATAATGGAATGGATGCTCCAGGACTCTAATTAAGAGTTAAAGGAGGATAATATAATTAATGCCAATCAACCTGGATTTGTGACAAATACAGTGACTTGATTTCTTATTTCAAAGAAGGTTACAGTTGAGCTCAGCAGAGGTGGGAGCTAAGACTCTCACTGCAAAAAGTGTTGTTTTCTGTACACTCTGTACTTTGATCACATGTGATATTTGGTTATAAAATCACAACAAAACAACTTTTGCACTGCACATCAAATGGTTTAGGACACTTGTTAGGTCTTAAATAAATGGTGAGAGTGAATGATCATCACCCTTGCCCTTGTGGCCAAGAAGGCCAAAGGGATC
>WAAF01011401.1:3412-20488 GCA_013400475.1 Tricholaema leucomelas
TGAGAGAGTCATTGGCTACTGGAATGGGCTGCCCAGGGAGGTGGTGGAGTCGCCGTCCCTGGAGCTGTTCAAGGCAGGATTGGACGTGGCACTTGGTGCCATGGTCTAGCCTTGAGCTCTGTGGTGAAGGGTTGGACTTGATGATCTGTGAGGTCTCTTCCAACCCTGATGATACTGTGAGACTGTGATACTGTGACACATTCAACAGTTTAGAAATGGAAACAAATCTTTAGTGCTAAATGCCACTTCCCCCCCCTAAGCCAGGTTTGGGAAGCCTCTCAAGTGAAAAGTTTCTGTAATCTTTTTATGAGAGGCATTCCCAACCCAGCAAAGAAAGGTCCAGATCAACTTAGCCATCAAGGGTGTTACTATCAGCGGGGATATTGCAGCCCTCGTGCCCTGAAAAAACCAACAGCCAAAGCAGCACTAAGGGAGATGCCAGTTAAACTGCTCTCATCTTCCTTAAGGTATCACAGAATCACACAATCACTTAGATGGGAAAAGCCCTTCAAGCTCGTCGAGTCCAATCAGTAGTCTCACACTGACAAGTCCCTGACTAAACCAGATCCCTCAGCACAACATCTAGTGGGAGATGTCCCTGCCTATGGCAGGGGGTTGGAGCTGGATGATCCTTGAGGTCCCTTCCAACCTAAACCATTCTATGATTCTATGATTCTAACATCTCATCACTGTGAACTGCTATGGTTGGAAAGGATCACCAGCATCAGCCAGTCCAACCTTCATCCCAGCAGCCTTCATCACCAGACCATAGCCATTAGAAGGCTCTCTCCAGGACCTCATTGCTATAGAACTTGTCTGCTCAACGAACTGGCTGGACCAGCAGCCTTCCAACAGTGCTGCAGCAAAGGTAAGCCCAGTGGGCTCTGATTGTGCCTGACAGTGAAACCCAGGAGCACTCCAAGCCGTAACAAAGAATGCAGGGTAAATACAGAGAAGGAATGGGACGTGGGAAATGTGACATCTCAGTTCTGAAACCCAGGTGGACCAAGTTGGCAGTCTTGGATAGAAAGAGAACAAGTGTGAGAAATCACTCATCCTGAATAAATCCTGGTTGGTTGTGAGAAGCATTCAGCATCAGCAAGTCACTGAAAACAAAAAGTGCATTTTTTTCACTTTGGAGGGTTTAGGATTTGAGCTCAGTGAGTAAAAGGACTAGGCTCTCATTTCAGGGAATTCAGGTCAAGTCCACTGTGAAATGAGTTCATATCTCAGCTTGGCGTCTTCACCTGATACTAGCTCACATCACAAAGCCACTATAAAGTATTTGGCACAATATGGCCTGTCTCAGGATCTCTGATCAGAAAGGGTGGAAGGAGGAGGTTTAGATTCATTACTATAGGATGGTATCATCCCTTAGACGCAGAGAGCAAGCCTTGGGAGGTCTGGACCCAAAGGATTGGATTACCTTTAACCTGGAATCACATCAGCCAACTGGAGACCACTGGAGGTTTATTTTGCACTTGAAATCAGATTCTTTCCCTCCTCTCCAGAGATGGCAGCATTGAGAAAGAGCACTCAGGTAGCCTGTATATAGCCCTCTCTCAGAGAGAAGTGGAGGTCTATACACAAGGGAAAACAACTCAGCTTGGGTGAATCTGTAACCATGCTGATGTGCGTGAGGTGTGTCCAGCTAACCTCCAACCACTCGTATCCAGGTTCTGATGATGTAGTGTGTCTCAGATACTACTCTTCAGCTACCAGATCAGCTCTCTAGGGTTCATAAAGCACTATGATTTTCCTCAAACCTAAAGGCTTGGTCACCTTTAGTGCTTGGTACAACATCTAAAGCTTTGCTGATGGATGCGTCTCAGTGTGTTCTTTCAAGGACACAAAGCAGAAGGATGTTTTCAGTAAGGAAAACAAAAGCATATGCATCATGCTCTGAGCTCCAGTAACTTCAGCTGTAAATGCCTCAGTGACTTTTGTGCGCAGTTGTAAGCAGGTTTAGGTTACAGTTGTGTGAGTGCAGAGACGCCCTCTAGTGGTCAGTTTCTCTTACATCTCTGCTGCTGTGCGCTAAAGGCACTCCCACATGGGAGTCTGTGAGCCCTCCTGTGCAGCGCTCTTCATAAGGGAGCCAAAGAACAATGCAGTCAGCAAAGGAAGAGGATAGCATTTGTAACATAACTCTGTGTAGAGCCAGGTTGCGGCATGATACTGAATCAACCATCCCTAGATTGAACAAGGCCAAGTGCAGGGTTCTACATCTTGCTACACCAACCCCAAGCAGCGCTACAGGCTGGGGACAGAGTTGCTGAGAGCAGCCAGGAAGAAAGGGACCTGAGGGTGCTGGTAGAGAGTAGCTGAAGATGAGCCAGCAGTGTGCCCAGGTGGGCAGCAGAGCCAATGGCATCCTGGCCTGGATCAGGAGCAGTGTGGCCAGCAGGACGAGGGAGGTTATTCTGCCCCTGTACTCAGCACTGGTCAGGCCACACCTTGAGTGCTGTGTCCAGTTCTGGGCTCCTCAATTCCAGAGAGATGTTGAGGTGCTGGAAGGTGTCCAGAGAAGGGCGACAAAGCTGGTGAGGGGCCTGGAACACAAACCCTAGCACAAGCTGTAATGGGAAGTCCTTACAGGGGAACCACTTTAGATTCTTGGAGCACATTACTTGCTAGTTTAATAATCTCAGCCGAAACCCAAGGACAAACCCACCAGTATTTCTGTGGGTCTTTTTGACTCTGTCTTTTCTATCACTGCCACACTGACATGTTCTCTTGCAAGTACAGCTGTGGCAGTTTGAGAAGCTTCTATGAATGGACAAACAAACCTCAGTTGGCACTGTGAATCAAAAGGAACATTACAACAGTTTTGTATTCAAATGTGGCACAGGGTTTTCATGAAGAAATGAGAGGGTGATGGCACAGGATCACAGGCTCACAGGATGTCAGGAGTTGGAAGGCACCCAAAGAGATCATCAAGTCCAACCCCCCTGACACAGCAGGACCAGACAGTCTAGCTCAGGTCACACAGGAACACATCCAGAGAAGCCCTGAAAGGCTCCAGAGAAGGAGACTCCACAACCTCTCTGAGGAGCCTGCTCCAGTGTACTGTGACCCTTTCAGTAAAGAAGTTCCCCCTTGTGTTGAGCTGGAACCTCCTGTGCTGCAGCTTCCATCCATTGCTCCTTGTCCTATCCCAGGGAGCAGTGAACAGAGCTTGCAGGGTAACGTATTTGGTACCTACCTGAAAACACCACCACAGAGCATCACATGGACTCCACAGGAGTATTTACCAGCGACTACCCTTTAGCAACAGTCCAAGGAGCCATCACAAACAACTCAAATTTGCTGCTGCAAGATGCAGAAGACCTGAGTCTCAGCTCAGACACACATCCTGCACCATCCCTGATGTCGTTGGGCAACAAGGCTGGTGAAGGGCTTGGAACACAAACCCTATGAGGAGAGGCTGAGGGAGCTGGGGGTGTGCAGCCAGCAGAAGAGGAGGCTCAGGGCAGACCTCATTTCTGTCTACAACTACCTGAAGGGAGATTGTAGCCAGGTGGGGTTGGGCTCTTCTCCAAGACAACCAGCACCAGAACAAGGGGACACAGCCTCAAGTTGTGCCAGGGGAGGTCTAGGCTGGATGTTAGGAGGAAGTTGTTGGCAGAGAGAGTGATTGGCATTGGAATGGGCTGCCCAGGGAGGTGGTGGAGTCACCATCCCTGGGGGTGTTGAAGCAAAGCCTGGATGAGGCACTTAGTGCCATGATCTGGTTGACTGGCTAGGGCTGGGTGCTAGGTTGGACTGGATGATCTTGGAGGTCTCTTCCAACCTGGTTGATGCTATTCTATTCTATTCTATTCTATTCTATTCTATTCTATTCTATTCTATTCTATTCTATTCTTGTGAAAGGACCTTCAACTATGGTCTTAGGCTATCAACCTTATCAGTTGTTGGAA
This sequence comes from Tricholaema leucomelas, assembly GCA_013400475.1. NCBI lineage: Eukaryota > Metazoa > Chordata > Aves > Piciformes > Lybiidae > Tricholaema lacrymosa > Tricholaema leucomelas. The sequence goes on from WAAF01011401.1 coordinate 7,333, forward strand.
TGCAGAGCTAGATGGGCAGTCTAGGTGACACTGTCAGCTGAGGTTGGCTGTTCTCCATGTGTTTAGAAGAGTTAGACACTGCACTTTTTCATCCCAGAATACAATAATTTCTGGAGCCCTTACAGTAAATGAAGAGAAATCCAACAATATTTTGTAGTAGAGGGAAAAACAAGTCCTGACTGTCATGGAAGGTCAAAATAAGCCTGATATGTGTCCTGGGTGGTCCAGGTATGATCTTCCGCTTTCCCCTTCTTCCTTTTCAGGAGCAGGGAGTGTCGTGGGAAACGAATAAAAGGCTTGGAGCCATGGAGTCTCATGCTGAAGAACTTCCTCCTCACATCCAGTCTGAATCTCTCCAGCCTGTCCAGGTCCCTCTGGATGGATCCCTGACCTCCAGCGTGTCTGCTGCACCACACAGTTCGGTGTCATCAGCAAACTTGCTGAGGCTGCACTCAATGCCTCTGTCCATGGCACCCACAAAAATGTTGAACAAGACTGGTCCCAGGACTGATCCCTTAGGGCCATGGTGAAGTTCTTCAGCACAAGAGTGGTGAGAGCCTGGACTGGGTTGCCCAGGGAGGTGGTTGAGGCCCCATGGCTGGAGGTGTTTAAGGGCAGGCTGGCTGAGGCTGTGGGCAGCCTGATCTAGGGTAGGGTGTCCCTGCCCATGGCAGGGGGGTTGGAACTGGCTGATCCTTGTGGTCCCTTCCAACCCTGACTGATTCTATGATTCTACTGCTGCTCATCCAGCTGACAAGCACCTCTTGCCCAGCCAGCAACCACCCCATGAGCTGAGGACTCCACCCACTTGCTGCCACAGACTGCCTGCCAGAGAGCCAAGATGCCAGATACGAGCAGAAAAGCAGGCTGCACTGCTGTCCTGCCAGACCACAGCGAAATGCCTCCCTGGGAGCCCAGTGCTGGAGAGCTCGAGAGAAACAGTGCCAGCTGCAGACCTAGCATGGAGAAAAGCAGCAGCTGAGAGAAGCTGCCACAGCTCAGCTCTAGCCAAATGGCAGCTACAGCTCACAAGCCACTGAGCTGGTTTGAAGCTAGCTAGAACATTTTGGTGAGAGGAATTAGATGATAGGCTGTGAAAAGGAACCAATGCTGATGTCTGCTGCACTCATAGGCTTGCTGAGATGGATAAAACCAAGAACACAAACATAGATAACGGAGTTGCTCTCTGGCTCTGGCTGCCTCCTTTCTCTAACCTGCTGTCTGTGTAACTAATCCTTCTGCTTCCTAACCCCCCTGGCTGATTCTCCAAACTGACCTTGAACATAAGGCAAAGTCTGGGGTAAAGTAGAGGGGTGGAAAAGAGGTGGAAGGGTGATTGGGCACTCTGGTTTCTGGGAGGGCTGTTGTGTTCCTGTATGGCTTTTTAACTTGTCTATTTCTGTCTATAGCTGTCTAGATTGTAGATACCTCCTTGTATCTTGTGCTAGGCTGTAAATATAAAGCTTCATTCAATTTCCAGCTCGGCTGAGTCTAGCCTGGGTGATTTCATAAGTGTGGGGGAGCAGGGAACACCCAAACCATCACAGACAGGAAAAGCTGCTCCACGCCCATCCGGCTGATGAGCAGTGAAAGGGACCACTGCATTGTGAGCACAAGAGCACTCTTTCAGAGACCAGCTGCAGCTGCACCTCTGCAAAATGACAAGACCATGCCAGAAAACAAAGCTCCAAACTCCCAGAAAGTTTTCTTCTGGAGCAGCTCCCCCAAGATGGCACAGTGCTCCACGTGGCAGACACTATCTTTGTTCACTTTGTGCAGCTGCACCTTATTTTGGATCATAAATATTGTAGCTCAGGGACACTAAGCTTGTGAGTAAACTGACCACATTGCTGTAACAGTCTGTTCAAAGGCCTGTGCCAGTCACCTTTGTTTAGTGGCCATAGAGTCATAGAATCATAGAATCATGGAATGGTTTAGATTGGAAGGGACCTCAAGGATCATCCAGCTCCAACCCCCTGCCATAGGCAGGGACACCTTCCACTAGAGCAGGCTGCTCAAGGCCTCATCCAGCCTGGCCTTAAACACCTCCAGGGAGGAAGCATCCACAACCTCCCTGGGCAACCTGTGCCAGTGTCTCACCACCCTCACTGGAAAGAACTTCCTCCTAACATCCAGTCTAAATCTCCCCTCCTCCAGCTTAAACCCATTCCCCCTCGTCCTGACATTCCCAGACCTTGTCAATAGTCCCTCCCCAGCCTTCCTGTAGGCTCCCTTCAGATACTGCAAAGCCACTCTAAGGTCTCCTCGAAGCCTTCTCTTCTCCAGGCTGCAGAGCCCCAACTCTCTCAGCCTGTCCTCATAGCAGAGGTGCTATGGTCCTTGCAGACCAGGCAGCCATGTGCCACATGTCCCTTTCCTAACTGAAATGATTGCTTGAAAATTTCCAGTTCTGATTTCAGTAGTTTTAAATTTCCTGCATATAGCTTTTGTGTAAACACCTAACTGAGGTGATTTGGGAGCTTCCTTCCCCCCCAACTTGGAAAAATCACCAGACTAGCTCAGATGTCTGGAAGTAAGATGAAAGGCTTGGAACACAAACCCTATGAGGAGAGGCTGAGGGAGCTGGGGGTGTGCAGCCTGGAGAAGAGGAGGCTCAGGGCAGACCTCATTGCTGTCTACAACTACCTGAAGGGAGGCTGTAGCCAGGTGAGGTTGGGCTCTTCTGCCAGGCAAGCAGCAACAGAACAAGGGGACACAGCCTCAAGTTGTGCCAGGGCAGGTCTAGGCTGGATGTTAGGAGGAAGTTGTTGGCAGAGAGAGTGATTGGCATTGGAATGGGCTGCCCAGGGAGGTGGTGGAGTTGCTGTCCCCAGAGGTGTTGAAGAAAAGCCTGGATGGGGCACTTAGTGCCATGGTCTGGTTGATTGGCTAGGGCTGGGTGCTAGGTTGTCCTGGATGATCTTGGAGGTCTCTTCCAACCTGGCTGATTCTATGATTCTATGTTAACTTAAGCACCAGTAGCTGTGTGAGTACAGCAACCTGCAGCTTGGTGCAGGGCTCATTTGCCCTGCTGCTTGCTTAACAGCAGCTTGTATAATTCAGCAGTAATTTGCAGTAGCCATACCCAATTTCCACATCAGTTGCAGCTGTGTATAGCCTTTTTTTCCTGTAATTGAGTCACATACCCTCCTTGTGCACTTGCAGCTTTAATGACTCTGATGTATGATAATGGCTCAGGCTGGATGGGGAAGGGGATTAACATTTGTATTCTTGGGGCAGTCTAGGGACTGCCAATAACAGAGAGATGAATCATCAGCAAGTAAAATTCTTGCACATCAGTTACTAAAGGGAAGGGCTGTGTTTAATACTGTGCCATTGTGGATCTTTGTGCAGTAAGAAGTCCTGAGACCAGAGAATTTAGTCCTGCAGAGTGCTGTGTACACTCCTACACTACATCAGCAGAAGTCAGGGCACACAGCATCTTCCAAGCACTTTCTTCCTGTGGCCTTGCTATCAATTAAAGCTTATGAAGAAGTCAAATCCTTAAATCATTCTCACACTGCTTACACACACACCTCCCTCTCCTTCAACATCTGTATCCTTACTCCAGTGTGTAGTTTCTCAAAGTTCCTCAGACATGGTGGAGTCACAAGAATTGGGATTTCAGTTAAAGAGTGAAGAAAAAAAACAAAGTCATTATGTCTGCCTGATGAGTTCAGGAGCACACCAGGAAAGTCACTGCCCTTAGCAGGCTGTCTGCTGTTTACAGGGCTGCTCTTACTGCACCTAGCCATAGGAATAGAAAAGGCTGTGAGGGAAGGTCAATACCTCCTAAAGGGAATGGTCACTACAAAAATAATGAAGAAGTGCAAATGGACTGAGACTGAAAAGTCAAAATGAGGCAGAATTCAGAAGGGCAGAGATGCCACAGAGACCCATCAGACGTCTAACACAGCCACATGTCAGAGCCAGAGGCAACTCCATGGCCACCAACACAATCAACTGCCTCAGGACTCATACAAGGAGCCAGATGCTCTGTCTGGGAATCACTCTTCCACAGATCAGCTTCAAGATCCCAGGACTGTCATCTTGAGAAGAGGAAGAGCAAGCACGACACAGTGACACAAAGCAAGAGTTGAGCAGGACTGTATTTGGTTTTGTTTAGTTGTTTTTTAATCCACTGAGTTATAGTTTGCTGCATGAGTGACTCTGCTATAAAAAGAAGAAGAGAAGCCTGTGTTCTCCTTATGAATGTTAAGAATGGGTCTAAATGACATCTTTTCCAGCACTATTGCCTCAGGCTTGGAAACCAAAAAAAAAACCCCAAACCACCTAGCCCCACATGGTCCTTTACAAAACAAACCCTCACAGGCTCGTGAGGCAAACAAACACCTCCCTGCTCTGCAAGGGAGATGGGCCAAGAGGAGAAATATTTAACCCAGCTCCCCACACTTCTTAGACAAGAGCCTGAGCCATGCTTGATATTGATAATTGAGAGCTCTGTCAATGACAATTGCAAAACCTAACTCAAAGGCAGTATCCATACTTGGAAGGATATCCATCTAGGAAAACCAAACTGAACAGTCAGAGAGAAGACTGAGAGGGGATTTGATAAATGATTATAAATATCTGAGGGCTGGTCAGGAGTGGGGGGACAGGCTCTGCTCACTGCTCCCTGGGATAGGACAAGGAGCAATGGGTGTAAGCTGCAGCAAAAGAGGTTCTGCCTCAACACAAGGGGGAACTTCTTTACTGTGAGGGTCCCAGAGTACTGGCACAGGCTGCCCAGAGAGGCTGTGGAGTCTCCCTCTCTGGAGCCTTTCAAGGCCTGTCTGGATGTGTTCCTGTGTGATCTGTGTTAGATAGGATTGTCCTGCTCTGGCAGGGGGGCTGGACTGGATGATCTCCTTGGGTCCCTTCCAACCCCTGACATCCTGTGAGCCTGTGATCCTTTGACCATGCAGGCACTGTGAGGGCAGCGCAAGACACCTGACAAGAGGTGCTAAGCCCCCCTAGCCCTCAAGGCTTTGCTGGGGCCAAACCCTTATTGTTTGCTCATCTAACTCACTCCTGGACCCCACAGCAGGAGGAGTAAAGCAAGGGTTAAACCTGCTGGGCAGGATTTATGCCCTGCCAGGACAACAGTCAAAGTAAAAATGCCAACATTTTAACCACCAAAGGAGAACATAACAGAAGGACCAATTCCAATTCCTTTGACAAGGCACTGTAAGAGAATCACAACTGAAAAGGGAGAGCTTGCAAGTTTGACCTGACAAATGACTCCTTTTCAAAGAGCCACATCCCCACAGTCTTTAATAGAATCACAGAATCAACTAGGTTGGAAGAGATGTTTCCCACTGTAAAGTGCACAACACTCAGGAATGAAGTCTGCAGCAGACATTAGGAAATTTAGGCCACCTAAAGACTATGGATGGTTTGCTATTGGAAGCATCTTGATATATATCATGATTGGTATAGGTTTGATATTGGAAGCATCTGTGGTGTTTTTGCTTCAGTTGTGTTGGGTCATTTTTGTTTTGATAGCTTTATGTTGTTGCTGTGGCTCAGCACTTCAGCAGAGTGGGAAGAAATGTAGGGTACCTTGCAAGAATGAAGGGTACATCAGGTGTCTAGCATTTGGGCTCAAATGTATGAGTCTGCCACGCCTGGGCTAGAAAGAGATGATAATAATGGAACAGGTTATCAATATCAATATCATTCATCAATATCATTTTATCAATATCAATATTATTTATCGATATTTCATCAATTGTCATCTAAGAGGAGAGGCTGAGGGAGCTGGGGTTGTTTAGCCTGGAGAAGAGGAGGCTCAGGGCAGACCTCATTGCTGTCTACAACTAGGGAGGTTGTAGCCAGGTGGGGTTGGTCTCTTCTCCCAGGCAACCAGCAACAGAACAAGGGGACACAGTCTCAAGTTGTGCCAGGGGAGGTCTAGGCTGGATGTTAGGAGGAAGTTGTTGGCAGAGAGAGTGATTGGCATTGGAATGGGCTGCCCAGGGAGGTGGTGGAGTCACCATCCCTGGGGGTGTTCAGGGAAAGCCTGGCTGAGGCACTTAGTGCCATGGTCTGGTTGACTGGCTAGGGCTGGGTGCTAGGTTGGACTGGATGATCCTGGAGGTCTCTTCCAACCTGGTTGATTCTATGCTATTCTATTCTACTAATGCATCAATTATTATTTATCAATATGTTTTCACAGTCTCACAGTATCACCAAGGTTGGAAGAGACCTCACAGATCATCAAGTCCAACCCTTTACCACAGAGCTCAAGGCTAGACCATGGCACCAAGTGCCACGTCCAACCCTGCCTTTTATCAATAATAATGGAACAACCTGGCCAGCCTTCTTTGCATGAAATAAAATGTTGCTTTTCCATAATCACACCTATAATGTTGTTGTTTCCACAGGCTCACAGCATGTCAGGGGTTGGAAGGGACCCAAGGAGATCATCCAGTCCAACCCCCCTGCCAGAGCAGGACAATCCTATCTAACACAGATCACACAGGAACACATCCAGACAGGCCTTGAAAGGCTCCAGAGAAGGAGACTCCACAACCTCTCTGGGCAGCCTGTGCCAGGGCTCTGGGACCCTTACAGTAAAGAAGTTCCCCCTTGTGTTGAGGCAGAACCTCTTTTGCTGCAGCTTACACCCATTGCTCCTTGTCCTGTCCCAGGGAGCAGTGAGCAGAGCCTGTCCCCCCCTCCATGTGTTTTATGGAGACACATCTGGTTTATGTGTCACACAATCACAGAATGTTAGGCATTGGAAGGGACCTCAGCAGACCATCTAGTTTAAACCCCTCCTGCCAGAGCAGGGTCACCTGGAGTAAGTCACACAGGAACACATCAGGCAGGTTTTGAACGGCTCTGAAGAAGGAGACTCCACAACCTCTCTGGGCAGCCTACTCCAGTGTTCTGCCACCCTCACAGTGAAAAAGGTTTTCCTTGTGTTTGTGTGGAACCTCTATGCTTCAGCTTGTACCCACTGCCCAATGTCCTATCACCAAGGAGATAACAGACTGGAAATAGAAGTGCACAAAAGGACATATGGGGAGATGATGCCCTCCAGCAGCTTCATCCAGCAGGTGGTACTACTGGCAGTGGACTTTGCTTCAAATCCACAAGAGGAAAGGAGAGATCCTTGTGTAGAAAATAGAAATACTCATTCTAGAAGCAAAAAGCTCTTCTTTTGGTATCCCCAGAAGGTTCCCCTCAAGTGACTCTGTAGCAGCAGGCTGAATCAGACTAGATCAGAGCTGATGTGGCAGCAGTGACAGTGTCGCCTGCTCAGTGACTCCCAGAGCTGACTTCTTAGGGCCAGCTGTGGTGGAACGGATGCTGCCAAGCTGGATTGTGTGGCTGCATATTGAAAAGATGTCTGAATATTTAGCACTCAAGCAGAGAGACAGAGGGGAAAACTCCCTGACCACCACTGAATTTAACTGGATCTGTGGGTGTACATGAAGTTAGTAGAGATCATCAGCTTTTCTAGACTGTAATGTGCTAGTTTGAGCCTAGCTAGAATGTTTTGGTGAGAAGAATTAGATCATAGGCTGAGAAATGAAAACAATGGTGAGGTCTACTTCCCTCACAGTCTTGCTGAGATGTGCAGAAAGGAAAAGCAAAACATTAGATAAAGTCAGTTTGCTCTGCACTTCGCTTGGGGCACTTAGCTCTGGGCTGTGCTCTCAGCTCTTTGCCTGCTGGGGAGCTGAGGCTGCTGGCTGAACTCCATCTTGCTTTCTAACCTCACCCTCCATTTGCTTTTGGCTGATTCACCTTTGCTTCTTACTCCCCTTGACCGAACCTCCATTCTTCCTTGGGACTGGGGTAAGGTTGAGAGGGGTAGAGGGAAGGTGAGGGGGTGGTTGAGAGCCCCTCCTGGGGACTCAGGTTTCTGGGAGGGCTGTTGTGTTTCTGTATTACCTTTTTACCTTGTCTATTTCTGTATATAACTGTAACTATCTGCTTGTATATTCTGCTAGCTGTAAATATAAGCTTCATTCAAATTTCCAGAGCCCCCAACACAAGAAGGACATGGAACTGCTGGAGCCAGTCCAGAGGAGAGCCATGAAGATGCTCAGAGGGCTGCAGCAGCTCTGCTATGAGGACAGGCTGAGAGAGTTGGGGCTCTGCAGCCTGCAGAAGAGAAGGCTTCGAGGAGACCTTAGAGTGGCTTTGCAGTATCTGAAGGGAGCCTACAGGAAGGCTGGGGAGGGACTATTGACAAGGTCTGGTAATGTCAGGACGAGGGGGAATGGGTTTAAACTGGCAGAGGGGAGATTTAGACTGGATGTTAGGAGGAAGTTCTTTACAGTGAGGGTGGTGAGACACTGGCACAGGTTGCCCAGGGAGGTTGTGGATGCTTCCTCCCTGGAGGTGTTTAAGGCCAGGCTGGATGAGGCCTTGAGCAGCCTGCTCTAGTGGGAGGTGTCCCTGCCTATGGCAGGGGGTTGGAGCTGGATGATCCTTGAGGTCCCTTCCAACCTAAACCATTCTATGATTCTATGATCTGTATATACTGTAACTATCTGCTTGTCTATTGTGCCAGCTGTAAATATAAGCTTCATTCAAATCTCCAGAGCTGGCTGAGTCTAGTCTGGGTGATTTCTAAAGTGTGGGGGGTGGGGGACACCCAAACCATCACATGTAACAATGAGCATGCACACAGAGCAGCCTCTCTGGACAGCTCACATTCCTAGTAGACAGAGTTTTGCTTATATTGCTTTTTGAAAACATTTATCATTTGAGCTTTATTTTTCCCACCATTTTCCTGAGTTTCCTGGGCTCCCATATTCCAAAGGGCACTGGGGTGTGTGTGTGGGGTGTGACACTCCTGAAAGAGAGGCTAAAATTCTTGACACTGAACTACCTTGAGCTGGAGTGTGGCTTTACAGGGTAATCTGAAGCAATTTTGCCACTTCATGTCATGAGAACTTAGGCAAGGTTAGATCCACCCCCACCCCCCACGGGTCTGTATGTGTGCAGGGGATTTCTCTATGAAGGCTGTCACACAGAAATGCCCATGGCCATCTGGCCCTCTGCACAAAGGAATGGAGACTTTTGGCCATAGACATAACTGACAGAGTTGTCTCCACTTATAAGGTAATTTACTGAAGATAAGGCAAAAAGCATTTGAAAGCTGAGATCAGCAATAGACAAGGAAAGCTGCATGGAGAGGAAGAACCTCAGTGAAAACAAAGAGGTAATCCATCAGTAAATTAATTTGTTATTGTCATTGGAAGTTGTATAATGGTATAATTACAGTGAGTTTGGGCAGGAGCACAGGATCAGCTACAGCAGTGCTCCTTCTAAAAGGTAGTGGCTCAAAGAGGTTTGTCTCCATCTTCAGCCCTTACAGTAAAGAAGTTCCCCCTTGTGTTGAGGCAGAACCTCTTCAGCTGCAATTTACACCCATTGCTGCTTGTCCTATCCCAGGGAGCAGTGAGCAGAGCCTGTCCCCCCACTCCTGGCCAGCCCTCAGATACTTATAAACAGCAGTTATTGAGTCTCATTGACCATGTGCCTCTCGCAAGATGTCAGGGGTTGGAAGGGGCCCAAGGAGTCCAACCCCCCTGCCAGAGCAGGACCAGACAGTCTAGCTCAGGTCACACAGAAACACATCCAGAGAAGTCCTTCAAACTCTCCAGAGAAGGAGACTCCACAACCTCTCTGGGAAGCCTGTTCCAGTGGTCTGTGACCCTTACAGTGAAGAAGTTCCCCCTTGTATTGAGCTGGAACCTCCTGCGCTGCAACTTACACCCATTGCTCCTTGTCCTATCCCAGGGAGCAGTGAGCAGAGCCTGTCCCCCCACTCCTGGCAGCCCTCAGATACTTATAAACATTGATCAAATCCCCTCTCAGTCTTCTCTTCTCCAGACTAAACAGCCCCAGGTCCCTCAGCCTCTCCTCATCAGCCATGCCCTGCAGTCCCCTAATTGTCCCTGTAGCCCTCCATTGGACCCTCTCCAGCAGATCCCTGTCCCTCTTCAACTGGGGAGCCCAAAACTGAACACAGTATTCAAGGTGAGGTCTCAGCAGGGCAGAGTAGAGGGACAGGAGAACCTCCCTTGATCTGCTGGACACACTCTTCCTGATACACCCCAGGATCCCATTGGCCTTCTTGGCCAAGTCCATGTTGGAGGTGAGCAGAGGAGAGTTTAGTTAGCGAGCTATGGAGAACAGAAAATGCAATAAAGGACAAGGAGCAGACAAGCATTTTGTGCAGCTGAAGTGCCTGCAAACCATGGCTTGGTGTTAAAGCCTGAACTTTAGTGAGCAGGCGATGAGCTGGGTTCATCTAACACCAACAAACACGATATAGCTACAGGGCCTTTCATCCTAGTTAAATACCAGATGACTTAAAGGCTGTTGCCAGCAGCTGTGGAGAATGTCACTGGGATGCCATCTGATGGCTCTCTGAGTTTTGTGAGTGAAGTATGTCGGCTCCTTCTTTGTTAAGGTCAGCATGTATTTCTAATGGTTCATCTGCAGGGCACCAGCGAGAACACAGGTGCTGGAAAATGTCTTTTTCATGCAGCACAGACTGAAACAAGTGGGATTGAATAGGGTCAGGAAGAACTTTTTCATGAACATGTTGGTGGTGTGGAAACAGAACTCACGGAGCAGGACATAAAGTGACAGGCAGTTGTGGATGAGACAAACAGCAGGAATTGTTATTTAACTTGCATAAAGAACTTTGCATGAGTCACTTGCTTCTGAAATTCAGAGAGACTTGCACATGTTTATGTGATGGTTTGGGTGTTCCCTGCCCCCCCACACTTGGGAAATCACCCAGACGTGGCCTTGAGCAACCTGCTCTAGTGGGAGGTGTCCCTGCCTATGGCAGGGGGTTGGAGCTGGATGATCCTTGAGGTCCCTTCCAACCTAAACCATTCTATGATTCTATGATTCTATGATTCAGACTAGACTCAGCTGCTCTGGAAATTGAATGAAGCTTATATTTACAGCTTAGCACAATATACAAGCAGATAGTTACAGTATATACAGTTATAGACAGAAATAGACAAGGTAAAAGGTAACACAGAAACACAACAGCCCTCTCAGAAACCTGAGTCCCCAGGAGGGGCTCCCAACTGCCCCTTCACCTTCCCCCTACCCCTCTCAACCTTACCCCAATCCCAAGAAGGAATGGAGGTTCGGCCAGAGGGGTTAGGAAGCAAAGTGGATTAGTCAAAGAAACGGAGGGTGAGATGCAGCTCAGCCAGTTCCCCAGCAGAAGTGAGTGCCTTATCTGTGTTTTGATTTTTGTTTCTATACACCTCAGCAAGCCTGTCAGTGAAGTAGACATAACCCTTGTTTCCCTTTCACAGCCTGTAATCTAGTCCTTCCCACCAAAACATTCCAGCTAGCTTCAAACTAGCACAGTTTAAAGAAAATCTCAGAGTGAGAAAGGCCCAAGGATTGCCTGGTTTCAAGGCTTGCAGGTTTTTAGCTACTGGGTCTTGAGACAGTGATTCAGAGAATGGGTTGGGAGCTTTTTAACCTTCTTCATCTATCCTGGATTGTCACCTGCGCTACTGAATCATTCCTCTGTTCCTCTGCACAGGGTGAAGCCAAGCTTGGCTTTCATAGGAATGTGAAATTTCAGTGCACTCACTTTCCCATCCATTCTCAACTCTTACTCCTTCAGTCTGTAGCCTACTGGCAGAGGAATAATTATGAAATGTTGTTGTGGCCACTGGTTGTATAACTAATTAGAAACTTTACTGTACCTTACTACTCACTAACAAATAAATAGCTAGATGGTGTTCCTCCCCTGGAGACAGGAATTCAGTTAAAAAGAAACATACCTTTAAATGAACATTTAATCATTACTACCCACAGGCAAGATCATCTAGCTGTCCCCAGGCTCTAAGTTGTCTCTCCAAGGCCAACTCTCTGTGAGACAACTCTGTATGGTGAGTTCTACATGGGGAGAACTCTAAGTGGGTCAGGGGATTCTACTGTTTGTCTAGCAGAAGGGTCTACAGCACTGAACTCACACCCCTGTGCTTTTATGCTGGGATCACATAGACCTGGGCAGAGTTGGGGGGGCTGTTGTAAATGTGCCATCCAGGCACCAAGTGTTGGATGTTTCCAGAATTTGCAGACAACATGCTTAGCCAAATGTCAGAATCCTCCTAGGTCCTCCTCAAATATCACCAAGCAAGAATGACTTGGGCATAGCTGGTGTTGGTGTGTAGGTCTTGGATTACTTAGTCAAGGTCATCATAGAATCAACCAGGTTGGAAGAGACCTCCAAGCTCATCCAGTCCAACCTAGCACCCAGCCCTAGCCAGTCAACCAGACCATGGCACTAAGTGCCTCAGCCAGGCTTTGCTTCAACACCTCCAGGCACGGTGACTCCACCACCTCCCTGGGCAGCCCATTCCAATGCCAATCACTCTCTCTGCCAACAACATCCAGCCTAGACCTACTCTGGCACAACTTGAGACTGTGTCCCCTTGTTCTATTGCTGGTTGCTAGGAGGAAGAGACCAACCCCCACCTGGCTACAACCTCCCTTCAGGTAGTTGTAGACAGCAATGAGGTCTGCCCTGAGCCTCCTCGTCTCCAGGCTTGGCTCTCCATGGTACCAAACACAGTCTGTCTGTCCTGACAGCTAACAGGACAGCCAAACACAATTATACTGCTCAGTGCCTTCTGAGCTCATGTGTGCATTATCTGTCCCACACTTTGATACGTGCCACATTTGGCTCTGATTTAAGAAGAACTAATATCTGTGCTCCAGCACAGATGTGATTTGCTTTTGTTGGTAACCTGTTTGTGCTTTGCTACAGCAACCAGCCCAGCTGAGGGTTATCGCTGACCTCTCTTAAGCATGACAGGTAGCCTGAACTCTTCACACATAGCACCTATATTTAGCACCAAATTGACATGACTACGTGACAGCAGGACTGCACTAGAAAACGTCTGCTGGTAAAGCAGTGTGTATCACAGAGGTGGTTAAAGGTGTGACTCTAGTGCAGCATCACTAATGTCAGCAGAACTGCTAGCACAGACAATTAAAAAACTACTTCTTGCCTGACACAAAATGGAACAAAGAAAAGGTGTCATGCTGATAGAAGGGAAAGTGGAGATCAACAGTGATCTAAACCAAGTGGATACAAGGCTGCAAATCATATCATAGCATATGCCCAGGTGGGCAGCAGAGC
>WAAF01011401.1:21262-51110 GCA_013400475.1 Tricholaema leucomelas
ACTGGAATGGGCTGCCCAGGGAGGTGGTGGAGTCGCCGTCCCTGGAGCTGTTCAAGGCAGGATTGGACGTGGCACTTGGTGCCATGGTCTAGCCTTGAGCTCTGTGGTGAAGGGTTGGACTTGATGATCTGTGAGGTCTCTTCCAACCTTGGTCATACTGTGAGACTGTGATACTATGAAAAGCCTGGCTGGGGCACTTAGTGCTATGGTCTGGTTGACTGGCTAGGGCTGGGTGCTAGGTTGGACTGGATGATCTTGGAGGTCTCTTCCAACCTGGTTGATTCTATGATTCTGTATCATATATCATATCATATCATATCATATCATATCATATCATATACGTCTTTGGTCAGTTCATACCACAGGGGAAGAGACAGGAGGAACAAAGTATTTTTAACCCCACTGGCAAAGCTACTCCTGGTAAAAGCTGCTTCTCCCAGAGTGGAAGGTAGCAGTAGGACTACATCAGAACCATAACACCACACAGCTCAGGTAGTAGTGCAACTGAAAATATTTCAGATGCTAAAATCCTGAAGTTTTAAACACTGAAGTTGAGAAATATGTTCCAAGTAGATGGAGTTCTAAGTTTGTCCAGTGTCTGAGGCAAAATATCTTCATAACATCTAAAGAAATAAAGAGGACAAAGGCTGAACCCTACTCTGTGTGTGAGTGCATAAGGAGGTGGGGGGAGGTTTGTAGGGGGAAGAGAGAGAGAAGAAAGAGATCCTTTGCCTGGTTAGTGTGAAGGAAATCTACCAACACAGCACTTCACATAAACACCACCTTAAAGCCTACTGCTGTCAGAGATAATTGCAGTGTACAGGATTGGTACTTGCAGTATTAACACAGGAACTGTCACACTTCATTATGTCCAGCAAAGTCTGACAGTCTTCTCTTAGCATTATGAAATGTCAATCTCTTTTCCCTCGATGACAAGGAAATAACAGCTAAATTTCTCTACCCTATAGGGCTAGAACAGTATGAAAACTACTGCTATGGTCAGTATTTCAGTGTGTTCAGGATTGTAACGGTCCAGGCACTGCTGTTGTCACAAGTTCAAAGAGAAGAACATAACTCTGCTTACTTTATAATTGCTATCTTTCCCCATTGAGACAAATACATACTGCAGGGGAGGGGGAGGGCAGGGAACACCCAAACCATCCCAAGGAATCAAGGAAATAGATTTAAAATTAAAGGAATAGAAGCTGTATTTTCCCAGTTTGAATCCAAGTGCTAAACGTTTTTGCTCCAAAAAGCCTGTGCATAGATCTGACCTGTAGGATGGCCTGTAGAATAAACAGTGTTCCCCTTCTCACTAGTGATGCATGCCACATAGAAAGCCAGAGAGTGCAGCAGCAAACTAGCCAAACCAAAACAAAGTAAACCTCTCCCCCTACGAGCAGTCTGAGCCTACCAGTTTCTATCACAAATGTTTCCTTCTCTCATTTTTCCTCCTGCTGTTACTTAGCTCAGCTCCTTTATCCCCAGTGTCAAATAGCAGTTGAGAGTGTCAGCCTGAAAACAGTGCAGATTCAGTTTAATGGAATTAAACTTGGTCTCAGCAAGCAATGCTTCTCTGCAACTGGGCCATGATCAGCCAGTGCCAGAGCCCCACAAGAGAAGAGGAGATGCAGGGACGCAGACCTCTTGAGCTGGTTTTCACACTAACCATCACAGAACAAACATTGCTACCTCCAGATTTATTCAACATGGAGAGCACAGAATTGCCTAGGTTGGAAAAGCCCTTCAAGCTCATCGAGTCCAATCAGTAGTTTCACACTGACAAGTCCTTGACTAAACCAAACCCCTCAGCACAACATCTCATCACTGTGAATTGCTGTGGTTAGAAAGGACCACCAGGATCAGCCAGTCCAACCTTCATCCCAGCAGCCTTCATCACCAGACCATAGCCTCAAGCACCACAGCCACTCTTTTTTTACACACCTCTGTGGTGGCTTGGGTGTTCCTTGCCCCCCTACATTTTGGAAATCACCCAGACTAGACTCAGCCAGCTCTGGAAATTGAATGAAGCTTATATTTACAGCTGGCACAATGTACAAGCAGATAGTTACAGTATAGACAGTTATAGACAGAAATGTGCAAGGTAAAAGGTAATACAGAAACACAACAGCCCTCCCAGAAACCTGAGTCCCCAGGAGGGGCTCCCAACCACCCTTCCACCTTCTCCCATCCCTCAACCTTACTCCAGATGTTGCCTTGAGCCCCAAGGAAGAATGGAGGGTTGGCCAGGGGGGTTAGGAAGCAAAGTGGATTAATCAGAGGGATGGGAGGTGAGCTTAGGGAGAAATGCAGCCCAGAGCCCAGGCAGTGCCCGAATGCCTTATCTATGTTTTTACTTTTGTTCTTATACATCTCAGCAAGCCTATGAGTGAAGTAGACATCAGCATTGTTTCCCTTTCACAGCCTGTAATCTAGTTCTTCTCACCTAAACATTGTAGCTAGCTTCAAACTAGCACAACCTCCAGGCATGGCAACTCCACCACCTCCCTGGGCAGCCTGTTCCAGTGCCTGACCACCTGCTCAGGAAAGAACTTCCTCCCAACAGCCAACCTAAACCCCCCCCTGATACAAATTGAAGCCATTTCCTCCTGTCCTATCATTAATAATTCAGGAGAAGAGACCAGCTCCAGCCTCACTGCAACCTCCTTTTAGGTAGTTGTAGAGGGCAATAAGGTCCCCTCTCCAGTGTGCTTGTCCATACTGTCTTGGTTCTAGTTTAAGTTTCCCAGAGACTCAAATATAGTTAATAGAACCAATAACAATCTACAGGATGCCCTTCCCTCTTCTCCCCCTTTTTTCAAAGAAAGGGAAATAGATGTAGAGAGGAAAAGGTAAAGCACACCCAAATAAAGAGTCTCCCTTTGATTTGGAAGTCAAAAGAGAAACCTTTAACAATAAATATCACACAGTATCACAGCATCACCAAAGTCGGAAGAGACCTCATAGATCATCAAGTCCAAGCCGTTACCACAGAGCTCAAGGCTAGACCATGGCACCAAATAAAAGGTATTTGAGGTAGGGGAGTTACCACGAGGTATAGGGAAGGGAAAACAAGATGCAGTATATATATATACACAACCAGATTGGTGGCAATGGGTTTGTCTGCCTCGTGGATTGGTGACCACGTGGTAAAACGGAAACAGGATGGTGATGCTGTCAGGCAGGGCAAGAGAGAATGAAACCAGAAGTTTCCAGACCAACCTAGCACCCAGCCCTAGCCAATCAACCAGACCATGGCACTAAGGGCCCCAGCCAGGCTTTGCTTCAACACCTCCAGGGACGGCGACTCCACCACCTCCCTGGGCAGCCCATTCCAATGCCAATCACTCTCTCAAGTGATCTTATTACACATCTATTAAGAGAATTCTGGGTCACTTGATTTAGAAGATAAGATATACTTTAGTGTACTGGATGTTTACCTGTAGGTCTGATCCAGTAAAGCAATTTATTTGCATTTCTTATTTGGCTGAAAAATGTACACATTTTTTTTCATGTGTCTATCTTTCTGATAACCATAAAGGCATTTACTCCAATTGAAAACCATCCCTAAGTCAGGTTTTAATTGCCACAGACCTGCTGCAAATACTTTTCAAGATATGAATAATTAATTGTACAACTACAGATGCTCAGAGGGCTGCAGCAGCTCTGCTCTGAGGACAGGCTGAGAGAGTTGGGGCTCTGCAGCCTGGAGAAGAGAAGGCTTCGAGGAGACCTTAGAGTGGCTTTGCAGTATCTGAAGGGAGCCTACAGGAAGGCTGGGGAGGGACTATTGACAAGGTCTGGGAATGTCAGGACGAGGGGGAATGGGTTTAAACTGGAGGAGGGGAGATTTAGACTGGATGTTAGGAGGAAGTTCTTTCCAGTGAGGGTGGTGAGACACTGGCACAGGTTGCCCAGGGAGGTTGTGGATGCTTCCTCCCTGGAGGTGTTTAAGGCCAGGCTGGATGAGGCCTTGAGCAGCCTGCTCTAGTGGGAGGTGTCCCTGCCTATGGCAGGGGGTTGGAGCTGGATGATCCTTGAGGTCCCTTCCAACCTAAACCATTCTATGATTCTNTCTCAAGTTGTGCCAGGGGAGGTCTAGGCTGGATGTTAGGAGGAAGTTGTTGGCAGAGAGAGTGATTGGCATTGGAATGGGCTGCCCAGGGAGGTGGTGGAGTTGCTGTACCTGGAAGTGTTGAAGCAAAGCCTGGATGGGGCACTCAGTGCCATGGTCTGGTTGATTGGACAGGGCTGGGTACTAGATTGGCCTGGATGATCTTGAAGGTCTTTTCCAACCTGGTTGATTCTATGATTCTATGGATGGGGCACTCAGTGCCATGGTCTGGTTAATGGCCTAGGGCTGGGTGCTAGGTTGGCCTGGATGATCTTGGAGGTCTCTTGCAACCTGGTTGATTCTATGATTCTATGGATCAACACTTAGTGTCATGGTCTAATTGATTGGCTAGGGCTGGGTGCTAGGTTGGACTGGATGATCTTGGATGTCTCTTCCCACCTGGTTGATTCTGTGATTCTATGATAAGAAAAAAAAAACAAAACAACAACCAACCAAAAAAACCTCCAAAACCAAACCTCCCAAACACCCTAAACAAACCAACAGAAGCAAACCCTCATGATCTGAAAGTACTTCCTGAGTACCTTTGAGTATCTCCAGAATGCCTACCTATCATATTTTCCTCTTATTTGTATAACATAGAAAGTTATTTACCACATACCTTGGTAAATGCAGATATATCTGGAAGCTAGAGGGAAAAAAAACCTCACATGTTTAGGCCAGCAATTTACTTTTGTGGAAAACAAGAAGTCCAGGCAGAGGATGAACACTATTTGCACTTGAAACAACAGAACAATTGGTTTGGAAAACACAACTTAATGTGTGAGATGGCAGCGGTCCAAGCATCCCAGAAAGATGCTCATTTTCTTTGCTCAGATGCTTCCCAGTCTCTTCCTGAACCCCTGGTCTATTGTGACAGCTGAACGCTGCATAATCTAACCTCTCACCAGGTCTGGTGATCCTTTGTGGGAAACAATTTTCACCTGAAGGGCTAGAAAGCAGAGAATGTTGTTTTGGTTCCACAAAATGTAACTCTTAATTGTGAGAACAAATGTGCTGTGAGGCATATCTTCACACAGCAGTTTGTGGTGCACCTCTTTCAACTGCTGTCTTCCATTCTGCTTTCATTCTCTTTCTTTATTCACCCCCTTCAAATGCCCTCCCTTTAATGCATCTCTGTTCTCTGACAATTGATGAGCATTTAAGCCAAGCACTGTTCCTATTTTCCCTCACCAGTGACACTGGTTTCCTATTGGCTATTCCTGTGATTTGTACTTATCAGAGTCTCACAGTATCATCAGGGTTGGAAGAGACCTCACAGAGCATCAAGTCCAACCCTTCACCACAGAGCTCAAGGCTAGACCATGGCACCAAGTGCCACGTCCAATCCTGCCTTGAACAGCTCCAGGGACGGCGACTCCACCACCTCCCTGGGCAGCCCATTCCAGTAGCCAATGACTCTCTCACTGAAGAACTTTCTCCTCACCTCAAGCCTAAATTTCCCCTGGCACAGCTTGAGGCTGTGTCCTCTTGTTCTGGTGCTGGCTGCCTGAGAGAAGAGAGCAACCTCCTCCTGGCCACAACCACCCCTCAGGTAGCTGTAGACAGCAATAAGGTCTCCCCTGAGCCTCCTCTTCTCCAGGCTAAACAATCCCAGCTCCCTCAGCCTCTCCTCGTAGGGCTGTGCTCGAGGCCTCTCNCCCCAGCCAGTTTTGGTGAGAAGGACTAGATTTCAGGCTGAGAAAGACAAACAATGGTGATGTCTACTTCACTCAAAGGCTTGCTGAGAGGTATAAGAACAAGAATCCAAACATAGATAAGGCACTTCTGCTGGGGAGCTCTGAGCTGCATTTTTCTCCAGCCTCTCTGCCATCTCTCTGACTAATCCACTTTGCTTCCTAACCCCCTGGCCAAAACTCCATTATTCCTTGGAACTGGGGTAAGGTTGAGAGGGGTGGGAGAAGGTGGAAGGGTGGTTGGGAGCCCCTCCTGGGGACTCAGGTTTCTGGGAGGGGAGTTGTGTTTCTGTATTACCTTTTACCTTGTCTATTTCTGTCTATAACTGTCTATACTGTAACTATCTGCTTGTACATTGTGCTAGCTGTAAATATAAGCTTCATTCAATTTCCAGAGCTGGCTGAGTCTAGTCTGGGTTATTTCCAAAGTTGGGGTGTGTGTGGGGGCAGGGAACACCCAAACCATCACACATACCAATGTCACAATCATTTTTGTCCTCTCCTGAAAGCTACATATTAAGATGAAAAATTAACAGACATCTTCATTCTTTGTGCAGCTCAACTCACAGAGAATCACTTGCCAATAAAAACAGAGAAGAGAGTTGCTTAAAAATGAGTTCCAGTTAACTTGGCTGGATGGAAGCCAACATAGGGAGTATGGAGCAAAGATCACTGCTTATATATTGCATATAGAATCATAGAATGGTTCAGGCTGGAAGGGACCTCTAGAGGTCATCTAGTCCAGTCCCCCTGCAGCCAGCAGGGACATCCCCACAAGTCATCCAGGTCACCCAGAATCCCATCAAGCCTCACCTTGAATGTCACCAGGGAAGAGGCCTCAACCAGGGGGTGTTTAGCCTGGAGAAGAGGAGGCTCAGGGCAGACCTCATTGCTGTCTACAACTACCTGAAGGGAGGCTGTAGCCAGGTGGGGTTGGGCTCTTCTGCCAGGCAACCAGCACCAGAACAAGGGGACACAGTCTCAAATTGTGCCAGGGCAGGTCTAGGCTGGATGTTAGGAGGAAGTTGTTGGCAGAGAGAGTGATTGGCATTGGAATGGGCTGCCCAGGCAGGTGGTGGAGTCACCGTCCCTGGAGGTGTTGAAGCAAAGCCTGGATGAGGCATTTAGTGCCATGGTCTGGTTGATTGGATAGAGCTGGATGATAGTTTGGCCTGGATGATCTTGGAGGTCTCTTTCAACCTGGCTGACTCTGATTCTATGTACATTCTCCTGTTGAACACCCAGCATTCCTCAACAAAAGGAGGACATGAAAGAAAACCATCTCTTGAAGAGAATTGTGCTATAGGAGCTGAACATTAACAACAACAACAAAAATGAAGAAGTGGTGCTTTGCCAATAAAAATGACCTTTAATGCAGGAACAAATGGGCCCCATCTGGTTTTAGGTCTGTCCAGTATAGTCTGCAGTAGATAACTACAAGCTTGCTGCATTCTGATTGGTTGTTAGATGGAAATTTTTGCTCTTTTGTGATTTTCCAATAGGAAATTAAAAAAAAAAAAAGCTCTTTTTTTCTACTATTTTCAATTCTCTTGCAAACAATAACAGCTTGGCCTGCAGACTCTTACACCAGGGCAGCACCAGACTATCTTACTGCCATTTTGCATTGCTGACCATTTCAAGGTGTTCAACAAAAGCCTGGATGAGGCACTTGGTGCCATGGTCTGGTCGATTGGCTAGAGCAGGGTGATAGGTAGGGCTGGGTGAGCTTGGAGGTTGCTTCCAACATGGTTGATTCTCTGATTCTATTGATAAAGGTCTGTGATTTATAACACTATCTGATCTGTGATTTATAGCAGTATTTACTGAGAAACCTAAACCTAAATAGAATAGAGTAGAATAGAATAGAATCAACCTGACTGGAAGAGACCTCCAAGATCATCCAGTCCAATCTAGTACCCAGCCCTGTCCAATCAACCAGACCATGGCACTAAGTGCCTCATCCAGGTTTTGCTTGAACACCTCCAGACTCAGCAACTCCACCACCTCCCTGGGCAGCCCATTCCAATGCCAATCACTCTCTCTGACAACAACTTCCTCCTAACATCCAGCCTAGACCTCCCCTGGCACAACTTGAGACTGTGTCCCCTTGTTCTATTCCTGGTTGTCTGGGAGAAGGACCAACCCCACCTGGCTACAGCCTCCTTTCAGGTAGTTGTAGACAGCAATGAGGTCACCCCTGAGCCTCTCTCTTCACGGAGAGAGTGATTGGCATTGGAATGGGCTGCCCAGGGAGGTGGTGGAGTCACCGTCCCTGGGGGTGTTCAGGAAAAGCCTGGATGAGGCACTTAGTGCCATGGTCTAGTTGACTGGATAGGGCTGGGTGCTAGGTTGGACTGGATGATCTTGGAGGTCTCTTCCAACCTGGTTGATTCTATTTGATTCTATTCTATTCTATTCTATTCTATTCTATTCTATTCTATTCTATTCTATTCTATTCTATTCTATTCTATTCTATTCCATTCATCCTCTTCTCCAGGCTGAACATCCCCAGCTCCCTCAGCCTCTCCTCATAGGGTTTGTGTTCCAGGCCCTTCACCAGCCTTGTTGCCCTTCTCTGGACACGTTCCAGCACCTCAACATCTCTCTTGAATTGAGAAGCCCAGAACAGGACACAGCTCCAAATAACATAAGAGCTGTGTTCACAAATCCACTAATTTCTGCAGGTGGTTCTTTCCCTGGAATAGAAGAATCATAGAATCATAGAATGGTTTAGGTTGGAAGGGACCTCAAGGATCATCCAGCTCCAACCCCCTGCCATAGGCAGGGACACCTCCCACTAGAGCAGGCTGCTCAAGGCCTCATCCAGCCTGGCCTTGAACACCTCCAGGGAGGAAGCATCCACAACCTCCCTGGGCAACCTGTGCCAGTGAAAAATACTTTCATCTCAACAAAGGGAAGAATTAGATCTTTACTCAGCAAAGGCTTTTCAGCCCCTGAAGCATGACCATCACCTTGTTAAAGAAACAAACTCCAGGAATGTCCCTTTGTGAGAAATGTAGGTGTACAATTTGCATGTTAAAAAAAATAATCATCCTCCCAACATGTAGTTCCTCAGTTCTCACACTAATCTTCCATGAAATTCCAGATTCAATAACACCTCTATGCCCAATCCCTCTCCACCAAGAGACTGTTAAAACGCTCCATGAAAGACCTCCCGACATGATTTTCCTTGACTGTCCAAACACAACACCGTGCTGGCACTGCAGCCTTGTGCTAGTGAAAGCTCCAACCAAGCAACCTCAGAACAATACCTCCACCCTATCAGGCAGCAGGCTTGGGGGTGACCGTTGAGTGCACTCTGATTTTACAACCTGTCATCTGGCGAGATAGTGGTGGTTTCAATGCCGTCACCTATTCAGTCAGCCCAGATGAACTAGAATCACCATTTCAGTTATATCATAGCTCAAGGCAAGAACATGTCACCCTCTTTATTTCCAGCTCTGAACATGCTGGTTAGGCAGATGCTAACTGTGGTCCTCCCTGCCATGTTCTGTAGAGTGGCCTTTGTCTGGGTTAATTGAGCCCCCACTCCATTTAATAGGCTGTTGAAGTCTTATTGAAACAGAGCTAGTGCCCCAGGTTAAATACATTGCAGTGCTCTTGTTAATCCCCTCATTAATGGAGCTGTAAAGCTTGTTGAGAGCTGTGAGTTTGCATATATTATCAGAGAGTTCTTCACTCCAGTGCTATATCAATAAAATGACAAAGCCAGTTTGCAAATAGTGAAATCAACAGTGACACAAAGCTAGGTACCTTCGAAAACTAAACAACTTGATAACTGATAAATCTCATTTGGGGAGGATACATTAAAAAACAAAAAAAGAAGTTAAAGAACCTCCTTTTTTATTGGGTGAATTTAAAACCTGAATTATGCAAACATGATCATTTTCCTTGAGCAGAGAGGACAAGCAAGAAAAAATATCACTTCTTGAAATGGGAGCCTCTAGCTTGAAGTTTCCTGTAGCTATTTAGGAGTGATGAAACAAGAAGTTAAAGAACCTCCTTTATTTTATTGGGTGAATTTAAAACCTGAATTATGCAAACATGATCATTTTCCTTGAGCAGAGAGGACAAGCAAGAAAAAATATCACTTCTTGAAATGGGAGCCTCTAGCTTGAAGTTTCCTGTAGCTATTTAGGAGTGATGAAACAAGAAGTTAAAGAACCTCCTTTATTTTATTGGGTGAATTTAAAACCTGAATTATGCAAACATGATCATTTTCCTTAAGCAGAGAGGACAAGCAAGAAAAATATCACTTCTTCAAATGGGAGCCTCTAGCTTGAAGTTTGGGTGTAGCTATTTAGGAGTGATGAAAAAAGAAGTTAAAGAACCTCCTTTTTATTGGGTGAATTTAAAACCTGAATTATGCAAACATGATCATTTTCCTTGAGCAGAGAGGACAAGCAAGAAAAATATCACTTCTTGAAATGGGAGCCTCTAGCTTGAAGTTTGGCTGTAGCTATTTAAGAATGATAAAAGAAAGAAGTTTAAGAACCTCCTTTTATGTTGGGTGAATTTAAAACCTGAATTGTGTTTACATGATCATTTTCCTTAAGCAGAGAGGACAAGCAAGAAAAATATCACTTCTTCAAATGGGAGCCTCTAGCTTGAAGTTTGGGTGTAGCTGTTTAGGAGTGACAGAGTGAGTCAGGCACAGACTAGTGGCACTTGATAAACCCAAAGAAAACAAACTAATTCATAACACAAAATAAGAACTGACCTTAGGTATAAAATATAACAGAGCATGTTGAGACAGCCTTGTATGGTCCCCAAAGGACAAGAAAGTAGCTAAGCCCTGGGGTAAAGAAGCAGGTGGCTAAGAGCATCATTTGGGAAATCAGGCCTGTCTCACACCTACCAGGAGGGGAAGCAGGAGAAAGGTCTTCCCCAACACGTGTACCATGGGATATGGTTGACTGTCACAGTAACAAACAAACAGAATGCATGGATGAAGAAGACTGAGCAGGAGAAGCAACCACTAAAAGGAGGATGAGGGCAGAGCTGTCTGGGAACCAAACTTTCCAGTGCTGACGTTAGAGGGCATTTTTCATTAACATGCTAGGGCCAACCAGAAGCTTCTTAAGTGTTTTTCCTGATGCAGAAGCAAGAAGCTTTCTTGTAACAAGGAAGGCAGAGCTACCTGAAAATGCATTTTTGTGCATATCCATGTGTATCTTTTATCTGCACTGTGGGCATGATGCTTGGCAGCTCAAAATGCCACAGAGAGGTCCAGAAGTGAAAAGAATCACTAGTCCCACCAAAATCATTGTACCAAGATGTTGACATCCATGTGTATCTATTATCTGCACTGTGGGCATGATGCTTGGCAGCTCAAAATGCCACAGAGAGGTCCAGAAGTGAAAAGAATCACTAGTCCCACCAAAATCATTGTACCAAGATGTTGACATCCATGTGTATCTATTATCTGCACTGTGGGCATGATGCTTGGCAGCTCAAAATGCCACAGAGAGGTCCAGAAGTGAAAAGAATCACTAGTCCCACCAAAATCATTGTACCAAGATGTTGACATCCATGTGTATCTATTATCTGCACTGTGGGCATGATGCTTGGCAGCTCAAAATGCCACAGAGAGGTCCAGAAGTGAAAAGAATCACTAGTCCCACCAAAATCATTGTACCAAGATGTTGACATCCATGTGTATCTATTATCTGCACTGTGGGCATGATGCTTGGCAGCTCAAAATGCCACAGAGAGGTCCAGAAGTGAAAAGAATCACTAGTCCCACCAAAATCATTGTACCAAGATGTTGACATCCATGTGTATCTATTATCTGCACTGTGGGCATGATGCTTGGCAGCTCAAAATGCCACAGAGAGGTCCAGAAGTGAAAAGAATCACTAGTCCCACCAAAATCATTGTACCAAGATGTTGACATCCATGTGTATCTATTATCTGCACTGTGGGCATGATGCTTGGCAGCTCAAAATGCCACAGAGAGGTCCAGAAGTGAAAAGAATCACTAGTCCCACCAAAATCATTGTACCAAGATGTTGACATCCATGTGTATCTATTATCTGCACTGTGGGCATGATGCTTGGCAGCTCAAAATGCCACAGAGAGGTCCAGAAGTGAAAAGAATCACTAGTCCCACCAAAATCATTGTACCAAGATGTTGATACCCACGAAAATTGTTGTACCAAGATGTTGATACCCATGAAAATCGTTGTACCAAGATGTTGATACCCATGTGTATCTTTTATCTGCTTTGTGGGCATGATGCTTGGCAGATTAGTAAGCCCCAGAGAGGTCCAGAAATAAAAATAATTAATAGTACAATCAAAATTGTTGTAGCTGTGATGTTGATTTTGACCTTTCTGTCTGTCCTTTGATGCTGATATCCATGTGTATCTTTTATCTGCACTGTGGGCATGATGCTTGGCAGATTAGAATGCCAGAGAGAGGTCCAGAAGTGAAAATAATGACTAGTCCCACCAAAATTGTTGTAGCTATGATGTTGATTTGGACCTTTCCATATCTCTCTCTGAACAATCATAGAACCATAGAAGCAACCAGGTTGGAAGAGACCTCCAAGATCATCCAGTCCAACCTAGCACTCAGCCCTAGCCTAATGTAGCCCAGCCCCAACCTAGCACCAGACCATGGCACTAAGTGCCTCATCCAGGCTTTGCTTCAACACCTCCAGGGACGGTGACTCCACAGATAACTCTGTCTTAGAAAACCCCAACTGGATAATTTCAGAACATTAACAGCCACAGCTGAGTCCTTTACAGATACTCTCAGTTCTTTTTCCAAAGTATAACACTGTGACAGAATTCAGAGACTCATAGAATCAGTCAAGGTTGGAAGGGACCATAAGGAGTATCTAGTTCCAATCCCCCTGCCATGCCTAGGGACATCCTACCCTAGAGTAGGCTGCCCACAGCCTCATCCAGCCTGGCCTTAAACACCTCCAGCCATGGGGCCTCAACGACCTCCCTGGGCAACCCATTCCAGGCTCTCATCACTCTCATGCTCAACAACTTCCTCCTTGTGTCCACTCTCAATCTCCCCATCTCCAGCTTTGCTCCATTCCCCCCAGTCCTGTCACTCCCTGATATCCTATTTGGGGTTGCTCTGCTTGAAGAAGATATGGCTCTGAGAAGACCTTATTGTGACCTTCCAACATATAGAAGATGAGGACTTCTACCTTACCCCAGACTTTGCCTTACATTCAAGGTAAGTTTGGAGGGTCAGCCAGGGGAGGTTAGGAAGCAGATGCATTAGTCAGGCAGACAGCAGGTTAGGTTAGAGAGAGAAGTGCAGCCCCAAAGACAGAGAGCAAACAACTGTGTTATCTATGCTTATGTTTTAGTTTTCATACATCTCAGCAAGCCTATGAGTGAAGTAGACATCAGCATTGTTTCCTTTTCACAGCTTGTAATCTAGTTCTTCTCACCAAAATATCCCAGTTAGGCTCAAACTGGCACATAAGGTGTGTAGTTTTAAGCTTAAAGAGGATAGACTTATATTGGACATAAGGAGAGCGGATAACAAGTTACCCATGGCACAGCAATGTGCCCTGGTGGCCAAGGCCAATGGGATCCTGGGGTGTCTTAGGAAGAGTGTGTCCAGCAGATCAAGGGAGGTTCTCCTGTCCCTCTACTCTGCCCTGCTGAGACCTCATCTTGAATACTGTGTTCAGTTTTGGGCTCCTCAGTTTTGGAGAGACAGATATCTGTGGAGAGGGTCCGGTGGAGGGCTACGAGGATGATGAGGGGACTGGAGGGCATGGCTGATGAGGAGAGGCTGAGGGACCTGGGGCTGTTTAGTCTGGAGAAGAGAAGACTGAGAGGGAATTTGATCAATGTTTATAAGTGTCTGACGGCTGCCAGGAGCGGGGGGACAGGCTCTGCTCACTGCTCCCTGGGATACGACAAGCAGCAATGGGTGTAAGTTGCAGCACAGGAGGTTCCACCTCAACACAAGGGGGAACTTCTTGACTGTAAGGGTCCCAGAGCACTGGCACAGGCTGCCCAGAGAGGTTGTGGAGTCTCCTTCTCTGGAGCCTTTCGAGGCCTGTCTGGATGTGTTCCTATATGATCTGTGCTAGATGGTGTTGTCCTGCTCTGGCAGGGGGGTTGGACTCAATGATCTCCTTGGATCCCTTCCAACCCCTAACATCCTGTGAGCCTGTGAGAGAGTGGTGAAGCACTGAAACAGGCTGCTCAGAGAACCTCTGGATGGCCCAGCACTGGAAATCTTAAGTGTCAGATTGAAGAGGGCTTTGAGCAACTAGATCTAGAGAATGATGGTCCTACTCATGACAGATGTTTGTTAAAGGTTCCTTTCAAACCGAACCATTCTATGATCCTTGAAAGACAAGATTACCAAAGGGTGGTCCCTTAGTTTTACCTCAGAGCTTAAAAAGATGTTTTCTTTGGTAATATTTGTACTTCAATCATGGCAGTAATAGAAATGGTAATTCTGTGCACCACAACTGGCTTTTTGTTGAAGTTTAATTGCTGTCATCATGTGGTTTTTAGATGGTACATTTTGAAAGAGAACCTGAAGCAATTCTGAGTCTGCAACTACCTGAAGGGAGGCTGTAGCCAGGTGGGGGTGGGTCTCTTGTCCCAGACAACCAGCAACAGAACAAGGGGACACAGCCTCAAGTTGTGCTAGGGGAGGTCTAGGCTGGATGTTAGGAGGAAGTTGTTGGCAGAGAGAGTGATTGGCATTGGAATGGGCTGCCCAGGGAGGTGGTGGAGTCACTGTCCCTGGAGGTGTTGAAGCAAAGCCTGGATGAGGCATTTAGTGCCATGGTCTGGTGACTGGATAGGGCTGGGTGCTAGGTTGGATTGGATGAGCTTGGAGGTCTCTTCCAACCTGGTTAATTCTAAGATTCTATGATTTTTAAGAGAAATAATAGACAGAGAAAATAAGTTGTTATTTGTCCCCTGTTCAGCAAGGCCTGCCACCTGGCCACGGTCTCATAAGCTGCTTTTTAACATCAAACATACAGTGCTTGTATTTTGAACTCATTGTCCACATGAGTTAGAAGTGGTGGTGGGAGAAAAAGCAGCAGCTGTGGTCAGGAAGCTCATCACAGTGCTTGAAAGTTGAGGTTGAGGTTTGCAAGCGAATCTTGCAAGAAAGTGATGTCAGATTTTGTGAGTCTGTATACTGGTTAGCATCAGAAATCACAGAATCATAGAATCAGCCAGGTTGGAAGAGACCTCCAAGATCATCCAGGACAACCTAGCACCCAGTTCCTGCCAATCAACCAGACCATGGCACGAAGTGCCCCAGCCAGACTTTGCTTCAACACCTCCAGGGATGGCAACTCCACCACCTCCCTGGGCAGCCCATTCCAATGCCAATCACTCTCTCTGCCAACAACTTCCTCCTAACATCCAGCCTAGACCTGCCCTGGCACAACTTGAGGCTGTGTCCCCTTCTTCTGTTGCTGGCTGCCTGGGAGCAGAGCCCAACCCCACCTGGCTACAGCCTCCCTTCAGGTAGTTGTAGACAGCAATGAGCTCTGCCCTGAGCCTCCTCTTCTGCAGGCTGCACACCCCCAGCTCCCTCAGCCTCTCCTCACAGGGCTGTGCTCCAGGCCCCTCACCAGCTTTGTCGCCCTTCTCTGGACATGTTCCAAAATCTCTCTTGAATTGAGGAGCCCAGAACTGGACACAGCACTCAAGGTGTGGCCTGAGCAGTGCTGAGCACAGGGGCAGAAGAACCTCCCTTGTCCTGCTGGCCACACTGCTCCTGATCCAGGCCAGGATGCCATTGGCTCTCTTGGCCACCTGGGCACACTGCTGGCTCATCTTCAGCTCCTCTCTCCCAGCACCCCCAGCTCCCTCTCTGCCTGGCTGCTCTCAGCCACTCTGTCCCCATCCTGTAGCCCTGCTTGGGGTTGTTGTGGCCAAAGTGCAGAACCCTGCACTTGGCCTTGTTAAGTCTCACCCCATTGGCCTCTGCCCACCCAGATTGTACCCCATCTGTTGCTTGCAGATCTGTGGCCATATAAAGTGCTCTATTCAACATCCAAACCCAGTTTCTGTTTCCTAATGGTTGAATTATCATTCACCTAAAGGCAGGTAGTGCTAATCCTTCACCTAAAGGCAGGTAGTGCTGATCCTTCACCTAAAGGCAGGTAGTGCTGATCCTTCACCTAAAGGCAGGTAGTGCTAATCACATCTTTGGATTCAGCAGTTCAAGTATCTCACTCCAACAATGTGTTGTTTGCCTTGTGGTGATGGAGACTACATGGAGACACCTTTAGACCTTAAGCAGTGTGAATTGTGTCTATGCTCTTCTTCCTGCACTGACTGGGAATCTCAGACTGCTATTATGAACCTGCATCAGTCACTTGGTTCATTTCTGTGAGTCTGCAAAGAGGAGCACCTCAGCACATGCAGAGTTTACTCACAGTAACTCACAGACTTTCAGCAGCTTCTTCCACAGCAAAAGGCATTCCTCTTCTCTACCAAATCAGCCTGGCTGATTGGTTTTCAGAAGACCAAGAAAAGTGGTAAAATGCTGGCATCTCTCACACCAAATTTCCTTATTTAGATAAATAAATTCAAGCTTTCCTGCACTCTCCATTCTCTAGGTCATCTATTACATTAAGGGATGGCTGAAGTGGAGAACAGAGCCATTCACTACCTGATGTGGTGGGTAGGAATTGCTACTTTCCACTCCAATTTATTCAACTGCTGTCAGCAGGAGGAACTCCTCTCCTTTGCATAAAAAGTATGCAGCTTAATAGCATTTCTATTAGCAATTAAAGCCTTTAGACAGCATCAGCTGACTCCCCAGAACGCTTGCCAGACCTTGCAGGTTGTGATGAAAATGAGACTGCTAGCAGAATTTTCACTGCTTTCCCCTCTTATCTGCCTCTCATGAAAAATATTCCATCAGAAACATTTTTTTTTTTGTGGTTGGGTCTTTCAAATCCTAAGCCTGTAGGCAGGCAGTGCCTGAATAAATATTCTCCTGCTAGCAAAGGTCCAATGAATGACTGTCCATCTGTACAAAGCTCTCTCTGCTCCCCATGGAACTAAAATGGCACCTGTTAAGCAACACACAGATGGGTATTATGTTTGCCAGTTGATCTAAATAGGGATAGTCATCTTAGTGATGGTGATCCTTGTCTAGCCCTAATGCTCAGAACAGGGAAAAATCTTGGCATAGGAACACTATGAGTTTAGAGAGATTTATTTAGGTAGCTTGAAGCAAAGTGGTGTTTGATAAATTCATTTTTGCTGCCTATCAGGCAAGGCAAAGTAGAGGTTTGATCTGAAGAGATGAATATCAATAACTCAGCCTGCATTTAAGGGAAATGTCTTCCATCATCAGCTTCCCTCTGAGGCTACAGCAAACAAAGTCTGACTTGATCTAACCTACGCTGTCTCTCCTGTCTGGAGAAGGTTGTGTGCTACAACACCTCCTCACTGGCTTTTTTCTACTCTCACACAGCAGTGCTTTGTCTTTCAGAATTGATACACTCCCACAGCTAGCAAACAGTTTTCTACTGTACACAATGTCCATCATTTTACAGCACACAAATGTTGTCCTCTCAACTCAGTGCTATGCCTTAGCTAAGCAACAGGGATTTGAAGGCTGTGGTGCCATGATCGTTTTTCCTTTCAGTCAGGCAAAAGGAGCCCTCACAAGGAAGGATTTCATAGAATCATAGAATTAAGCAGGTTGGAAGAGACCTCCAGGATCAACCAGTCCAACCTAGCACCCAGCCCTATCCAATCAACCAGACCATGGCACTAAGTGCCCCATCCAGGCTTTGCTTCAACACCTCCAGGGACAGTGACTCCACCACCTCCCTGGGCAGCCCATTCCAATGCCAATCACTCTCTCTGCCAACAACTTCCTCCTCACATCCAGCCTAGACCTCCCCTGGCACAACTTGAGACTGTGTCCCCTTGTTCTGGTGCTGGTTGCCTGAGAGAAGAGACCAACCCCACCTGGCTACAGCCTCCTTTCAGGT
This sequence comes from Tricholaema leucomelas, assembly GCA_013400475.1. Taxonomy (NCBI): domain Eukaryota; kingdom Metazoa; phylum Chordata; class Aves; order Piciformes; family Lybiidae; genus Tricholaema lacrymosa; species Tricholaema leucomelas. Next base: position 39,063 of record WAAF01011401.1, read on the forward strand.
AGATATAGCCAGCATCAGGTAGTTGTAGCCAGTAAATTTGAGTGACAGCTTTTTAGTGTAAACTTTTCTGAGTCTATACTTAATTTCTTGCTTAGCTCCTCAACTACAGCTTCTCTTTATCCTTTATCACTGTCTACAACTACCTGAAGGGAGGCTGTAGCCAGGTGAGGTTGGTCTCTTCTGCCAGGCAACCAGCAACAGAACAAGGGGACACAGCCTCAAGTTGTGCCAGGGGAGGTCTGGAGTGGATTTTAGGAGGAAGTTGTTGGCAGAGAGAGTGATTGGCATTGGAATGGGCTGCCCAGGGAGGTGGTGGAGTCACCTGAAGGTGTTGAAGCAAAGCCTGGATGAGGCACTTAGTGCCATGATCTATTTGACTGGATGATCTTGGTTGCATAGGTTGGACTAGATGATCTTGGAGGCTGTGCTAGTTTGAAGCTAGCTAGAATGTTTTGGTGAGAAGAGTTAGATTATAGGCTGTGTGCTAGGTTGGACTGGCTGATCTTGGAGGTCTCTTCCAACCTGGTTAATTCTATTATTCTATTCTATGATTCATGAACTGAGGGGGGTTTGGATGTTTTTGAAGACCTCAGGATCAGGAGAGTACTTCAAATACATTCTGTGTGTTCTTCAGGAATGCCACAAAATCTGAGGCTGTGCAATAATGAACTTCAGCTGAAGTAATAATGAACTTCAGAAAGTCAGCTGCTTTTGCACATTCAAGAGAGAAAAATTACCAGCTTGAATTTACAGCTACCCTGTGTGACAGAAAAAAGAACCCAAACAAAGAAGAGGAGGCAAACAGTGTGATGGTTTGGGTGTTCCTCACCCCCCCACACACTTTGGAAAATCACCCAGACTAGACTGGAAATGGAATGAAGCTTCATATTTACAGCTTAGCACAATATACAAGCAGGTATGTACAATCCATGCAGCTAGTGTAGTGGTTTGGGTGTTCCCAGCCTCCCCCCCACCACACACACTTTGGAAATCACCCAGACTAGACTCAGCCAGCTCTGGAAATTGAATGAAGCTTATATTTACAGCTGGCACAATGTACAAGCAGATAGTTACAGTATAGACAGTTATAGACAGAAATAGACAAGGTCANGATCGCCCTTCCAACTTCTTCCCACTCCTCTCCTTACCCCAGATGTTGGCTTGTGCCCAAGGAAGACTGGAGGGTTGGCCAGGGGGGTTAGGAAGCAGGTGGATTAGTCACAAAGACGGCAGGTTAGGTTAGAGAGAGATGCAGCCCAAAGCCCAGACAGAGAGCATCTGTGTTATATACATTTGTGTTCTTGTTCTTATACCTCTCAGCAAGCCTACGAGTGCAGCAGGCATCACCACTGTTTCCCTTTCACAGCCTGTAATCTAATTCTTCTCACCAAAACATTCTGGCTAGCTTCAAACTAGCACAAAGAGCAATGCTTACAGAAAATCAGCATGGAAAAACGTTTGACATGAGTAGGAAACACTGATGTTAAAGTAAAGTTATTTCAGCACCTTCGTCCCTGCCGAAGGAAAACAACTCAGGGAACCTGACAGCCAGACAGCAACCCTGTGCTGGGCTGCAGCAAGAGCAGTGTGGGCAGCAGGGCAAGGGAGGGGATTCTGCCCCTTTACTCTGCTCTCCTCAGACCCCACCTGGAGTACTGTGTGCAGTTCTGGAGCCCCCAACACAAGAAGGACATGGAACTGCTGGAGCCAGTCCAGAGGAGAGCCACGAAGATGATCAGAGGGCTGCAGCAGCTCTGCTATGAGGACAGGCTGAGAGAGTTGGGGCTCTGCAGCCTGGAGAAGAGAAGGCTTCGAGGAGACCTTAGAGTGGCTTTGCAGTATCTGAAGGGAGCCTACAGGAAGGCTGGGGAGGGACTATTGACAAGGTCTGGGAATGTCAGGACGAGGGGGAATGGGTTTAAACTGGAGGAGGGGAGATTTAGACTGGATGTTAGGAGGAAGTTCTTTCCAGTGAGGGTGGTGAGACACTGGCACAGGTTGCCCAGGGAGGTTGTGGATGCTTCCTCCCTGGAGGTGTTTAAGGCCAGGCTGGATGAGGCCTTGAGCAGCCTGCTCTAGTGGGAGGTGTCCCTGCCTATGGCAGGGGGTTGGAGCTGGATGATCCTTGAGGTCCCTTCCAACCTAAACCATTCTATGATTCTACCATTCTAACTTTACAGAACATTGGAATACTTCAGCTTCTCTGCTAAGATCTTGCCCTCAAGTAAAAAGATGTTCTGATGACATTGTCTAAGGGTAGACTGTAGATTTTAGGCAAGTCATATGAGTGAAAGAGCTACTTCCCTGTACTTGGGTGTTGAATACCCCATGGGCAATTTAACAGTCTTATGCAGGATGATGGATGGTGCTTAGGCTATCCTCAGGATTAAATGCTTTGCTTCAAAAAGCATTTGAGCTATTTCAGGTAACTCAGCTGAGAAATCAGCCACTGCCTCCTAATCTCTATGCAAATAATTTGTTTCTAAAAACGTTACCTTCATTTTAATTCTTTCCCCTGAAAAGCTTAAGGAAAGAAATCCACAGGTTAGGTTAGAAAAGCCTTTTCCAGCACAAAGACTTGAAGGTCTTTCAAAAATGAAGAGGGGAAGCTCACAGAAGTCATCAAGTAAGGCCCTGCACACTTAGACCAAGGGTGAAGAGTCCACTGATACACTGCACAGGCAGAGCAAGAATCCCTCACCAGTCATTTCTCCATGAAGATTTTGTCAGCGCCATGGACAGAGGCACTGAGTGCAGCCTCAGCAAGTTTGCTGACCACACCAAGCTGTGTGGTGCAGCAGACAGGCTGGAGGGAAGGGATCCATCCAGAGAGACCTGGACAGGCTGCAGAGGTGGGCACAAGCCAAGCTCTGGAGGTTCAACAAGATCAAGTGCAGTGTCCTGCATTTGGGTTGGGGCAATGCCAAGCACAAATCCAGGCTGGGCAGTGAGTGGCTGGAGAGCAGCCCTGAGGAGAGGGACTTGGGAGTGCTGGTGGATGAGAAGCTCAACATGAGCCAGCAGTGTGCACTTGCAGCCCAGACAGCTAACCAGAGCCTGGGCTGCATCAGGAGAAGTGTGGCCAGCAGGGCCAGGGAGGTGATTCTCCCCCTCTGCTCTGCTCTGCTGAGACCCCACCTGGAGTACTGCATCCAGTTCTGGAGCCCCTGGGACAAGAGGGATGTGGAGATGCTGGAGTGTGTCCAGAGCAGGGCCAGGAGGATGCTCAGAGGGCTGCAGCAGCTCTGCTGTGAGCACAGACTGAAAGAGTTGGGGCTGTGCAGGCTGGAGAAGAGGAGGCTCCCAGGTGACCTTCTTGTGGCCTTCCAGGATCTGAAGTGGGCTACAAAAAAGCTGGGGAGGGACTTTTTAGGCTGTCAGGGAGTGACAGGACTGGGGGGAATGGAGCAAAGCTGGAGGTGGGGAGAGTCAGGCTGGAGGTGAGGAGGAAGTTGTTGAGCATGAGAGTGGTGAGAGGCTGGAATGGGTTGCCCAGGGAGGTGGTTGAGGCCCCATGGCTGGAGGTGTTTAAGGCCAGGCTGGATGAGGCTGTGGGCAGCCTGCTCTAGGGTAGGATGTCCCTGGGCATGGCAGGGGGTTTGGAACTGGCTGATCCTTGTGGTCCCTTCCAACCCTGACTGATTCTATGATTCTAAGACTTCTTTGAAGTAGTATTTGACTCAACATTGAAATAAGGAGTGCTGAGAAGAAAAAAAAAAAACAAAAAACAAACCCAAAAAAAGCCAACCATGAAGGGAAGTGAATTAATGAAGTACCAGGTCTTCACTTCTGATATGCCAGTTGCTGGCTCTGTTATGAAATGTGTTTTGACCACTTGTGCAGAAACTCACTGCAAATAATTTGTCTTGTCAGGTACTGTAGAAGCCACAAAATGATCCACATTGACTGCAGTGTACAAAAATAGGGACAACAAAGTTTAAACTGTTCCTAGCCAGGTAGTGCTCCAGAACTACCTGCTGCAGCAGGCGCAGAGAAGGGCGACGAGGCTGGGGAGAGGTCTGGCAAACATCACCTGTGAGGAGCGACTGAGGGAGCTGGGGGTGTTTAGTCTGGAGAAGAGGAGGCTGAGAGGGGACCTTATTGTCCTCTACAACTACCTAACAGGAGGTTGTAGTGAGGCTGGAGCTGGTCTCTTCTCGCAAATTACTAATGATAGGACAGGAGGAAATAGCCTCAGGTTGTGTCAGGGGAGTTTTAGGTTGGCTGTTGGGAGGAAGTTCTCTCCTGAGCAGGTGGTCAGGCACTGGAACAGGCTGCCCAGGGAGGTGGTGGAGTCACCATCCCTGGAGGTGTTTAAAAGGAGAGTGGCTGTGGTGCTTGAGGCTATGATCTGGTGATGAAGGCTGCTGGGATGAAGGTTGGGCTGGCTGATGCTGGTGATCCTTTCCAACCATAGCAATTCACAGTGATGAGATGTTGTGCTGAGGGATTTGGTTTAGTCAGGGACTTGTCAGTGTGAAACTACTGATTGGACTCACTGATCTTGAAGATCTTTTCCAGTCTAAGCAATTCTGTGACCTCAGTGCCCCAGCAGAGCCTGTTGCATCAGTTCAGCACAGATCTCGACAAGGCCTTGACTTCTCCTCTCTCTGTTTCACTTGAGCAAATGTATTAATAGACCTAATGACATCTTATTTTCTCACTTCACTTCAACTGAAGGTGGCCAGACAACGAGTGTGAGGTCATTTTGGAAAAGGACTGTGGAGGTAAGGGTCATTGGAGAGGCAGGGTGCAAGAGTTCAGGATCTTGCCTCCTGGGAAAAATAAAGCTTGCACTCTGATTTCTACACTTTAAGGTGACTTTTCTCTCTACCTTTCCAGCCCACCTATCTGCCTCACTACAGATCATCATTCCCTGCTTTCTTTGACATGGAGAAATGCCCCAAACTTACAAAAGAACATGCAGTTGTGCTAGAGAGATCTAAGTGGAATATGTCACCAGTACTGCCCTTAATTATCATATGGAATTGGAGTGTCTTCTTCAGAGCTGAGGTCACTTCTGCAGAACAGAGAGGCTCAAAGTTGCTGTATCCTGTGCTAACTGCTTGCAGAGAGAGATGCTGCTGCAGCTGGACAGCCATAGAGGACAATGGAATGAGTGAGCAGCCCTGAGGAGAAGGACCTGGGGGTCTGGGTTGACAAAAAGCTCAACATGAGCCTGCAGTGTGCACATGCAGCCCAGACAGCAACCCTGTGCTGGGCTGCAGCAAGAGCAGTGTGGGCAGCAGGGCAAGGGAGGGGATTCTGCCCCTTTACTCTGCTCTCCTCAGACCCCACCTGGAGTACTGTGTGCAGTTCTGGAGCTCCCAGCACAAGAAGGACATGGAACTGCTGGAGCCAGTCCAGAGGAGAGCCACAAAGATGCTCAGAGGGCTGCAGCAGCTCTGCTATGAGGACAGGCTGAGAGAGTTGGGGCTCTGCAGCCTGGAGAAGAGAAGGCTTCGAGGAGACCTTAGAGTGGCTTTGCAGTATCTGAAGGGAGCCTACAGGAAGGCTGGGGAGGGACTATTGACAAGGTCTGGGAATGTCAGGACGAGGGGGAATGGGTTTAAGCTGGCAGAGGAGAGATTTAGACTGGATGTTAGGAGGAAGTTCTTTACAGTGAGGGTGGTGAGACACTGGCACAGGTTGCCCAGGGAGGTTGTGGATGCTTCCTCCCTGGAGGTGTTTAAGGCCAGGCTGGATGAGGCCTTGAGCAGCCTGCTCTAGTGGGAGGTGTCCCTGCCTATGGCAGGAGGTTGGAGCTGGATGATGCTTGAGGTCCCTTCCAACCTAAACCATTCTATGATTCTATGATTATGCTGCTATGCGTCTATGGTACTAGACAGAAGATGCAATTAGAGCTGCTTGGGAGCTGTCACAGAAGTTACCACTCTGACAAGATCCTCCAGGAGGATGAATCTGCTTATTCCAGAGGCACTTTTTGACAGTAGATTTGGCTTGGCTCGTAACTTCCCAGCAGATAAATACCACACAAAGCAGCTGTCTGCCATGAATTCGTGTTACTTTTGCTCATTGTTCGTTCACTGCACATTCCCAACAGCTTTGCTCGTTGTGGGCTCCACTCTATCTGCCCAGGAGAGAAAGTTCTAGAGCCTTATTTCCAGATTTAGTGGGAAAAGTCAATTTAGATTCTTTTACCATAGTACTGCCAGATATTGTAGTACTGCCAGGTACTGCTGGATCTGGAAGGGGACTGGATCAGTGTGTGCTACCTGAGCACTCTCTGCTCTAAACCCAAAGTAATTGTGGCAAAGGAAAGAATTCTGAGTGCAGCCATCATCCTCCATGTGCAAACACTCCTCATCCCAAGAGCAGGAGAATAAGACTGGCCATTTTGTGAGGGTGCCAAGAGGACAGAAGGCCATCTGGTGCTACAGACTAATCTAACAGCACTGAAGTCAATACAGACCGCTTGGTACACAGTACATGGAGCTCTGTTACAGGCAGATCAGTCCCTGTAGTCAGGAGAGACTGGATGCTCTGTTATCTGCAGTAGGGAAGGAAACACTGACAAGCTGTAAAAGACAAGTTGGCAATGTGACCCTCAGAAAGCACTGAGAGTTGGAGGCTGATCACAGATAGATTTGTTTGGCATGAATAAGAAACTGAACTGGTGTGTGTAAATTCCTGCACAAGTAGCTTGCAAGAGAGCAAAGTTGTTCTGAAGATAACATGGGAAGAAAGGGTTCTGCCTGGACTGTTTGTTCCTGCACATGCAAGCACAGCAGCACAGTCCAATGTCTCAGTGGTTTGCTGCGTTCATTCTGTTAAATGCAGAGCACCATGTGCTTTTACAGACACAGAATCACAGAGTCAACCAGCTTGGAAGAGACCTCCAAGATCATCCAGGCCAACCTAGCACCCAGCCCTAGCCAATCAACCAGACCATGGCACTAAGTGCCCCAGCCAGGCTTGGCTTCAACACCTCCAGGGAGGGCGACTCCACCACCTCCCTGGGCAGCCCATTCCAATGCCAATCACTCTCTCTGACAACAGCTTCCTCCTAACATCCAGCCTAGACCACTTCCATCACAGCTTGAGGCTGTGTCCCCTTGTTCTGTTGCTGCTTGTCTGGCAGAAGAGACCAACCCCACCTGGCTACAGCCTCCCTTCAGGTAGTTGTAGCCAGCAATGAGCTCTGCCCTGAGCCTCCTCTTCTGCAGGCTGCACACCCCCAGCTCCCTCAGCCTCTCCTCATAGGGTTTGTGTTCCAGGCCCCTCACCAGCTTTGTTGCCCTTCTCTGGACACATTCCAGTACCTCAACATCTCTCTTGAATTGAGTAGCCCAGAACTGGACACAGCACTCAAGGGGTGGCCTGACCAGTGCTGAGTACAGAGGCAGAATAACCTCCCCTGTCCTGCTGGCCACACTGCTCCTGATTCAGGCCAGGATGCCATTGGCTCTCCTGGCCACCTGTGCACACTGCTGCCTCATATTCAGCTACTATCTACCAGCACCCCCAGGTCCCTTTCTTTCTGGCTGCTCTCCAGCCAGCAGCACTTAAGAAGCTGATATAATAGACAACCTCCACTTCAACCCCAAGCTTTCAATTGCATATAGATCTCTGAAGATGAAATGCTGCTTTGCTCTCTCTGCCTTTTCCTAGCCTCAGTCCAGACCTGCACACAGTACTCAAGGTGTGGCCTGACCAGCATTGAGTATAAGGGAAGAAGAACCTCCCTTGTCCTGCTGGCCACACTGCTCCTGATCCAGGCCAGGATGCCATTGGCTCTCTTGGCCACCTGGGCATACAGTACTGAAAGGCAATACACACCTTGACTACCATAGCTGAGGGCTGAAGGGCAAGCAGCATTGTACATGTAGTTAGGCAAAATATTATGTAGTCTTCCAGTGAATTGCAAATCAACAGCTTGCTTTCAATAGCTGGTACATTACTTGCACTGATCAAGTTATAGTAGGTAAAAGAGAAGACTGACATCATTTATCAAGGACTCAGAGTACCTTGCCCAAACCCTTCTTGGAATCACTGGAATTCTTTTTTATTGGAAGATACCTTTAAGGTCACCAAGTCCAGTGGTTAACCCAGCACTGCCAAGTCACCACCAAACTGTGCCCCTCAGCATCACTTCAACACATCTTTTAAAGCTAAGTAGGCACAGAGGAGAAGAAAGAGGAGGCAAAATAGTTACATAGACCAAATTGGCAAAATTATCAGAAACAAGAAGAAACTAAGAGGGTTGCTACAAAAAAGCTGAGGATGGAGTTTTTGTGCTATCAGGGAGTGACAGGAGTGGGGGGAATGGAGCAAAGCTGGAGGTGGGGAGGTTCAGGCTGGAGGTGAGGAGGAAATTGTTGAGCATGAGAGTGGTGAGAGGCTGGAATGGGTTGCCCAGGGAGGTGGTTGAGGCCCCATGGCTGGAGGTGTTTAAGGCCAGGCTGGATGAGGCTGTGGGCAGCCTGCTCTAGGGTAGGGTGTCCCTGGGCATGGCAGGGGGGTTGTAACTAGATAATCCTTATGGTCCCTTCCAACCCTGACTGATTCTATGATTCCTTGATTCTATGATTCCATGATTCTATGATTCCATGCTATGGCATGAGGTTATCCGTGGTGTGCCACAAGATTCCATCCTCAGACATCTGTTGTTTAGTAACTATCTGGAAAGTGCTTTGCTGACATGCCAGAATTATTTAAATTGATTAAGACCACAGTAACTGTGAAAAGCTTTGGAGGCCTTAAACAAGTTGAGTGGGTAGAAAATAGGATGGAAGATGAAACAAAATGCTGGCAAATCCCTCCAGCACACTTGAAAGAAATTCACAAGAACTGTTGGTTTCCCTGTGTTCTAAATTGACTGTTGATTTAGTTGGGGCAGTTAATGAGGCAGGAGTTGTAAATACATAGTTATTTTTATTTTCCCAAATAGCCTCACCCCAAAACTCTATACAAAACCAGCCACATTTTAGTTACGGGTGACTTTCCTGTGGCCTTCCAGGATCTGAAGTGGGCTACAAAAAAGCTGGGGAGGGACTTTTGAGGCTCTCAGGGAGTGACAGGAGTGGGGGGAATGGAGCAAAGCTGGAGGTGGGGAGATTCAGACTGGAGGTGAGGAGGAAGTTGTTGAGCATGAGAGTGGTGAGAGGCTGGAATGGGTTGCCAAGGGAGGTGCTTGAGGCCCCATCCCTGGAGGTGTTTAAGGCCAGGCTGGATGAGGCTGTGGGCAGCCTGCTCTAGGGTAGGGTGTCCCTGGGCATGGCAGGAGGGTTGGAACTGGATGATCTTTGTGGTGCCTTCCATGATTCTATGATTCTAATTCAGTTGTGAATCCTCACCAAGATGCTCATGGACAATTTATGAAAATCAGCAATAGTGGAAAAGGCTAAGCCACAAAAGAGCTTTACCACACTCATTAATCAGAGGCAGCCCAGAGCCCTAGGGAAAGCCTGAGCTACTCACGGAGGTGGAGTAAGAATGTAGAGGTTGTCCTGGCTCCTTTGCTGCAGTGTCAGGAGCTGCAAGTTACAATCCAGTTGTGGATCCACGTGGCATTGAGTCCAGTGCAAAGGAACCTGCCAAAGTCCAAAGTGTCTGTAGACAGAGCTTCCTCCAGGCAAAGATCCTGCAGAGGCACTGCCTTAGCAGGCAGGGAAGAGCTGAACTGCTGGCATGTTCCTACAAACAGAGGCAGGGTCCTTCCAGCAGAAGGCAGGATGCAGTTGAAGAGAAGAAGCCAGGTCTGGGTGCTGTTGGCAGCTCTCTTGCCAGCTTGCAGACTTGCAGAGTGGAAGGCTGCAGAAGCAGGAACCGTGAGCACTTTCTTGTCCCTCCTAAAAGTCTTCTCTCCAGCAATGTGTCCAATGCCATACATGAACTGGGCATGTTTTAATGGTCCCCATTCAAGCCATCAGGGGTGGGAGAAGCAGTTTCACACCTACTTCTTCCCACTTTCACACCTCCAGAGATGGAGGGTGGGGAAGGCAGCCTGGAGTGCCCTGCCACACTGTATCTCGGGAAAAGACTCAGCAGTGTAGGTAGATCAAAAAAAGACCATTGCTCATGGAGAAGAGGTGGGGGGGGAAAGTAAGCAGAAGAGGTGGGGGAAAAGTAAGCAGAAGAGGTGGGGGGGGAAAGTAAGCAGAAGAGGGGGGGGAAAGTAAGCAGAAGAAGTGGGGGAAAAAGTAAGCAGAAGAGGTGGGGGGGAAAAGTAAGCAGAAGAGGAGGGGGGAAAGTAAGCAGAAGAGGTGGGGGGAAAGTAAGCAGAAGAGGTGGGGGGGAAAAGTAAGAAGTCCTTGGCTGTGTACAAAATATAATGGTAATAGGATGGAAAGATAATAGCATATATCTGTGTATGGTAATCCAGCTTAAATATAGAATAGATTCAACCAGGTTGGAAGAGACCTCCAAGCTCAGCCAGGCCAACCTAGCACCCAGCCCTAGCCAATCAACCAGACCATGGCACTAAGTGCCTCATCCAGGCTTTTCCTGAACACCTCCAGGGACGGTGACTCCACCACCTCCCTGGGCAGCCCATTCCAATGCCAATCACTCTCTCTGACAACAACTTCCTCCTAACATCCAGCCTAGACCTGCCCTGGCACAACTTGAGGTTTTGTCCCCTTGTTCTGTTGCTGCTTGTCTGGGAGACAGACAACCTGGAGAGACTGAAATCCAGATCTACCCCAAAGTATGCCTTTCCTTCTGCAACTTTCTGGAGAGTGGGTTCTCAAACAATATAAACTGCAATAAACAAGGAAATAACTCCAGCACCATCAGCAGAGTTATTTGTAGTATGTCACTGCAGGAAATAAACCAGAATATTGTCCTCAGAATTAAAAATATTCCTGCTAAGTGTCTTTTCTTGAGATGGAAACAGATGATTGATGCATCAAGGCCAGATTTTCATCTCAGCTGCAATCATGAAAGTCTGAAGATGTTTTGCTTAAGTCTTTGCAGGGATTTATTTTCACAATAGAAAGTGGCCAGTGACTTAAGGTACTCCCAGTGCTCGGCTTGTTTGCGTTGGCAGGCTGTCCCCCCAGGGATCTGGGTTAAAAGAAAACAATTGCTAACCCATGATTTTTTTCCATTTGGATCAGTTCCCTGATTTCATACACAAAACTGACTCCCAACCACTTGCACCAGCACGACTTGGAGTGCGATGTCCCATGACAAACACCAGAGCGACTGGGACAGGAGTACTATTTAAGCAACAAACACCAAACTGCAGCCTCAGGAGGTTACTTGTGATCTGGCAGCTAGCAAAGTGGTGCAAAGCAAGAACTCAGGCTAGGAAAGAGATCACTCTTTCCTAGGAAAGAGATTGCTCTAGTGGGAGGTGTCCCTGCCTATGGCAGGGGGTTGGAGCTGGATGATCCTTGAGGTCCCTTCCAATCTAAACCATTCTATGATTACATTCTTCCATTACTACAGATTCCATTCATAAATTAGAGGTTTCCACATTATAGATTGATGAAATTTGCCATGGCCTAGAGCTCACAGGGAACCTGATAAAACAATTCAAAGCCATTAGCAATGGTTTTCTGTAACCTCAGTGATGCAAGAGGTTCTAAACAACTGGAAATAGGTAAACAATAGGTTGGTTTGTGTAAGGTGAAAGTTGCTGCTAATCTTTGTCATGTCCCACATGGCATCCTGGTCACCAAACTGGAAAAGCACAGACTGGATGGGTGGAGCACTCACTGGATAAGGAATTGGCTGGATGGTGGCATGCAGAGAGTGGTGATCAATGGCACAATGTCCACCTGGCGACCGGTGCCAAGTGGTGTTCCTCAGGGGTCAGTGCTGGGACCAGTGCTCTGTAACATCTTTGTCAGTGATATGGACAGAGGAATTGAGTGCACCCTCAGCAAGTCTGCAGATGACACCAAGCTGTGTGGCACAGCTGACTTGCTGGAGGGCAGGGATGGCATCCAGAGGGACCTGGACAGGCTGGAAAGGTGGGCCCAGGCCAACCTCATGACGTTTAACAAGGCCAAGTGTAAGGTCCTGCACCTGGGTCGGTGCAATCCCAGGCACAGCTCCAGGCTGGGTGGGGAATGGCTG
>WAAF01011402.1:0-125220 GCA_013400475.1 Tricholaema leucomelas
TGGTGTGCCAGGAGGGAGGCAGTGGCTGGGCTGCTGCTTGTCACAAGTGTGAGGAGGGCAGAAAGCCACACTGTTTGGCTCCTGGTCACCCAGGCTTTGGTGGAAGCAGTGAGAGAGTGAAGCCCTGTCAGGTCCCTTTCACTCTGGTGTGCTGAGGGTGGATTCAGCTTGCAGAAGGAGAAGTGAGAAATTCTGTTGGCTTAGCTCTTGATGCCTCCTGCCTGGCAATAAACTGTGCCTCCCCTCCCTTCAAAGGAGCCCCTCCTTTGTGTTGAGTGTTTTGGTGTATTTGCTCCTCTCTTTAGTGCCCACCTGCCTGTTTCCTGGCAACAGTGAGACCCTGAAAATCTCTGAGCAGAAGTCCTCCTTTGGCTCAGTCTGAGGACTAGAGGAGCTGCTGCCTTCTGTGACCATCTCACACAAACACCAATGCCAGTGGTCCTCTGGGGTGGCCTCGACACCTGCTGCGTGCTGTGGGCCAGGAGCACCCCTGGGGTCAAGGTGATGCTGCTGGTGCTGCAGCAGGAAGGATTTTGCTGTTGCATCACAGAAGTGTCTCCAGCAGCACCCTCCAGGAGGTTTGCCAGGGCAGGGCCGGTCCATTGGCACCAAAGTGGCAGGAACTCATCTGGCTGTGATGTTGTACATGGTCACTGACACCCAGTGGCAGGAGCTCATCTGGCTGTGATCAAGCAGGGTGGAAGAGTCCTCCAAGATCATCCAANCAGCAGAGCCCAACCCCACCTGGCTACAGCCTCCCTGCAGGGAGCTGCAGACAGCAATGAGCTCTGCCCTGAGCCTCCTCTGCTGCAGGCTGCACACCCCCAGCTCCCTCAGCCTCTCCTCACAGGGCTGTGCTCCAGGCCCCTCACCAGCTTCATCGCAAGCAACTGGAAACATTTTCAGGCCCTGAGTGAGCAAACCTCACCCTGAGCATTTTCTTCCTCCCCAGAGGAGAGGAGGAGCCCTGGAGCTGGAACTTTCCTTGGCCGTGCTCCCAGCTGGCATTGCCAGCAGCTGTGCCAAGGCTGCCCAGTTAGTCTAAGAGCAGCTGTTGGCTGATCCTGGGAAGTGTTTGCTATTTAATGATGTAAAAGTATGTAAGGTGATGGGATTATAGGGTCACTCAGGCTGGAAGGGATGGCAGGAGAGCATCTAACCCAGCTGAAAGCAGCTGTGAGGTCAGCCCAGGATGCCCACGGCCACCGTGGTGGCAAGGCTGAAGCTGTCAGGCATGGGATGACGTCTGGGAACAGTTCCACGCAGAGTGGAGGAAGACATCTGAATCAGGACAGGCTGGTTCCTGCTAGGGGGAGCATTTGGCTGAGCAGCGCAGTCCTGCAGGCATCGCCAGTGCTGGAGCCCATGGCAGCGGTGAAGAGTTGGCAGCAGTGGTGGCAAACTGCAGCTCGGAGGCAAAGCCACAGAGGAAAAGCCTTTTGCACAGGCGCAGAGCTCCGAGCTTTCCACTGAGCTGGGTTTAAGGATGAGCCTCTGCCCGGCTCAGACATGGTCTGGGAAACCCAGCAGCCGTGAGCTGAACATCTCCTGCTCTCCTGTGGCTGCCAGGCAGCACTGCAGGAGCCTGCGAGCGGGCAGAAGAAGACCTTCCAACCATCCCTTAGTGACCACGCTCCTGAGCCTGCCTTGATCCTGATTCTATCCTCCCGATTCACGCAAACAATTGATTTTAACCCTTTCGGTAGTTCAAACTTGTGCCGCCACAGCTCCGGCATCGGCTGGCCTGAGGTGAGTGTCCCAGCTGCACCCTCTCCACCACCTTCATCTCCCTCCTCTCACCTCTGACACTGCCCTTCTCTTCTCTCAGACTCCTCCAAAGCCATTTCATTCAGCTCGGGCACCTTGGGTGAATTTATGACCCTTTGGGCTCTGGTTCCTTTCAGCTTCTGAGGTGGTCCCAGCTTGTGCCTTGGATTTAACCCTTAAACCCTTCACCTACTCCCATTTCCCCCTCAGATGAGTGGAAGTTCTGCTCACTGCAGCTTTATGGCCCTTTGGGCTCTGGTTCCTTTCAGCTTCTGAGGCAGTCCCAGCTTGTGCCTTGGATTTAACCCCTAAACCCCTCATCTGCTTCCACTTCCCCCTCAAATGAAGGAGAATTCTGCTCGCTGCAGCTTTATGACCCCTTGGGCTCTGCTTCCTTTCCCCTTCTGAGACCATCTCAGCTTGTGCCTGGATTTAACCCCTAAACCCCTCACCTAGTCCCATTTCCCCCCCTAGATGAATGAAAATGCAGCTCTCTGCTTGTTTTGCCAGGCTGCTGCTGGACTTGCAACTACAGAGAGCAAAAAATGCGACCCCCAAATCTATTCCTTCTGGAAATGCTCTCTAAACTGTATAGAGGCTGCAGCACCTGGCCAGAGGAGCATGAAAGCTTCTTTCCAAAAGGGTCCATATGCTAGAAGATCATTTTCACAGAAGGTCAGGGGCTGGAAGAGACATCCAAAGCTCATCCAGTCCAAGCCTGCCAGAGCAGGAGCACCTAGAGGAGATCACACAGCAACACATCCAGGTGGGTCTTAAGTATCTCCAGAGAGGGAGACTCCACAGCCCCCCTGGGCAGCCTGCTCCAGGGCTCTGACACCCTCACAGGGGAAGAATTCCTCCTCATGTTCACATGAACCTTCCTCTGCCTCAGCTTCCACCACTGCCCCTTGTGCTGGCACTGGCATCCCCCAGCAGAGCCTGGCTCAGCCTCCTGCCACTCACCTGCACACATTGATAACCACTGCTGAGGTCAGCTCTCAGCTGCTCCTCTCCCAGCAGCACAGCCCCAGCTCCCTCAGGCTCTCCTCCTAACAGAGCTGTTCCATTCCCTTCAGCACCTTTGTGGCTCTGTGCTGGACTCTCTCCAGCAGTTCTCTGTCCCTCTTGAACTGGGGGGCCCAGAACTGGACACAGTACTGCAGATGTGACCTCAGCAGGGTACAGCAGAGGGGCAGGAGAACCTCTCTCAACCTACTAGCCCCAACCCTTCCAATCCAGCCCAGAATGGCATTGTCCCTCCTGGCCACCAGAGCACATTGCTGCCTCAGGGGCAACCTCCCACCCACCAGGACCCCCAGTTCCTTTTCCCCTTCACTGCCTTCCAACAGCTCAGTCCCCAACCTCTCCTGCTCCCTGGGGCTGTTCTTGCCCAGGTGCCAGACCCTACACTTGCCCTTGGTGAATTTCATTCAGTTTCTCTCTGCCCACCCTCCAGCCTGTCCCAGTCTGGCTGAAGGCAGCACAGCCTTCTGCTGTGGCATCCACTCCACCCAGCTTGGTGCCCTCAGCCAGGTCGTTGATGAACATATTGAACAGAACTGGTCCCAGTACTGATCCCTGTGGGGCTCTGTAGATGTTCCTGGTTGTCTTTGAAGGGGCAGGTCTCAGGGTCTTTGTGTGCAGCTGAGAGGCAGAGTGCATGGTTCTGTGAAGAGCCACCCCAGGGCGAGAGCTCTGCTCCTCCCAGCACTGCCTGTCCCCGCTGCTGCCAGCAGCACTGCCACCCCTTCAGGCTCTTGGGTTTGTTTCCTACATCCCAGGTGACTCCATGTGGCCACTGAGAGAGTCCAGTGGAGGTTATGAAGATGCTGAGGGGCCTGGAGCAGCTCTGTGAGGAGCAAACCTGACAGCCCTGGGGCTGAGAGCCTGCAGAAGAGCAGTCCCAGAGGGCAGCTGAGCAATGCTCAGCAACAGCTAAAAGGTAGGGAGCAAAAGGCTGGGGCCAGACTTGGCAGTGGTGCCCAGGGACAGGACGGGGGGCAATGGGCACAAGCTGGAGCCCAGGAGGTGCCACTTGAGCAGGAGGAGAAAATTTGCCTTAGGATGCTGGAGGCCTGAAGCAGGCTGCTCAGAGAGGTTGTGGAGAGCTTCCAATCCCCCTTGGGCATTGTGCTGCTGGGCAAGCTGCTGTGGGTGCCCTGCTTGAGCAGGGTTTGGACTGGCTGAGCTCCAGAGGTCCTTTCCAACCCCACCATGCTGGATTCTGAGCTCCCATGACCAAAACTAACAGGAGGCCAAGCACCCCAGCTGCACCCCAGCCACCCCCCAGTGCCATCTCTGCCAGCTCATGCCTCTTTTGCACACAGGCACCAGCAGCAGCATGGGTGGAAATGTCTGCACTGGGCTTTGGTTTGGGTCCAGCTGGGGGATTTTAGGTGGGGGGGGGCTCATTTTGTTTTGTCTTCCCTCATTTTGGGTGGGGACAGAAAAACTCAGCCTGCAGAAGAACAGGAATTCAGCTGTGAGTCAGCCTGAAACCAGCCCAAGTATGTTTTAGTGGTGGAGAGTGAGCTAAAAATAGATGTTCCTTGTGATGAGCAGTGCTGGGCACACAACTGGTCCCATCCCACTGCTGGGCTCAACACTGGTCCTGTCCCAGTGCTGGGCATACAACTGGTCCCATCCCAATGCTGGGCTCAACACTGGTCCTGTCCCAGTGCTGGGCATACAACTGGTCCCATCCCAGTGCTGGGCTCAACACTGGTCCTGTCCCAGTGCTGGGCATACAACTGGTCCCATCCCAGTGCCAGGCACAACACTGGTCCTGTCTCAGTGCTGGGCATACAACTGGTCCCATCCCAGTGCCAAGCACACCACTGGTCCTGTCCCAGTGCTGGGCACACAACTAGTCCCATCCCAGTGCCAGGCACAACACTGGTCCCATCCCAGTGCCAGGCACAACACTGGTCCCATCCCAGTGCCGGGCACACAACTGGTCCCATCCCAGTGCCAGGCACAACACTGGTCCCATCCCAGTGCCGGGCACACAACTGGTCCCATCCCAGTGCTGGGCACAACACTGATCCTGTCCCAGTGCCAGGCACTCTTGGCTGCCTGTGGGCAGAGCCTTGCTCCCAGCCCTGCCAGATGCTTCCAAGGCACTGGGGCTACTTTTAACCCTGTTTGAGGTGCCTGATGTGCGAGGCTGGAAGAGGAGGTGGCTTTCCAGGACATGCCTGGCTGCAGGGGAAGGAGCTGGGGAGCAGGACCTGCCTGCTGAGGGGGGGCAGGACTGGCTCCAAAGCCAGGCTGGAAAATGCAGCAGCAGACCTTTAACTCCTTCAAAACCTAAGCAGACCTCAGTTTTCCACACCTCAGAGGGTGTAAAGTGCCCTGCAAGGATTTTTTGCTGTCCTTTAGAGGGAGTCTCCAGGATTTCTCTCTGTGCCTATGCCCTCTTGACCTGGCAGTGCCCAGGCAGAGTTCCCAGCACAGGGGCTCAGGAACCCTGCTCCATCCCTAGCGGCTCCCCAGCAGTGCTCTGTGCCCAGGCAGCATCTGCTCAGCCTTGCTCTGAGAGTTGGTCCTGAAGCTGCCTCTAGGAGGACAGGGTTGCCCATGGGCTGCTGCTGTGGCCCTGCAGTCAGTGCTGTGCCCTGTGAAGGAGGCCTGCAAAGCTCCAAAAGCTCCTAGTGACTCTATGTGAGCCCTCTGCTGGATGTGCTTTGGCTGTGTGCCAGGTGTGTGCCAGGCTGCCACTACTGCCCACTGGCACCCATGTGCAAGAGGAGTCACACCAGCCTATGCCAGGCAGTGTTACTGCTGTCACTGAACAACTGCTGCTGCTGCCAGTGGTGAGTAACAATTCAGCTGAAGTTTGCTTCTCCTCAACCTGGTCTCCACTTTCTAAAGCCATTTAGGCCACACAACCACCCTGAAGGCCAGGAGGACCTTCCCCCTTCAGGAGGGTCTGTAGCCAGCCCACCCCACCTGAGGGGGTTCCGCTGGTGCCACCCTTGCAGAGCCCCAGGGCTGTGGGCAGCACCAGAAGGGCACAGTGAGAGCCCCAGCTGAGCTTTGCAGCTTTGTCCAGGTGATGAGCAGCAGCTGGGTCTGACCTCACTGCATGAGCACCCTGTGGAGAGGACAGTGAGGGTGGCTGAGGTGGTGGGCAAGGTGGCTCTCAGCCCAGCCCTGATCCCTTCTGCTCTCCCACAGCTTAATCGCGATTCGTGAGCGAAGGAGAACCTCTCACTGCTGCTGTGACTCCACTTTGAGTCCATTCCTGTGCTCTTACTCCACTTCCTGACATAGTCACACAAGAATCACAGGATGGAAAGTCTCAGGAGCAAGCTTCCAGTGGAGATAATGAAGTCATTTGATAAATAAAAGCAGTCCAGCAGCTCACAGGCTGGCTTTGGAAATGCCTTCTGCGCTCTCCGCTGCCGCTTGGGAAAGCCTCCTTAGATGATCTGCAGGGGAGGCAAAGCTCATGTGAGCAGCTTTCTGTGCTGCTGGGCTGTGGTGTGAAGCAGCAGAGGGAAAGGAGAGCTGCAGCAGGGAGATGGAGTGACCCAGATGGGTTGTTAGGAGGAAGCTGTTGGCAGAGAGTGATTGGCATTGGAATGGGCTGCCCAGGGAGGTGGTGGAGTGGCCGTGGCTGGAGGTGTTGAAGCCAAGCCTGGCTGGGGCACTTAGTGCCATGGTCTGGTTGGTTGGCCAGGGCTGGGTGCTAGGTTGGGCTGGCTGAGCTTGGAGCTCTCTTCCAACCTGCTTGATTGTATGATTTTATTCTATGATTCAGTGAAGGGGAGGAGGATTTGGGAGTCCTGCTGGATGAAGGTTGCCCCTGAGCCAGCAATGTGCTCTGGTGGCCAGGAGGGACAATGCCATTCTGGGGCTGCATTAGAAAGGCTGTGGGTAGTAAGGTCAACAGAGGTTCTCCTGCCCCTCTGCTCTGCTCTGCTGAGGCTACATCTGCAGTACTGTGTCCAGTTCTGCCCCCACCCAGTGCAAGAGGGACATGGAACTGCTGGAGAGAGTCCAGCACAGAGCCACAAAGGTGCTGAAGGGAATGGAACAGCTCCGTTAGGAGGAGAGCCTGAGGGAGCTGGGGCTGTGCTGCTGGGAGAGGAGCAGCTGAGAGCTGACCTCAGCAGTGGTTATCAATGTGTGCAGGTGAGTGGCAGGAGGCTGAGCCAGGCTCTGCTGGGGGATGCCAGTGCCAGCACAAGGGGCAGTGGTGGAAGCTGAGGCAGAGGAAGTTTCATGTGAACCTGAGGAAGATTTTTTTTCCCTGTGAGGGTGCCAGAGCCCTGGAGCAGGCTGCCCAGGGGGGCTGTGGAGTCTCCCTCTCTGGAGATATTCCAGAGCTGCCTGCATGTGTTGCTGTGTGATCTGCTCTGGGTGATCCTTCTCTGGCAGGGGGGTTGGACCAGATGATCTGTCAAGGTCCCTTCCAGCCCCTGACAGTCTATGATTCTATCATCTCACCTCCTCCAGGCAGCTCAGCAGCATCTCAGCCTGACATCAGCTCTGCATGGTGCAGCTCGGGCTGTGCACCTCAGATCTTTCTCTTCAGTAGCTGCTGACCCTGCAGGAGTTCCCCACCCTGCTGCCCAAAGGCAGCTCTCCGGATGCCTGGCAGGTCCTTTGCTGGCAGGTTTGCTGGAGGAAATCCTCCTTCTGGAGGAGCACAATGGCTGCTGATTGCTCCAGCAGGGGAGGAGCAGCAGCCAGCACAAACAAACCTGCTGCCGGAGCACCCTCCTGCACAAGCCTGAATTGAAAACCCTCATGGGTCAGGCTCAACCATCATCATTTTATGTGGGATGAGTGGAGAGGAAGCACTTCAGCATCCTGGGGTTTACTTTGCTTTGTGGTGTGTGGAGAAATCCCAATTTCTGTTGGGGAGGGACTATTGACAAGGTCTGGTAAGGACAGGAGGAGGAGGAATGGGTTTGAACTGGCAGAGGGGAGATTGAAAGTGGATGTTAGGAAGAAGTGAGGGTGGTGAGACACTGGCACAGGTTGCCCAGGGAGGTTGTGGAGCACAGAAGCACCCAATGTGATCAAAGATCACATTGGGTGCTTCTGTGCTCCACAACCTCCCTGGGGGTGTCCAAGGCCAGGTTGGATGAGGCTTTGAGCAACCTGTTCTAGTGGGAGGTGTCCCTGCCTGTGGCAGGAGGTTGGAACTGGCTGAGCTTTGAGATCCTTCCTAACCTAAACCCTTCTATGACTCTATCTTGGAGTTGATTCTGCTATTGGCCCCCTCCCTTCTCCATCCTGCCCTCCCTCCTTGCCCATTACTGTTGGGTTGGTTGATCCCAGATGTGGATTTAGCAAGACTTTTCTTTACAGTTGAAGTGCTCTTCAAAAGCAGCTCTTGAGATTGACCTTCCTTGTTTTTGCTTCTGCTTTCACTAAGCAGCTCTGATGTTGCCAGCCCCAGCACTGTGCTCCACACTGGGCAATGCTCAAAGCACTGCTGTGACCCTGGTCCCATCAGTGGTCCTCAGACAGAGCCTCGAGGGGCTTTGTGTCACAGAGTCACAGGTTGCATTGGCTTGCAAAGGACCCTCAGAAAGCATCATTGAGGGTCCCTGCACTCAGCAGGGACATCTCCAACTAGAGCAGGCTGCCCAGGGCCACATTGAGTTTGATCTTGAATGTCACCAGGGAAGGACTTCAGTCACCAACATGAGCAACCTGTGCCAGTGTTTCACCACCCTCACCGTGCAGAACTTCCTCCTGCTGTCCAACTTAAATCCCCTCTGCTCCAGTTCCAACCATTGCTCTCATCCTATCCCCACAGACCCTTCTAAAACCTCCCTCCCCAGCCTTGCTGTAGGTCCCCTTCAGCTACTGAAAAGCAACTCTGAGGTCTCCCTGGAGCCTTCTCTTTTCCAGGCTGAACAGCCCCAACTCCTTGTGTCCCCCAAAGCCCAGAGCCTTTCCCACTGCAACAGTAAGAATGTGACCAAATGAAAAATGGACCCAAAGAGTCCTCTACCTGAAATCTGATTTTTTCTGGCACACATCTCTGCTCACTGCTTCACTATAAGGAGCAGAACTGTCAACACTGAGCTGGAAAGCCCAGGCTGTGTTTATGGAGTAAGCTAATCATTAACCCCAGGCTCTAGAGATAGTGCCCTATGCCCTGCTGTGCCCACAGCTTGTGAGATTGCATCAGCTGGGCTGTACTGAGGGAGCCCCTGCTCTGCTTTTTACCCCCAGTGGCATAGCTGGGGCAAGGCTGGGCCCCAAAGAGTGTCCAGGATGCATTCCCCAGTTTGCAGGCTGGCTGAGCAGGATGGCATTTCTAGGAAGAGTTGTGTCACAAAGAGCTCCTGGAACTCTGGGGGTGGTGTCACAGTGAGGTGAATGGTCTGCATGGTCTGCTTGCTCTGCCTGGCATTGGCACCACGTCCTGGCTACAGGGCAGCTGCACCAACCTCTCTGTGGCTCTCCAGCAATGTGCAAGTACAGGAAAAAACACCTTTGAAGTTGTTTTGGGTGTGAGGTGTTTTAATAGAATGATGGAATCCATCAGGTTGGAAGAGAGCTCCAAGCTCAGCCAGCCCAACCTAGCACCCAGCCCTGCCCAACCAACCAGACCATGGCACTAAGTGCCCCAGCCAGGCTTGGCTTCAACACCTCCAGGGACAGCAACTCCACCACCTCCCTGGGCAGCCCATTCCAATGCCAATCACTCTCTCTGACAACAACTTCCTCCTAACATTCAGCCTGAACCTGCCCTGGCACAGCTTGAGGCTGTGTCCCCTTCTTCTGTCCCTGGGTGCCTGGCAGCAGAGCCCAACCCCAGCTGGCTACAGCCTCCCTGCAGGGAGCTGCAGGCAGCAATGAGCTCTGCCCCGAGCCTCCTCTGCTGCAGGCTGCACACCCCCAGCTCCCTCAGCCTCTCCTTTTGGGGTTCTTTTTGTTTGACATTTTTAGTTTGAGGAAGAAGAGGCTGAGGGCAGACCTCGTTGCTGCCTACAGCTACCTGAAGGGACATTGTGGAGAGGCTGCTGCTGGGCTCTGCTCACAGGTAACTGGAGACAGAACAAAAGGGAATGGCCTCAAGCTGAGGCTGGGGAGGTTTAGATTGGACATTAGGAAAAAGTTTTTCATGGAGAGAGTGGTCAGGGACAGGAATGAGCTGCCCAGGGAGGTGGTGGAGTCACCCAGCCTGGGTGTGTTCAAGGTGGTTTGGATGTGGTGCTTGGGGCTATGGTTTAAGGTGGATCTTGCAGAGCAGGGTTCTAGGTTGGACTTGGTGATCCCAAGGGGCTTTGCCAGCCTGCATGGCTCTGGGACTCTGTGATTCTATGACCAGGCTGAGGTCCTACACAAGAGGACAACAGAAGTAATATTGTTGTTGTCTTCCCAGTTTTTGGTCTGGAAGGGCATGGAATGCTGGGGCTGGTGTGCATGGTCAAGGGCTGTGGGCAGGGGAAGTTGTCACCACGAAGCAATGTGGCCCCTTGGGATGCTGTCAACCCAGAACCAGCCCCCAGCTTATTTTATCTGTCTGGGTTAATTCCTGAGACTGGGAAAATATCTGCTGTAAAAGTGCTTGTTTGGAAGGGGTTTCAGAGGAGATGATGTTTGCAGCAGGGCTCAAACAGACCCATGAGAAGAGTTAGTGTCTTCTACAGCAGTCAAGGGTTTACTGGAGAGAGGAGGAGTTCCTGAAG
Source organism: Tricholaema leucomelas (assembly GCA_013400475.1). NCBI lineage: Eukaryota > Metazoa > Chordata > Aves > Piciformes > Lybiidae > Tricholaema lacrymosa > Tricholaema leucomelas. The sequence continues at coordinate 10,431 of WAAF01011402.1, forward strand.
GGTGAGGAGCAGTGGTTTGCCAGCTAGGACAGCTTGGAATTCACAGCTGCAATCAGAAGAGACTGAGACATTTCCTACAGACCTCAGATTTTGATGTAGTTTTGGCCCTGGGAGCCAGAGCTGAGCCTCTCTGGGAGGAGGGATGCAGCTCCCACTGCAGCACTGCCCTGCAGACCTGAAAGAATTTGAGTGGCACTCAAAGATTTGATTGAAGCCACAGGAGCTCATCTCCTGCTGGCAGCTGGGAAGCACTGGGCCTGTCCCTGGAGGCTGGATGAGGCACTTAGTGCCAGGCTGGATGAGGCACTTAGTGCCATGGTTTAGTTGGTTAGGAGGTGTTAGGTGATGGCTTGGACTCAATGGTCACAGAGTCATAGAATCAGTCAGGGTTGGAAGGGACCACAAGGATCATCCAGCCCCAACCCCCCTGCCATGCCCAGGGACACCTCACACCAGATCAGACTGCCCACAGCCTCATCCAGCCTGGCCTTAAACACCTCCAGGGATGAGGCTGTGCCCATGTGGGTGGCTGTGCCTGGCTGGGGGCACCCCGAGGGCCCCCCAGCCCTGTGTTCCTGTTCCCACTCCCTCTCCTGGCAGCACCTCTGCTCTGGGTGGCAGATGTGCAGCAGATGGGATATGAGGGCAGGTGCTGGGTGGCCCAAGCTGGTCTGTGTGCAGGAGGATTGATGAATGCCACCTCCAGCAGCAGCCAGAGCCTCTGCAGAGTGTTGGCAGAGCCTCTGCCAGGGCTTTGCTCTGGTGCTGGTCCCAGCCTGGAGCTCCTGCCAGGCAGGCTGCCTGCTGCTCAGCCGGGCAGGGCTCAGCTCCCACCCTGCAGCAGCCTTAAAAGGAGAGGAATGGCATTTCCCTCTTGGCACACGGGTTGGCATTCTAAAAGGGGAGCGAGGCAGCCTCTGGCCGTGCTGCTGCTGGCAGAGGGGTGTGAAAATCAACAGCGGTGTGCAAAGGCAGCAGGACAGGGGAGGGGGCTGGCTGGGGCACTGCTGTCACCACAGCTTGGACCTCTCTTGCTTAAACCCAGGAGCAGTAACCTTCCCCTGCCTTGGCTAGAGGCACAAAGTCCTGCCTGCCACCCTCGGGGCAATGTCACGGCTGGAGCGGTGTAAGGCCACCTGCAATTGCTCTCCACGTTCACACCGAGGTGAAAGGTGTTTAAAGGGGGCTGGAGGAGGGACTTGGTGCCATGGGTTAGTTAATTAGAAGGTGTTAGGTTGGACTGGATGATCTCAGAGGACTTTTCCAACCTGGTTAATTCTGTGATTCACAGGCTCACAGGATATCAGGGGTTGGAAGGGAATCAAGGAGGTCATCCAGTCCAACCCCCTGCCAGAGCAGGACCACACAATCTAGCTCAGGGCACACAGGAACACATCCAGACAGGCCTGGAAAGGCTCCACAGAAGGAGACTCCACAGCCTCTCTGGGCAGCCTGTGCCAGGGCTCTGGGACCCTTCCAGTCAAGAAGTTCCCCCTTGTGTTGAGCTGGAACCTGCTGTGCTGCAGCTTCCATCCATTGCTGCTTGCCCTACCCCAGGGAGCAGTGAGCAGAGCCTGTCCCCCTCCTCCTGAGCCCCAGCCCTCAGATGTTTATAAGCACTGATTAAATCCCCTCTCAGTCAGATTGGGTGAAACCTGACTTGGAAATTTGGATCTGCCTGGTGGGTGTGAAGGGAAGTTGTGCTGCTCCCTCCCTGCGTGCACTGTCCATCCCATGGGACTGTGCCAGCACTCTCAGTGGGCCTGTGCAGGGGAGGCTGTGGACGATTTCCCTCTGTATGAAGGAGCATTAGCTCGGTCTGCACTCCAAACTCTGCATTTCCCTGCCTGTGGAAGCTCTTTTGCTCTGTGTGCTCTGGGCTGTGCTTAATTCTGGAGCCAGTTCTGCTCCTGGCTGTTGACACGAGCCAGCAGCATTAACAGGGCTCAGCGTTCCAGTGGTGACTGCAGCCAGCACCTCTCTGGCAAGCAAATGGTAATCAGCTGATGTTGCTGCAACAAATGTCAGAGGAAAAGGATAGAGAGAGGCCCTTTAGTGCTCCTTCAAACCACCTCTGCTGCTCCAAGCAGCTGTGCTGTGCTGTGCGAGGAAGCGCTGAGGGAGCTGGGGGTGTGCAGCCTGCAGCAGAGGAGGCTCAGGGCAGAGCTCATTGCTGTCTGCAGCTCCCTGCAGGGAGGCTGTAGCCAGGTGGGGTTGGGCTCTGCTGCCAGGCACCCAGGGACAGAACAAGGGGACACAGCCTCAAGCTGTGCCAGGGCAGGTTGAGGCTGGATGTTAGGAGGAAGTTGTTGGCAGAGAGAGTGATTGGCATTGGAATGGGCTGCCCAGGAAGGTGGTGGAGTCGCCATCCTTGGAAGTGTTTAAGAGGAGGCTGCATGAGGCCCTTAGTGCCATGGCTGTGAGCACAGACTGAAAGAGTTGGGGCTGCTCAGGCTGGAGAAGAGAAGGCTCCCAGGTGACCTTCTTGTGGCCTTCCAGGATCTGAAGGGGGCCTACAAAAAAGCTGGGGAGAGACTTTTTAGGCTCTCAGAAAGTGCCAGGACTGGGGGGAATGGAGCAAAGCTGGAGGTGGGGAGAGTCAGCCTGGAGGTGAGGAGGAAGTTGTTCAGCATGAGAGTGGTGAGAGCCTGGCAGGGGTTGCCCAGGGAGGTGGTTGAGGCCCCATGGCTGGAGATGCTTAAGGCCAGGCTGGATGAGGCTGTGGGCAGCCTGCTCTAGGGTAGGGTGTCCCTGGGCATGGCAGGGGGGTTGGAACTGGCTGTTCCTTGTGGTCCCTTCCAACCCTGAGTGCTCCCCCCCAGGCTCCTGGTGGTGATGTGGGGCAGGTCTGGGGAGGAGCAAGGCAAAACTCCTTTGGCACAGCTGTTCCCCAGCTTGCCTGCAGTAGGAATCTGCTCCCAGTGCTACTTCCCAAGCCCTGCTTGATTCTTTTAACGCAAGTGGCTCTGTTACAAGAAATGCTGTGGCTGGCTCCTAGGATGTGAGCTGGGCACTTGAAGCTCCTTGGAGGGAGAGAAATAAGGTCAAAGGGACCAATTCCAGGATAAAAATATCAAGGTTGTTTTTGTTTTATTGCTGGGTGAAAGGCCACTTGAGCAAATCCTGTGGGCCCTCAGCTGTGAAATAGCCTCTGAGGCTGATGCTTTAAAAGAGGAACAGAAAGAGGTGCTGGGATGTGAGCTGTGAAGGCCAAGCTGGAGCACTGGAGGGATGAGCCTGGCAAGATGAAATGATGCTTGGTCGTGGGTCAGGAAGGAGATATTTGGGATATTTTCTGGGCTTTTGGCTTTTTGTCATCAGACACACAAGAGCTGCTCAGTGGCTCTCCAAGGCTCTGTGTCTACCAAGGCTGGGGAGCTGGGTCTGGCTTGGCACTTATCCCTCCAGTGCTCCAGGCTGGCATTCACAGCCCACGTCACTCTGGAGAAGAGAAGGCTCCCAGGAGACCTTATTGTGGCCTTCCAGTATCTGAAGAGGGCTACAAGAAAGCTGCTGAGGGACAGGTTAGGATGTCAGGGAGTGATAGGACTGGGGGGAATGGAGCAAAACTGGAAATGGGGAGATTCAGATTGGATGTTAGGAAGAAGTTCTTCACCATGAGGGTGATGAGAGCCTGGAACAGGTTGCCCAGGGAGGTGCTGGAAGCAACAACCCCAAGCAGTGCTACAGGCTGGGGACAGAGTGGCTGAGAGCAGCCAGGCAGAGAGGGAGCTGGGGGTGCTGGGAGAGAGGAGCTGAAGAGGAGGCAGCAGTGCCCAGGTGGGCAGCAGAGCCAATGGCATCCTGGGCTGGCTCAGGAGCAGTGTGGGCAGCAGGACAAGGGAGGTTCTTCTGCCCCTGTGCTCAGCACTGCTCAGGCCACCCCTGGAGTGCTGTGTCCAGTTCTGGGCTCCTCCATTGCAGAGAGATGTTGAGGTGCTGGAAGGTGTTGAGAGAAGGGCAGCAAGGCTGGGGAGGGGCCTGGAGCACAGCCCTGTGAGGAGAGGCTGAGGGAGCTGGGGGTGTGCAGCCTGCAGCAGAGGAGGCTCAGGGCAGAGCTCATTGCTGTCTGCAGCTCCCTGCAGGGAGGCTGTAGCCAGCTGGGGTTGGGCTCTGCTGCCAGGCAGCCAGCAGCAGAAGAAGGGGACACAGCCTGAAGCTGTGGCAGGGCAGGTCTGGGCTGGATGTGAGGAGGAAGTTGTTGGCAGAGAGAGTGATTGGCATTGGAATGGGCTGCCCAGGGAGGTGGTGGAGTTGCCGTGGCTGGAGGTGTTGAAGCCAAGCCTGGCTGGGGCACTTAGTGCCATGGTCTGGTTGGTTGGGCAGGGCTGGGTGCTAGGTTGGGCTGGCTGAGCTTGGAGCTCTCTTCCAAGCTGGTCAGTTCTATGATTCTATGACCTGGACCTGCTGATCTGAGGCTGCACAAAGCTCCAGAAAGCACTGGAGTGACAAAATCATAGGATCACAGAATGGTCTGGGCTTGAAGGCACCTCCAAAGCTCATCCAGTCCAAACCTCTCTCCCCTCAGCAGGCACATCCTCAGCTAGGGCAGTTGCCTAGAGCCCTGTTTAGCCTCACCTTGGATATCTCCAGAGATGGAGCCTCAACCAGCTTCTCGGACAAGCTGTTGTAGTGTTCCACCACCTCATGGTGCAGAACTTGCTCCTAACATCCAATCTCAACCTGTTCTGCTCTAGTTTGAAGCCATTGCCCTCATCCTGTCCCTGCAGGCTTTTGGGAACAGTCTCTCTGCATCCTTCTTTTAGCACCCTTTAGGCACTGGCAGGCTGCTGTTAGGTATCCCCCTGGAACCTTCCCTTCTCCAGGCTGCACACTCCCAGCTCCCTCAGCCTGTCCTCACAGCAGCAAATGGAGAGAAACAGACCCAGCCTGGATGTGTTTAAGGGTGGTTTGGAGGTGGTGCTTAGGGCTGTGGTTTCAGGTGGATCTTGTTGAGCAGGGCTATAGGTTGGACTTGGTGATCCCAAGGGGCTTTGCCAACCTGCCTGTGTCTGTGATTCTGTGAACGTGGCCTGAAACTGCACCAGAGGAGGGTGAGGCTGGATATTAGCAACCAATTTCTGTCCTGCAGGAGTGGCACAGGCTGCCTGAGCACTGGCACAGGCTGCCCAGGAAGGTGGTGGAGTCCTCATCCCTGGAGGTGTTGAAGAAACCTGCGGCCATGGCCTTTGGGGACAGGGTTTAACAGCCAGGGTGGTGTGGGGTTGAAGGTTGGACTCAATCTTAGAGAGCTTTTCCAAGCCCAACAGTTCTGTGGTTCTGTGACACAATCTGACCCTGCCCTCTGAGGCATCTGCATTCATCTCGTGTGGACGAGGCTCAAATTGCTGCCTTGTCGAGAAGCCCATCCTCTGAGGGGCTGGTGTTGGCAGAGCTCCTGCTGTGACAAACTCCTGTTCCTCAGGAAATAAACACTTCAGCCTGATCTGCTGCTTAAAGTCCCTGGGATTTAGGAGAAATTCAATTAGTTGTGAATCTTAGGGGGGAAATGGCATCTGAAGGGCTGCAGCGTGCTCAGACTGAAGATTTCATCCTTCCTATGTTCCTCTTGTTTGGGGACAGAGTGGCTGAGAGCAGCCAGGCAGAGAGGGAGCTGGGGGTGCTGGGAGAGAGGAGCTGAAGATGAGGCAGCAGTGCCCAGGTGGGCAGCAGAGCCAGTGGCATCCTGGGCTGGCTCAGGAGCAGTGTGGGCAACAGGACAAGGGAGGTTCTTCTGCCCCTGTGCTCAGCACTGCTCAGGCCACACCTTGAGTGCTGTGTCCAGTTCTGGGCTCCTCCATTGCAGAGAGATGTTGAGGTGCTGGAAGGTGTTGAGAGAAGGGCAGCAAGGCTGGGGAGGGGCCTGGAGCACAGCCCTGTGAGGAGAGGCTGAGGGAGCTGGGGGTGTGCAGCCTGCAGAAGAGGAGGCTCAGGGCAGAGCTCATTGCTGTCTGCAGCTCCCTGCAGGGAGGCTGTAGCCAGGTGGGGTTGGGCTCTGCTGCCAGGAACAGAAGAAGGGGACACAGCCTCAAGCTGTGCCAGGGGAGGTCTAGGCTGGATGTTAGGAGGAAGTTGTTGGCAGAGTGATTGGCATTGGAATGGGCTGCCCAGGGAGGTGGTGGAGTTGGATGCTCAAGGCCCCAAATCATCCTCGTGGCTCTCTACTGGAGTCTCCCCAGCAGATCCCTCTCTCTCCTGAACTGGGGAGCCCAAAATTGGACAGAGTATTCCAGGTGTAGTCTCACCAGGGCAGAATAAAGAGGGAGAAGAACCTCTCTAGACCTGCTGGCCACACTTCTCTTGACACCCTCCAGGATGCCATTGGCTCTCTTGGCCACAAGGGCACATTGCTGTCAACAGAAGGTGAGGGTGGGAGGTGAACTGTAACCTTATCAGTCAGAATCACAGAATTGTTTGGGCTGGAAAATATCAATGAGTCCAAGCTCCAACCCCACCATGGCCACCAAAGCATGTCCCAAGGGGCCATGGCCACAGGTTTCTCGCACAGCTCCAGGCAGCAAGGTTCAGTAACTGTGCGCTAGTGGAGCACTGCTCTCGGTATGCCATCAGGACATTCCTGGTTCCAGGTGCACAAATCAAGGCAGTTCGAAGTGTGAAGAGTTAAAAGCACAGGAGCACAGCTCCTTGCCTGTCTCAGTGCTGTGCTGGTGCTGGCCTGTGCCCAGGGAGCAAAGGAATCTGGAGTATAAACAGCTCCTAAGACTCAGCTGTCGGGAGGATTTGTCAGCCTGCTCCCTTTTCCAACCAGCTCCTCTTGTGTGCCTGGATGCATTTAATTACAAGCAACCAAAGGAACCCTAAACAACTCCAGCAGAAAGGCCTTCAACAGCTATCAAGAGCCTTTGGGATTTAACTTCTGAAAGGAAAAACCCAGAACCAGGCTCACCTGGCAGGCTCTGCTCACCTCCTGTAGTCCAGAATTCCATCTTTACTTCCTCCAGCCAGCCTCTTCCTCTGCAGGGTTGGACTCTGTGATCTTAAAGGTCTCTTCTAGCGTCAGTGATTCCAGGATTTCATCCCAGGTGGAGCTCAGAGGAGTGAGTTGTCCCCACTGTTGCCCACTGTCAGCAGAGCTGATGTGTAGAATAGCAACAGAACAAGGGGACACAGCCTCAAGCTGGCTGGGGCACTTAGTGCCATGGTCTGGTTGATTGGATAGGGCTGGGTGCTAGGTTGGACTGGATGAGCTTGGAGGTCTCTTCCAACCTGGTTGATTCTATGATAAGCTGTGCCAGGGCAGGTTGAGGCTGGATGTTAGGAGGAAGTTGTTGGCAGAGAGAGTGATTGGCATTGGAATGGGCTGCCCAGGGAGGTGGTGGAGTTGCTGTGCCTGGAGGTGTTGAAGCCAAGCCTGGCTGGGGCACTTAGTGCCATGGTCTGGCTAATTGGCCAGGGCTGGGTGCTAGGTTGGGCTGGCTGAGCTTGGATCTCTCTTCCAATCTGCTTGATTCTGTGATTGTGTGATGAGGGCTTGGTGATCCTGAGGGACATTTCCACCAGGAATGTTTCTGTGCTTCTGTGTTCATGGTTTAACTCAAGGTCAGCCCAGCTGATGTGTAGAATAAATCTGATAAGGGCACCTCATTACAAGAAGGATGTGGAGATGCTGGAGAGAGTGCAGAGGAGGGCAAGGAAGCTGGGGAAGGGCCTGGAGAGTAAGTCTGATGAAGAGCAACTGAGGGAGATGGGGATGGGTAGTGTGAAAAAGAGGAGGCTGAGGGCAGACCTCATCACTGCCTACAGCTACCTGAAAGGAGGCTGTGGAGAGGTTGGTGCTGGTCTTTTCTCACAGGTAATTAGTGATAGGACAAGGGGGAATGGCCTTGACTGTCACTGGGTAGGTTTAGACTGGACAGGAGGAAACATTTTTTTTCCATCAAGAGAGGTCAGGCACTGGAATCAGAGAATCAGAATCAGAGAATCAGAATCAGAGAATCAGAATCAGAGAATCAGAATCAGAGGACCAGAGACTGGAATGAGCTGCCAGGAAGGTGGTGGAGTCACCCACCCTGGATGTGTTTTAGGGTGGTTTGGCTGTGGTGCCTGGGGATATGGTTTAGGGTGAGCCTTGCAGAGTAGGGGCATGGGCTGAGCTTGGTGACCCTGAGGGGCTTCTCCACCAGGAATGTTTCTGTGTTTCTGTGTCTGTGGTTTAACCCAAGGCCAGCCCAGCTCTGTGCTGGAGGTAACTCATTTCTCCTGGGAAGGAAGAAAGTTGCCTCAACAGAAGGAGATTGTTCAAGAGGACATTTTCTTGTCCTGCTTTACAGAATCCCAGCAGGGTGGGGTTGGAAGGAGCTCATCCAGTCCAACCCCCCCTGCTAAAGCAGGGCACCCACAGCAGCTTGCCCAGCGGCACAATGCTGAGGGGGGTTTGGAAGCTCTCCAGACAAGGAGACTCCACAGCCTCTCTGGGCAGCCTGCTGCAGGCCTCCAGCACCCTGACAGCAAAGCAGTTTCTCCTCCTGGTCAAACAAATGATTGCCAATTTCAGGTTTTAATAAGAAACTATCAGGATGCTGGTACCAGATCCCACATCAGAGAAGAGTTCCTTGCTTCCCCTCTGGATCTGTTTGCCACGATATAGAGCAGGAAGGCAAAGCTCTTATCTCCAAACAGTGGGAGCAGAAGGAGGAGAGGAGATGGTTTTACATCCCAGCTAGGAGAGAAGAGATTGTCCATCTGTTTCCCCCATTTCCTCCCATTCAGATCACCCTTTGCAATTTAACCAAAGCCTCCTCAACTCTCCTCAAGCCAAACAAAGCTCCTGCCCCTGGCAAGCTTTTTAAATCGCTGTTTTGCTAAAGAGAGCCAAAGGCCTTACACCAAAACACCAGAAATCATGCAAAGAGCAGTCAGATGCCTGCCAGACCAGTGCCAGCTTTAACAAGCAAGCACCAAAGCTAACAAGACATTAAGGGACCAGCAAAGCCTTGCACACAGAGAGGGAAAACAGCAGCAGAGGAGCTGGTTGCGTGGAAGTGACCTGTCCTTTTCCTTTGGCACTGGGAGGAAAAATATGTAGAACTCAGGAAGTTCCACATGGATTTATTTCTTGTCTTGGTTTTATATTTTCCTGGATCCCCCTCTCCTGCCAGCACAGGAGCTGGAGCTCAGCCCATGCCCAGTTTCTTTGGCAAAGAGCTTGGCAAGGGCTTGGCCAATTTTTCTGAGGTGCCCTCACAGGAGTGCCCTGATCTCTTCCGAGGGTTACACACAGCACCAAGCTCTCTGTGCCTCCCCAGCTCCTCCCAGCAGAGCTTGCCCTGAGCTTTACACAGACTTTCCTGTGTCCCTGGGACTTCCTTGAGGAGCTACCTGTGGCTTTGGAATAGGTTGCACCCCTGGGGCAACTTCCCTGGGGATTTATTTCTCCTTCTATTATTTCTCTTCTGCTCTTGGTGAGCCCACATCTGGAGTATTGTGCCCAGTTCTGTGCTCACCAGTTCTAAGTGGGGCAGGGATGCTCTGGAGTAGTGTGTCCAGTTCTGTGCTCCCCAGTTCAAGGGGGACAGGGATGCTCTGCAGTAGTGTGTCCAGTTCTGGGCTCCCCAGTTCAAGGGGGACAGGGATGCTCTGCAGTAGTGTGTCCAGTTCTGTGCTCCCCAGTTCAAGGGGGACAGGGATGCTCTGCAGTAGTGTGTCCAGTTCTGGGCTCCCCAGTTCAAGGGGGACAAGGATGCTCTGCAGTAGTGTGTCCAGTTCTGGGCTCCCCAGTTCAAGGGGGACAAGGATGCTCTGCAGTAGTGTGTCCAGTTCTGGGTTCCCAGTTCAAGGGGAGCAGGAATACACTGGAGAGAGTCCAAGAGAGGCTATGAGGATGATGAAGGGACTGGAATGTTTGTTTGATGAGGAGGGGCTGAGAGCCCTGGGGCTACTTTGTCTGGAGAAGACTGAGCAGGGATCTTATTAGTACCTATAAATATCTAGGGGGTGGGTGTCAAGAAGAAGGGGCTAGGTTCTTGACAGGGGTGTCCTGTGATAGGACAAGGGGCAATGGATACACACTGGACTCCAGGAGGTTCTACCTGAACAGGAGGAGAAACTGTGAGGGTGCTGGAGGCCTGGAGCAGGCTGCCCAGACAGGTTGTGGATTCTCCTCTGGAGACCTTCAAGCCCCACCTGGATGTGTTCCTGTGTGAGCTGCTCAAGGTGATCCTGCTTTGGCATGGGGGTTGGACTCAATCTTCAGATGTCCCTCCTAGCCACCCCCAATCTGTGATTCTGACTTGGTTTTAGCTCTTGTTACTCCTTGGCTTTGCTGTTCCTCCAGGTCCTGTTCCACAGTGGTGGCAAAAAAACAGATGTGAGTGATCTGCAGGTGCCAGTTCCAGCCTTCAGAGCACATCCTTCAGGTGCTGTCAGGGGCATGGAGTATTCCTTATACCACTTCTTGCTCAAGTGAGGGTTTTTTGAACAGAGCAGGCATTAAAAGGATTTTTTTCCCCCTCTCCCCTCAACCAGAAGTAGAAATCTTTTGTAAAACCCCAAAGTGATGATAAAACATGGAGCCTTCCAGCTTTATAGAATCAACCAGGCTGGAAGAGACCTCCAAGCCCATCCAGCCCAACCTAGCACCCAGCCCTGCCCAACCAACCAGACCATGGCACTAAGTGCCCCAGCCAGGCTTGGCTCCAACACCTCCAGCCACGGCCACTCCACCACCTCCCTGGGCAGCCCATTCCAATGCCAATCACTCTCTCTGCCAACAACTTCCTCCTAACATCCAACCTCAACCTGCCCTGACACAGCTTCAGGCTGTGTCCCCTTCTTCTGTCCCTGGCTGCCTGGCAGCAGAGCCCAACCCCACCTGGCTACAGCCTCCCTGCAGGGAGCTGCAGACAGCAATGAGCTCTGCCCTGAGCCTCCTCTTCTGCAGGCTGCACACCCCCAGCTCCCTCAGCCTCTCCTCACAGGGCTGTGCTCCAGGCCCCTCCCCAGCCTTGCTGCCCTTCTCTCAACACCTTCCAGCACCTCAACATCTCTCTTGAATTGAGAACTGGACACAGCACTGATTCTGTGCTTCTGTGCTCCTCCCTGGAGATGTTCAAGGCCAGGTTGGATGAGGCTTTGAGTGACCTGTTCTAGTGAGAGGTGTCCCTGCCTATGGTGGGGGTTTGGAAGTGGATGAGCTTTGAGGTCCCTTCCAACCTAAACCATTCTGTGATTCTATGACTGCCTGCATGGTCCTCTCTGAAGGGCACCAACCACAGGGTCAGTGACTGCTAATGACATTTTCAGGGGAAGAAAGTCTCTTGCTGCACTCCTCTGCTTCTGCACTGCTCTGCTCCCTGGCCTGCTGTTCCTGTGTTTGTGGTGCAGCATCTCCACAGCAACAAGTCACACGTGGGGCTATGACTTCAGCCCAGGAACATGCAGAAAGAGTCCATGAGCTGCCAGGCAGCTGAAATGTTGTTCCAGCAGGGATCACAGAATGGTTTAGGTTGGAAGGGACCTCAAAGCTCAGCCAGCTTCAACCTCCTGCCACTCCAACCTCCCACTAGAACAGGTTGCTCAAGGCCTCATCCAACCTGGCCTTGAACACCTCCAGGGAGGNTCCTTTGGACTGGCTCTAACAGTTTGATGTCCTTTTGTGTTGGGGGCTCCAAAACTGCACACAGGACTGCAGGTGGGGCCTGAGGAGAGCAGGGGATGCAGCAGCAGTCACAGCCACGCTGCACTTGCTCCCTGCCTGTCCTCCTTCCACCACGCTCCCGCTGGAGCTAATTGAGGCTCAGGAGAGAAGAAGCCCTTCCAAAGGGACTCATTATCTTAATATCTACAGAATAAGGCCTAAGGAAGACCTCAGGCTTTGGACAACTCTTCAGGGGTAATAATGAAAGCAAGGGGTGTGAGGGGGAAAGTTGTGATCTGACCCAGTCTGCTGCTGCTGCTGCTGCTGCCAACACCTCAGCTCCACAGGAAGAAACAAAGCCAAGCAAGTGGCAGCCTGAGCAGAAATGTGCCAACGAGTTCATCTTTAATTGGTAATTAATGAGCAGTTTTACCCACTCATCAGAGCGTGAAAGACTTCCCCAGCTGCAGCTCTGGCACCACAGGGAAAGTGTTTGCTTGGCTGCTGAAGTCCCATCAAAGTGTCTGACCCGAGGAGCTGAGAAGGGGAGATGTTTGCTTACACCTTGTGCCCAGCAGTGCAGGAGATGTGACAAACCTCTCTTTGTCCTTTCAGCCATGACTTCCAGACCAGGGCTCCTCTGTGCTCACCAAGAGACCTTGTGGGTTGGTCTCCTCCACAAGCAGAAGCTGCCACTCATGGAACATCTTATCTGTCCCACCTCTCTGGCTGGAGTTTCTGGGTGCCCTTCACTCATCTTTTACTCTTGACCTCAGAAAAGCCCTGGCAGATGACCAGCACATGGAAAGATGTTAGCTCATGTAGCAGCCTGTAGGAGGTAGGGAAAGCCATAGAATCATAGAATCAACCAGGTTGGAAGAGACCTCCAAGATCACCCAGGCCAGCTCCATCCTGGCTTGGATCAGCAGGAGTGTGGCCAGCAGGAGCAGGGCAGCAATGGTGTCCCTGGATTCAGCACTGGTGAGGCCACACCACGAATATTTGGATCAGTTTTGGGCCTCTCACTCCAGGAAGGACATTGAGGGGCTGCAGCAGGGCCAGAGAAGGACAACCAAGATGGTGAAGGGCTGGCAAGCAGCAGCTAAGGGATCTGAGGGTGTTTAGTGTGGAGAAAAGGCAGCTGAAGGGAGACCTCATCGCTCTCTACAGCTCCCTGCAAGGAGGCTGAAGCTAGGTGGGGGTTAGGCTCTTGTCAGAAGGAAGCAAGTGAAAGAGTGAGAGGAAATGGCCTCAGGTTGCACTGGGGGAGGTTTAGATTGGACACGAGGGACAACCTTTTCCCCAGAACGTTTGTTGAGCCCTGACCCAGCCTGCCCAGGGCAGTGGTGGAGTCCCCATCCCTGGAGGAGTTTCAAAGGTGTGGAGATGTGGTGCTGAGGGCCGTGGGTTGGCACTGAGCTGGCAGTGCTGGGGTAACAGCTGGACTCTGATAGCTCTCTCTCTCGTGCCTCCAACCCCTGGGTGGTGCTTTGCAAGCCCCCAGTGCTCCTGCACCCTGTGCACACCTCCCAGCAGCAGAGGAAAGCAGAGGCGTTTCCGCTGTGGCGGTGCCCACGCTGCTGCTCCCCAGCTGCACCCTGCAGCCTCCTGCCCCAGCCTCCTGCTCCTACCGGGCACTGCCTGAGCTTGGGGGTGCTCTGGGGCTTTGCAGAGGCTGGCAGGGACAAGGGAGAGAAGGGGAGGGGGAGATGTGTCCTGCCCCGGGGTTGAGCAAAGATGCTTTGAGCAAGGTCTGTAGCGTGTGGCAAGCTCTGCTCTGCAAGGCTCGGGGCGGAAGAGCTGCTGCTGGGGCAGGAAGCCCAGAGATGGTGACTCAAAAATGAGTCTACGCTGGGGAGTCGTTTTGGTTAGAGACCTTTAACATCATTTGAGTCCAACCCTTGAGATAGCACTGCCAGGTCCCCTCTAAACCACATCCCTCAGCACTACACCTCCACACCTCTAAAACACCCCTCCAGGCATGGGGACTCCACCACTGCCCTGGGCAGCCTGGGTCAGGGCTCGACAACACTTTAGGGGCAGAAATTGTTCTTCTTGTCCAAGCTAAACCTCCCCTGCTGCAACCTGAGGCAGTTTCCTCTGGTCCTATTGCTTCTTCCCAGGGAGAAGGACCAATCTCCACTTGGCTTCAGCCTCCTTGCAGGGAGCTGTAGGGAGCCAGAAGGTCTCCCTTCAGCTGCCTTTTCTCCACACTAAACACCCTCAGTTCCCTTAGCTGCTGCTCGCCAGCCCTCTTCTGCAGACCCTTCACCATCTTTGTTGCCCTTCTCTGGCCCTGCTGCAGCCCCTCAATGTCCTTCCTGGAGTGAGAGGCCCAAAACTGATCCCAGTATCTGAGATGCAGCCTCACCAGTGCTGAATCCAGGGACACCATTGCTGCCCTGCTCCTGCTGGCCACACTCCTGCTGATCCAAGCCAGGATGGAGCTGGCCTGGGTGATCTTGGAGGTCTCTTCCAACCTGGTTGATTCTATGATTCTATGGCTTTTCTTACATCCTGATCCAGGCCAGGATGGTGTTGGCTTTCCCCTACACCCTCCAGAATGCTGCACCCCTCAGGCTCCTTTCCTCCAGGCTGACCAACCCCATTTCCCTCAGGCTGTCTCAGAGGGCTGGCTGGTGAGGCTGGTGGCACCCTGGGTGCTGCCAGCAGCCTGCTGGGCAGGCAGCAGCTTATCTGTGGCTTGCAGCAGGAAGGGAGCCCCCAAGGCCACCATCCAGCCATCACTCCTGCTTCCAGAGACTGCAGGCAGCGACCTCATCGGGCAGCCTGAGCTTGTGGCAGTGCCAGCTGCCTGCCCCATGGGCACATCAGGGGCTCGCAGCGGGGCCACTTCAAGCCGTTGGTGCCCAGGCCGTGCAGCTGGCGGCTGCGGTGCGGAGCACTTCCTCCTGCTCCTCTCTTCTTCATTGGCTGAAAGTAATTTTTTTGTGTTGCCTCTTCCAAAAAAAGAGAAAGAAATGCAGCTGCAAACCACAGCCTATTGCCATGGCAACGGCCCTCGGCTACCACCCCTGCCTTGCTTCACATCCTTAGACCTTTAGGGCTCGGCACAGCTCTGCTGGCCTGTCCCTGCCTCCCCCTCCTGCTCTGGCAGCCGAGCCCAAGCCATGCTGTAATGTGCCCCACGCACGCCTGAGGGGCAGGCGGAGGCTGTGCTGCCCTGGTGCCGGTGCCAGCTCGCCCTGGCACATCCCATGCCCAGCGACACCAGGTAAGAGCTGTGCTTTGTTTTCAGCCGGTTTGGGCCCTGCTGTGAAGTTGTTGGCTGGCTGAGGGTAGGCTCTTCAGGAACCCAAATGGTTGCATTGCCTCTCTGGTTGCTTGTGGCTGTTCTGGCATCCAGGTCTGGCTCTCCTGAGCTGGGTTAGGGAAGCTTTAATTAACTGATTAAAGAAATGAGCACCGAGCACAAGGGTTTGTTCTGCAAAGTTTAGCCAAGTTCTGCTCCTCTCGAGAGCACTGAAAGCAGCAGTTGGGCTTTGGAGCAGAACCTTTGTGGTGTTTGCCAGGGGCATGGTGGGGCCCTGGGAATGTTGGAACTCAGTGGGGATGTTGGAGCTTTGAAGGGCCCTGGGATGTTGGAGCTCTCTAGAGCCCTGGGAATGTTGGAGCTCCTTGGGGATCTGGGATGTTGGAGCTCCTTGGGGTCCTGCATTGTTGGGAGCTCTGCGGTGCTCAGAGATGTTGGGAGCTCTGTGGGACCTTGGGAATGCTGGAGCTCCTTGGGACTCTGGGAATGCTGGAGCACCTTGGGGCTTTGGGAACGTTAGAGCACTGTGGGGTGCTGTGCTGTTGGAGCTTCTTGGGGTCCTGCATTGTTGGGAGCTCTGTGGTGCTCAGGGATGTTGGGAGCTCTATGGGACCTTGGGAATGCTGGAGCTCCCTGGGGCCCTGGGCTGTTGGAGCTCCCTGGGGCCCTGAGCAAGCACTGGCTTGCCCCTGGGAACACGTGGAGGGCAGACGAGTGCCGCGCGGGAGCTGGTCACCATGCTGCCAGTGGGTGCAGCTTTCACTTTCCTCCTGGGTTTATGCTCACGTTGTCAGTCTCTTGTGGTGCTGGGGAAGCTGAAGGAGAATTTTTCTGTGCTTGCAAGCTGCCCACGAGCTGCTCCAGCAGCTGGCTCTCTGCTGGTGGGGTGGAGCAGGGCTGGGTGCTCGTCCTGCCGGGGCTGCGCCGCCATAGCCGCGCTGCGGTTGGGTGTTTCAGGGAGGGCTGAGTGTGGCTTCCCTCCACGTACAGGTCCCCTCCATCCCTGGAGGATCACTCTTGGCCTTACTGCAGCTCATCAGGAGCTGCTGGTAAAGCTGAGGAGAAAATGAAATGAATCTCTTGGCTTCCTGCTGTCAAACATGCTGCTGCCAGGCAGTGCCCTGACAGTTTTCTGTGGTTAAAGATGGTGCTAGACCATAGGCAGGGTCCACCCAGAGCCTCCATGCTGCTCCCCACAGAAGTCAGAGTGTGGCCCTGGAGCTGCTGGCTGGGCTTCAGCTGAAGAGCAATAAAGAACTCAGTTTTACAGAGAGCAGGAAGGACTCAGCATGGATTGTCATTGTCTGCTGAGGAATCAGGGTGGGCTTTGCTCCTTTGTGCCTTTGAAGACTAGAAGAGTCCCAGCATCCCAGCATGGCGAGGTTGGAAGGCACCTCTGGAGATCAGCCAGTCTGCTGAAGTAGGACACTCACAGTAGCCTGCCCAGCAGCACAATGCTCAGGGAGGTTGGAAGCTCTCCACAGAAGAAGACTCCACAGCCTCTCTGAGCAGCCTGCTCCAGGCCTCCAGCACCTTCACACCAAAGAAGTTTCTCCTCCTGCTCAGATGGAACCCCTTGGGTTTCAGTTTGTGCCCACTGCCCCTCATCTTGTCCCTGGGCACCACTGACAAGAGTCAGGTCTCATCTTCTTGCCCCACACCCTCCAGCTCTTGTTGAGCATTGCTCAGATGCCCTCTAGGGCTGCTCTTCAGGCTCACCAGCCCCAGGGCTCTCAGCTTTTGCTACTCACAGAGCTGCTCCAGGAACCTCAGCATCTTCAGAGCCTCCAGTGGATTCTCTCCAGTACTTCTGTGTCTCTCTTGAACTCCCTCTCTTGAACTTGTCTCTCCCTCTTCTGGGGAGCCCAGAACTGGATCCAGCCCTCCACATGTGGTCTCACCAGGCCAGAGCAGAGGTGGAGGAGGAGAAGCTCCCTCAGCCTGCTGGTCACACACTTTATGTCCCCACTTCTTTTCATAAAAACATAGAATCACAGAATGGTAGGGGTTGGAAAGGGACCTCAGGAGATCCAGTCCAACCCTCCTGCCCAAGCAGGATCTCCCAGGGCAGGTTACACAGGAATGCAACCAAATAGTTGACAGAGCACTGGAACAGACTGCCCAGGGGCGTTGTGGAGTCTCCCTCTCCAGAGACATTCAAGGACCATCTGGATGTGTTCCTGTGTGATCTGGTCTAGGTGACCCTACTCTGGCAGGGGGGCTGGACCAGATGAGCTTTCAAGGTCCCCTTCCAGCCTCTGACATTCTCTGAGTCTGTGATTGAAATGGGTCTTGAAAGTGTCCAGAGAAGGAGAATCCACAACCGCTCTGGACCTGCTGGCTGTGGGAGGCTTTGAGAGGCTGCTGCAGCGGGAGGGAGGGCAGCTCCAAGCTGTCTGTTATCTCCAGCAGCATGCAGGCACAGATAGCACAGCTCAAACAAGCAGGGACTATCTGCCCTGGAGCAGGGTGAGGCAGAAGTAGTTACTGCTGGAGTCACTCTAGACCAGATAAAAGCCATAGAACCATGGCTCCTTCAGCAGGGCTGCAAAGTCGGTGTCAGCCTCTCCTGGGCTGCTGAGGGAGAGCACATGGAAAAGAGCAGCTTCTGCAGGCTCAGAACGCTTCTGTCTGTCTGCAGCCACTTCTCTGTCTGCCTTTGACAAAGGACAAGGGAGAATAAAGGAAATTAGAGCAGGAGGTGACATTTGGTGACTGCTGTATTGCAGCTGTCTGGGGTGATGAAGTGAAGCCCCAGGGAGGAGGTGGAATCACCGTTGCTGGAGGTGCTGGAGAAATGTGTGGCCATGGCACTTGGAGACATGGTTTTATGGCCATGGTGGTGTTGGGCTGCAGGCTGGACTGGATGATCTTGGAGGTCTTTTCCAACCCAGTTAACTCTAAGATTGTCTATATAAAGCTAGGTGGCTTTGCTCACTGAACAGGCAGGGCAACAGCAGCACCCAGCTCACAGGATGTTAGGGGTTGGAAGGGACCCAAGGAGATCATCCAGTCCAACCTCCCCTGCCAGAGCAGGACCATGCAATCTAGCTGAGGGCACACAGGAACACATCCAGACAGGCTTTGAAAGGCTCCACAGAAGGAGACTCCACAACCTCTCTGGGCAGCCTGTGCCAGGGCTCTGGGACCCTTCCAGCCAAGAAGTTCCCCCTTGTGCTGAGCTGGAACCTGCTGTGCTGCAGCTTCCATCCATTGCTGCTTGTCCTATCCCGGGGAGCAGTGAGCAGAGCCTGTCCCTCCCCTCCTCACCCCCAGCCTTCAGATAGTTATAGACATTGATTGAATCCCCTCTCAGTCTTCTCCAGACTAAACAGCCCATCCAGGACAGGTCAGTATCCCAGTGCTGTGCTTGTGATGCCCCTGCCAGCCTGGGCAGCCCCTGCTGGCCCTGCAGCCCTTCCTTGCTGACTTTAGAGTGAAGGGCAGGCAAACATTACACAATTTCTGGAGGTCAGAGTCTTGCTTCACTCACAGCAGGGCTGTCAGTTCAGGCAAGAGTTCCTCTTTTTCACTTGTCCCAACCACACAGAGTGACTCTGAGCCACCAAACGCCCTTCAGCTCCCTTTTTCTGCACCCAGCATGTTTCTCTTTTCCCTTGTCTACTAATTTCTGCCATCCTCTTGGAATGACACACGAAGCTGTGTGCAGCAATGCTGCTTTGTCCTTCTCTGCTGGAAGTCTGCTGCCTCGTTTGGTAGCCCAGATGGAAATTATCATCATTACCAGATGATAATCTGGAGACCCCAGGATCTGAGGTGTCTTTACAATTTCCTCTCTACCATGCCCTGCCCAGGCACTCTGCTTACCACAGAGCTGGTGCTTGGCATCTGGGCTTATGGGCTTACTGCACCAGTACAGGTTGGGAGATGATCTGCTAGAGAGCAGCCCCATGGGGAATCACAGAATGTCAGGGGCTGGAAGGGACCTTGAAAGATCATCTGCTCCAGCCCCCCTGTTAGAGCAGGATCACCTGGAGCAGGTTACACAGGAACACATCCAGGTAGGTCTTGAATATCTCCAGAGAGGGAGACTCCACAACCCCCATTGGGCAGCCTGTGCCAGTGTTCTGTCATCCTCACAGTGAAAAAGTTCTTCCTCAGGTTCAGAAGGAACCTCCTATGCCTCAAATACCTCCTTCCTCAAAAGAAGGACCTGGGAGTCCTGGTGGACAATTCTCCATGGGACAGTAATGTGCCCCTGTGGCCAAGAAGGCCAACGGGATCCAGGGGTGCATTAAGAAGAGTGTGTCCAGCAGACTGAGGGAGGTTCTCCTCACCCTCTGCCCTGGTAAGACTCCACCTGGAATATTGCTTCCAATTCTGATGTGTTCCTGTGTGGTTCCATGCTCACAGGATATTAGGGGTTGGAAGGGACCCAAGGAGATCATCGAGTCCAAACCCCCTGCCAGAGGACCACACAAACTAGCTCAGGGCACACAGGAGCACATCCAGACAGGCCAGGAAAGGCTCCACAGAAAGAGACTCCACAACCTCTCTGGGCAGCCTGTGCCAGGGCTCTGGGATCCTTCCAGTCAACAAGTTCCCCTTTGTGCTGAGCTGGAACCTGCTGTGCTGCAGCTTCCATCCATTGCTGCTTGTCCTATCCCAGGGAGCAGTGAGCAGAGCCTGTCCCCCCACTCCTGACCCCCAGCCCTCAGATGTTTATAAACATTGATTAAATCCCTTCTCAGTCTTCTCCAGACTAAGCAGCCCCAGGTCCCTCAGCCTCTCCAGACAGTGCTCCAGTCCCCTCATCATCCTCCTAGCTCTCCGCTAGACCCTCTCCAGCAGATCCCTGTCCCTCTTCAACTGGGGAGCCCCAAACTGAAGGCAGCACTCAAGATGAGGTCTCACCAGGGCAGAGCAGAGGTGGAGGAGAACCTCCCTTGATCTGCTGGACACACTCTGCTTAATACACCCCAGCATCCCATTGGCCTTCTTGGCCACAAGGGCACATTGCTGTGCCATGGATGTTCTCCACCAGCACTGCCAGGTGCTCTCTGCTGAGGCAGGACAAGGAGGCACAGTTCAGACAGCAGTTATTTCTTTAAAGCCAGCTCTGTGTACAGCAAAGGTCACTCATGCCAGACACTGACATGCAGGAGGAACCTGGGCAGTGAGGAGTTTGCACTGCAGCAGCAGGAGCAGCAGCAGGAGCAGCAGCAGGGCTTTGGCGGTGCCCAGCCAACGGCTGCAGGCAGGAAACAGCCTCACGTATTTCCTTGGGGTAGAGCAGGAACAGGAAGAGCAAGAAGTGAGCCATGACAACACTCAGCTCTCAGGCATGTGCCACCAGGGCTGCAGTTATCTGAGCAGAGCATCTGTGCTGCTGCTGCTGCTATTGCTGCTTTTTATAACGACAGGAGAAGCCACCAGACTCAGGCAGCTGCAGACAGGTGGCAGGATGCCAACTGCCACCAATTCTACACCGAGCTGGGTTACACTTCTTTGAAACACAAAGTCGTGGCCCATTTCCCTGGAAGAAAAAGGAAAGGTTCTTTATGTCCTTTCATTCTCCACTTTCTATTAAACAGCCAAAGAAGAGAAACTGAACATTTCAGGAAGTATTCCCAGTTGGGGTCTTCTGCTCCCCTGGGATGTTCCTGGAGGCTGTTTGGCTCCCTAGGAGTCATAGAATCAAGCAGGTTGGAAGAGAGCTCCAAGCTCATCCAGTCCAACCTAGCACCCAGCCCTGGCCAATCAACCAGACCATGGCACTAAGTGCCCCAGCCAGGCTTGGCTTCAACACCTCCAGGCACGGCGACTCCACCACCTCCCTGGGCAGCCCATTCCAATGCCAATCACTCTCTCTGCCAACAACTTCCTCCTAACATCCAGCCTAAACCTGCCCTGGCACAACTTGAGACTGTGCCCCCTTGTTCTGTTGCTGGAGGGACATTCCAGTCACCCCCTTTTTCACCCTGCTTTCAGATGCTGTTGGAGCAAAACTAGAAGTGGGTAGATTCAGGAATGGGTTGCCCAGGGAGGTGGTGGAAGCCTGATCCCTGGAGGTGTTTAAGGCCAGGCTGGATGAGGCTGTGGGCAGCCTGCTCTAGTGTGAAGTGTCCCTGGGCATGGCAGGGGGTTTGGAACTGGCTGATCCTTATTTTCCCTTCCAACCCTGACTGATTCTATGACTCTGTGGCAGGGTGTGATCAGAGCAGCCAAAGAAGTTAATTGTATTCATGCCAGGCTGTGTGATAGAACTAAAGCCTTGAGAAGGCAAGAGCTGGAGCTTGGCTGTGTTGAGCAGCTAATCGTATTGCCTCCTAATGTAAAGCAAGGGCTTACTCATTAAAGCTGAAAAGCACCTTATCACCTCATTTCATGAAACACAGCTCTGCTAGCTCAGCCCTGAGTATGGATCAGGGGAGGGAAAAAGAAACAGATTTAAAAGCAAATTTCTTCTACTCTCCAAGCCTGATAAATTTCAAAGCAAACAGCAAAGTGGTTTGGGTTATTCTATTAGGGACTGAGGGACGTGGGAGATGTTTTCCTCAGCCATCAGTGCATACTTCAGAAGTCAGCAGAAGCTCAGTATCTGCAAATGGATAAAAGCAGGATACAGTTGCAGAGGTGATGCTCCTTTAGTGCTGATGGGTTTCATTTGTAAGGTGAAAACAAATCTCCTGGAATGGCTGGGCCAGGGGAACAAGTGATGCTCAGAATTACAAACACAAGGTACAAGAGTTAGGGGAAAGAGAGAAGCACCAGAGGGATAGAAATGCACAGACCAAGTTCTCACAGACCTGTAACTCCCAAGGTATTTGCTAGAAAAGGAAGCTGGGACAAGGTGTCTGTGTTAACAGAGATGTTTAACACAAGCAAGTTGTGCTCTTGATCCTAGAGGTAAATCCTTTGCTTTTTACCTTGTCCTCTGATGTTGATGTCCCCTGTAGTTTGCTGTTTGTGTTAGAATGCATGGCATGGGAGTTGCAGTCTGTGGCAGCAGAGAGGCTGAAGGTAAACCCTGTCTGAAGACAGGAGCCCATTTGGGGATGGGAGGCTTTGGGTTTGTTTTCTAGCAGCATCCAGCCCATTGCTGTGGCCACAGGTTGCAAGAACCTGGTGTGGTGGTAACAGAAGAGGCAAAAGTTAAGAATAGAATCATAGAATCAAGCAGGTTGGGAGACACCTCCAAGCTCATCCAGTCCAACCTAGCACCCAGCCCTGGCCAACCAACCAGACCATGGCACTAAGTGCCTCATCCAGGCTTGGCTTCAACACCTCCAGGGATGACTCCATCACTTCCCTGAGCAGCCCATTCCAATCCCAATCACTCTCTCTGCCAACAACTTCCTCCTAGCATCCAGCCTGAACCTGCCCTTGCACAGCTTGAGACTATGTCCCCTTGTTCTGTTGCTGGTTGCCTGGGAGCAGAACTCGACCCCACCTGGCTACAGCCTCCCTTCAGGTAGCTGCAGACAGCAATGAGGTCTGCCCTGAGCCTCCTTTTCTCCAGGCCCAGAAGCACTTTGAAAAATCCTACTAAGCAAAATGCCCCCAGAATGAGTGCAAGTAGCTGTAGGCTTTGGGTGTCAGCTTGGCTAGGACAGGACTGCTGCCTTGATATCAAAGGACAGAGAATCCTGCCGCTGGTTTTACTTGAGTGCTGAAGCACAGAGCACTGAAGCCCATCGTTCTCAAAGGCTTAAGACTCTTTCATGGCAAATAGGGGAGAAAGAAAAGGAAAAAAAAAGGGGGGAGAAAGAAAAGGAAAAAAAAAGGGGGGGGGAAGAAAAGGAAAGCATTAAGGACGTAGCAGGGATACTGAGCCTCGGGTACACACTGCCTGCACGCTGTGAAAGAAGAATAGATCAAATGGAGCAAACCTTGGAGGCCTCAAGATTAGAAAGAGCTGGGAGGGGGAATCACAAAAGGTCACTTAATCTGTGCCCTTGCCCCAGGCAGGATGGATT
This sequence comes from Tricholaema leucomelas, assembly GCA_013400475.1. Taxonomy (NCBI): domain Eukaryota; kingdom Metazoa; phylum Chordata; class Aves; order Piciformes; family Lybiidae; genus Tricholaema lacrymosa; species Tricholaema leucomelas. Next base: position 33,241 of record WAAF01011402.1, read on the forward strand.
GTACCTAAATCACTTCTCCAGACCAGTGTCTGACTTTGATTTAGTGTCTTTGTCAGTCTCTTCCCCCCCAGCCCTGCTCCTAAACCCAGCTGGAATCTCTCTGCCTGTGGTTTAAGTCCATCTCCTTGTCTTCAGCACCACAAATAACAGCAACGAGGTGGTTCCCTGTCCTTCATCCTGTCCTTAAACCTCAGAGGATCACTGACGTGATCACTGATCTCCCTCCAGCCTCGGCAGGCTTTTTCCAGATCTTTCCATCACTTTGTCCTCGCCACCATCCCTGGAGCTCCCATCCTGCTTCCTGCATCCTGGTGGGCTGACACTGCTGGGACTGGACCCTGCGTAGCCCCTGGCACCCTCCCAGCCACCATCCCTCTGTGTATTTAGGTGTCATGTCCTATTTTCTGTGGCTGAGGTTAGTGTCACATCCTTGAGGCCATCAGGCATGGCCCTAAACATGAGTGCCCTGCATGGGACACATTAATTTTTGTGACCGAGTTTTCTTATGATTTATTATCTTTATTTATTGATGTTGGACACTGAGTGTGGTGAGACCCTGGCCCAGGGTGACCAAAAAGGTGGGAGGTGCCCCATCCCTGGAGCCAATCCAGGTCAGGTTGGCTGGGGGCTCTGAACAATCTGTTTTCTATTTGTAGAGGTACCTGGTGTTGGACTCGGTGACCCCTGAAGGTGTCTTTCCCACCCAGCCTATAGGTCTATGACTTACACCATCTTAGCCCCGTTTTCTGCACTGCTCCTGTTGGCATCACTGGAGTCACAGAACAGAATCACAGAATCAATCAGGGTGGAGGAGAGCTCCAAGCTCACCCAGCCCAACCTAGCACCCTGCCCTGCCCAACCAACCAGACCATGGCGCTAAGTGCCCCAGCCAGGCTTGGCTTCAACACCTCCAGCCACGGCCACTCCACCACCTCCCCGGGCAGCCCATTCCAATGCCAACCACTCTCTCTGCCAACAGCTTCCTCCTAACATCCAGACTGAACCTGCCCTGGCACAGCTTGAGACTGTGCCCCCTTGTTCTGTTGCTATTCCCTCTCTGCCTGGCTGCTCTCAGCCACTCTGTCCCCAGCCTGTAGTGCTGCTTAGGGTTGTTGTGGCCAAAGTGCAGAACCCTGCACTTGGCCTTGTTCAATCTCATCCCACTGGCCTCTGCCCACCCATCCAGCCCGGCCAGGTCCCTCTGCAGGGCTCTCCTACCCCCCAACAGCTCCACACCTGCTCCTAGCTTGGTGTCATCTGCAAACTTACTGATGCCTGACTCAAATCCCCTAGCCCAGATCATCAATACAGATATTGAACAGGACTGTGCCCAGCACTGATCCCTGGGGCACACCACTAGTGCCAGCTGGCAACTGGATGTGGCATCATTCACCACCACTCTCTGGGCCCAGCCCTCCAGCCAGTTCTTGACCCATATCAGAGTGAATCTGTCCAAGCCAGGAGCTGCCAGCTGTGCCAGGAGCTGCTTGTGGCAGACACTGTCAAAGGCTTTGCTGAAACTGGCACAGCAGAATCGGCACCTCAGTGACGGGCAGGCTGCTCCCCAAGGGTCAGGGTCTCCCGGGAGCTGGCAGGGCAACGACTCCACGGCAAGGGATGCCAGCCCGTGGGACAGCCGGGCACCCCTCGGGCTCCTGCGGGTACATCTGGCCGCTTCGCACCGCGCTGCTCGCCCAGAGAGGAGCATGCGGGGAGCCGGATGAGAGCCGGGGCTGGCGGGCGGGGGGGATCCGGAGCCAGCAGGCCAGCGGCTGCGCGGGTAGCAGGGCCCTGGCGCGGCGGGGCGGGCAGAGCCGGAGCCATTCCCCGCTCGCCTCCCTCCCCCTGCGGCGCTCTTCTATTTTCTTCATTTTTTTTTTTTTTCTTTTCTTTCTTTTTTTTTTTTTTTTCCCCTCTTCCCTTCCTCCGAGAGCGGAGGCGGCGGCGGGGCCGGGCACGTGTACTGGGGCCCGGGCACCGTGACTCATGAGGCGCCGGGGCTGAGGAGGGCGAGTCCCCGGGGGAGGGCCGCCCGCCCGCCACGCTGCCGCCGCCGCCGCTTCGCGCCCCTGCCTCGGCTGCGCGTCTCCCAGATCCCGGAGCCTGCGCCTGGCTTAGGTGAGCGCTGCTGGAGCTTCTCACGGAGCCGGGGGCTCCCCGGGGCTCCCCGCGGGGCTGCAGCTTCCGGACGGGGCGGGGGCGGCGGCGGAAGCCGGGGCCGGCTCGGGGAGCCCCGCGCCGCTGCTGCCGCCTCCCGCCAGCCCGCCCTGCCGCCCGCCGCGCCGGCGGCGCTCGCTGTCACCATGCGCCTCTGAGCGGGCCGGGCCGCCGCGGCCGAAACCGCCGTGCCCGGGCAGGGCCGCCGACAGCATGCCCGAGGTGAGTGCTGGCGGCGGCGGCAGGTGCCCGGGGTGCCGCTGCCCCCGGCCCGGCCCGGCCCAGGCCTCCCCCCCGGACGCGGCGGCTGCGGCCTGCCTGGGGCGGCGGCGGCGGAGGGTAGCGAGACAGGGGAGGCCCCGCTCGGCGCGGCGGGGCCTGGGGCGGGGGGGACGGCGAGCAGAGGCAGAGGCCGAGGCCCGTTCTCCGACCGGGGAGGGTGACCGGGAGCGCGGCCCCGGGGCGCGGCCCCGCCGGCCCTGCTGGTCTTACCGCCAGGCTGAGGAAGGTCGCCGGGCGGGCCCCGGGCCGGGAGCCGAAGCGTCGCTCCCGGCCGCCGTGTGGAGCGGGGCCGAAGCCAGCGGCGTGATCCCGGCGCTCGGTAGAGATCCCGGCGGGGCAGTGCGGGGCGCCGGGGCCGCGTCCTGGCAGCGCGGGTGCTCGGCAAGCACCATTTTTGGGTCAGGTTTGGGAAGAGGACGGCGACTTCCGAGGGCTGTCCCCGGGCTGGGGACACGCTGATGGCGGTGCAGAGCACAACCCCAGCCTGATGCGCACTTCCCAGCCCTTCGGGACCGTCTGACTGAATCGGGGGTGGGGGAAACAGTTTTTTGGTTTGGCTTTAGAGAAAGTTCTTGAATTGAAAAAGCTTTTTCTTGCCTTTTTTTTTTTTTTCCCCCAGAGCAAGTTCTGAAATTCAGAACTTTGTTTTCCAGCTACTTAGTGCAAACAAATCTGTTGGCTTGTCGGTGTAGGGGAAGAGCAAAACGCAGGGCTGCCGGCTGTGTGAAATGGTTGTTGGAGTAAATGCACGATTATTTCCTTGAGGTAGAAGTTGTTTCTTTGGCTGGTTTGCGGAGAGGGGGCGGCGGGAATACCTGCTGCAGAACATGGCAGTGGCAGGAGGACCCATTAGTGGCTGGAGCTGATGATCTCAGAAGGCTTTTCCAAAGGAAATGGGTGAGCAGAGCCCAAGAGCAGGCAAGGCAGGGATGTAACGAACAGGACAGAGGCACAGCAAACTGTGAGTAACAGCCCTGAAGAAGTATCTGCTCTACCTCCTCTTTAGCATCACAGAAGAAAGGTTCTGAGGATATAACGACGCGTTCCGAGGTGACAACTAGGAAATAATTTACATAATGAATAATTAACCGGTGGCACTTAGCACTGCAGGGGAAGGCTGAGGATGAGAGCCTGAGGCGAGGTGCTTGCAAGTAGTGGTGCATCTCCCAACAGGGCTGCTCTTGGGTCTGACCCTTGCCAGACCTGCTGGCTTAAAACTGTGTTGTGACAACTTGGAGTTGCTAAAAGAGAAAACAAGGAAAGGTTTAGCACCACTGAAATGGAGGATGGAACTGCTGCGTGGGCAGGTTGGGATGTACCAGTGCAGGACAGGAGGTGTTGGGGTCTGTCCACTGGCAGGGGTGCGTGGGCTGAGCTGGTATTGCTGCCTCGGGGGTTTCCCAGGGAGCAGGGTACCACAAAGGTCCATCAGGATGGGATGAGGGTGCTGGGTCTGTGCTGAGCTCAGCTCTGTGGCTGCAACATGTGCTTTTGCAGTTCACATTTTGTAAGGCTTGTGTCAAGGTTGGAACTAGGTAGTCTTTAGTTAAGGTCCCTTCCATCAAAAGCATTCTGTGTGACTCTGCTGTCCTTGGTCACATCAGGTGAAGACTGAGGCATTATCTAACTGGGTTAGGCTTCCCTGGGTTTAAAGTTCTCGGCTACAAAACTGCTGGGGGGGTTATTTGTAGCAAAAGATATTTAGATGGCAGTAGCTCTGCATTCTGAGTTTTATAAGCAGTTAGACTCCAGACTTGAGAAGATGTTGGGAATGTATGGCCCTGTGTGCCGTTCGTGTTGTGCAGCTGCCTGGTTTGTGTGGCAGCTAACAGCACAGAGTTGTGCCAAGTATTTAGTGAGGCTGCTGAGGTAAGGTGTACAGCCATGGATTTCTTGATACATGAGAGAGAAAGTGGCAGGAGATATTTATTGTCCTATTTCCTTGCATCCATCCTTGGATTAAGTTGATTTTGAATGGCAGGCAAGGGGGAGAGTGCAGGGATGCTTGGCGCTGCTATGAGCAGTTGAGTTTGTGGGCAAAATTGGGGCATTCCATGGCCAACTTGCAGCTCACCACAGCCAGGAAACAGTGCCAGAGCTGCTGTCTGGTGAACCTCCCATGGGCTGCAGCAGAGGCCATGGTCTCCATCACAGGACCACAGGGTGGTAGGGATTGGAAGGGACCCAAGGAGATCATTGAGGGACCTGGGACTTTTTAGTCTGGAGAAGAGAAGACTGAGAAGGGATTTAATCAATGTTTATAAACCTCTGAGGGCTGGGGGTCAGGAGTGGGGGGACAGGCTCTGCTCACTGCTCCCTGGGACAGGACAAGGAGCAATGGATGGAAGCTGCAGCACAGCAGGTTCCAGCTCAACATAAGGGGGAACTTGTTGATTGTAAGGGTCCCAGAGCACTTGCACAGGCTGCCCAGATAGGTTGTGGAGTCTCCTTCTGTGGAGCCTTTCTAGGCCTGTCTGGATGTGTTCCTGTGTGCCCTGAGCTAGATTGTGTGGTCCTGCTCTGGCAGGGGAGTTGGACTGGATGATCTCCTTGGTTCCCTTCCAACCCCTAACATCCTGTGAGTCCATCCATCCACTGCACCCTGCCAGTGCTCCCCATGCTGGGAACATTCTGCTTTTGGCATTCCTGTTCATCTCCCACAAAATCCTCCTTGCTGCTCGCAGCCTCGGAGGTGATGTGAGGCACAGCTGTGCCGTGTGCTGGCTGGGCACAAGCTTCGTGGGTTTGAGGCTGAAAGCTGTGAAGGAGCACAGAAAATCATCAGTTTGGATGTGTTCCCGTGGCTGATGACAGCTGGGACCCTCTTAGGCAGGTGTCTGACCGTGTTCTGGTCTGGTACTGGTCTCTTCTCACAGGTAATTGCAGACAGAACAAGGGGGAATGGCCTCAGGCTGAGGAAGTTTAGATTGGACATTAGGAAAAGAGTTTTTCACGGAGAGAGTGGTCAGGGACTGGAATGAGCTGCCCAGGGAGGTGGTGGAGTCACCCACTCCGGGTGTGTTTAAGGGTGGTTTGGATGTGGTGTTTGGGGCTGTGGTTTAAGGTGAATCTTGTGGAGCAGGGTTGGGCTTGGTGATCCCGAGGGGCTTTGCCAACCTGGATGTGTCTGGGGTTCTGCACTGCACGTCTGAAGATGGTAGGGTAGCTGGTAGATTAACAAGGCAGTGGATAGTAGCTGTCTTCAGGATTATCAACAAAAGAGTTTAATTAGTGGAAGCAGAGAATATTAGACATTTCTCTGGTATATTATCAGCTAATTGCGGAAGCAATCACAGTCCTCCTTCAGAGCAGGCTTTACTCAGGGTTGTTCTGCAGGCATTTCGGGCCAGGAAGGTTCCTCCTTCTCTGTGGCTGGTGTGCAGTGGTGTGAGGGATGTCAGCCCCATGTGTCTCAGGAGATCCCCAAAGCACAAGCCTAAGCTCAGGATGGTGGAATGGGGATCAAGGGATCCGTGCAGGTTCCTGGGGTACCTCCCCGTTATGGCAGCTGAGGCTGGGCTTCAGGTGAGGCTCCATGCTGCAGGGTTCAGTGAGGGGCACCCAGCTTCTGCTGCTGCTGTGGGGACACATCAAAATTTCAGGGAGATTTGCTGGTTTTTCTTAAGACTGGAGATGCTCTCCTTGGAGGTGTTCAAGGCCAGGTCGGGTGAGGCCTTGAGCGACCTGTTCTAGCGGGAGGTGTCCCTGCCTATAGCAGGGGATTGGAACTGGCTGAGCTTTGAGGTCCCTTCGAACCTAAACCATTCTGTGGTTCTATGCTCTTGGTTCATTGTGCTGTGGAAAGCTCAACAACTTAACCAGAAAGCAGTAAGCATGAGCCAAGCTGTTTCAAGCCTCCAATGTAGATGTTAATTTTCAGCTCTGGGGAAAGGTTAATTTGCTTTTTCATTGCTCCGCCTCTTGATTTCTCCTACTTTGTTGCTTCACTAAATGCTGTTCATCATTTTCTAGTATGACTAGGGAGCAAACCCTGAGTTGATCTGTATTCTTCTTCTCATAGTGAGGCCAAGGAGTGCACAAAGCAACACTTTCAGCCAGCTTGGTGCCAACTGCCACACGCTGACAAGCGTTTGAAAGTAGCAGGTGCTGCTGGTGTCGCTGTCCTTTAACACCTGCTTTGCATGCAGCTTTCTGGAGCCTGTCCAGTTGCATGCCTCAGAAGCACTGAAAATGCTACTTTCCAAACTTCCGTAAGCAGGGAAGATGCCCCTGAAAAGAAGGTGTGATGGTGAGTCACTGCTGCCTGTCCCCAGAGTGGCTTTTAGAGGACATGTCTCAGATGCACCTCTTTGCACCCCTGCATTTGGACTTCCCAAACTCAGAGCCCTTGTGTGTTGGAGACCTGGAGACTAAATGTGAAGTGCAGGAGGAGGTGATCATAGAATCAGAGAATCAACCAGGTTGGAAGAGACCTCTAAGCTCATCCAGTCCAACCTATCCCCTATCCCTGTCCAATCAACCAGACCATGGCACTAAGTGCCCCAGCCAGTCTTTTCTTGAACACCTCCAGGGACAGTGACTCCACCACCTCCCTGGGCAGCCCATTCCAATGCCAATCACTCTGTGAAGAACTTCTTCCTAACATCCAGCCTGAACCTCCCCTGGCACAACTTGAGACTGTGTCCCCTTGTTCTGTTGCTGGGTGCCTGGCAGCAGAGCCCAACCCCACCTGGCTACAGCCTCCCTTCAGGTAGTTATGTCTCACCAAACAGCTGCAGCCAAAAGCAAGCAGTCAGGGAGTGTTGCTCCACTTTGCTTGCCAGGGGCCATGGAAGCTGCATGGTTTCACCTTACTACCCAGTCTTGGTTCTGTGGCTGCAGTAAAGGTTCTTAGACCTGTGCAGTTTAAAACAGAAACTTTTCTCTCTGCTTCTGTTCCCTTTAAGCACTTCTTTTACCCTGCTGCTTCGGGTTGAATGCAGAAGTGGCAAGAGCACAGGAATGCCTATAATGAGGAGGCTGAGCCTTAGCACCTCTTGCTGTCCAGCTGGAGGATGAGCTCTGCTTAGGAACTGCCTATCCAGGCTGCAGACAGCATTTGTCTCATAGCTAACACCGAGGAAGTCACAGTGTTGGATTAAAGAGATGCCTTGCAGGAGCTACTTGTTACTTTCAAAGTCCTAGTAGGTGTTTGCCTTATGCAGCCTTAAACCCAAATGCTGTGGGGAGATGATGCTGCTGTTAACAAAGCCCAGCTTGTGGAGATAAAACTGAAAATGAACTTCTGGTCTCTTCTGCTGTGGTGTTTTGATGATCTGTGACCATGCTGAGGGTGAATTCTATGACTGGATATTTATCTGCACATTCCTGCAGCTGCTCCTATTCAGAAGGAGTTTTTCTGTGGGTTTGTGTTTTTTGTGTTGATTTTCCAGGGTGAGCTGGGAAGGGCACTAATGTCAGCTCTCAGGTGGCAGGATGCTCTTGCAGACAAATGTGCAGGTGCTGCTAGAGGGCTTGGAGAGCTGCTGAGGTGTGAGCAGATCTAAGGTCCTATTCATGTGCTCTATACATCTTGACAGATGCAAGGTGTGGGATTGGAAGAAGCCTAGGATTTGGAGGGGGCTGGAGGGTAGCTGGAAAGAGACTTCTGAGCAAGGCATGGAGTGATGGGATGAGGGATGATGGCTTCACGCTAGAAGAAGCTGAGTTTAGATGAGATACTAGGAAGAAATTCTCCTCCATGAGGGTAGTGAGGCACTGGAACAGGTTGTCCAGAGTGGCTGTGGAGCCTCCAAGCCTGGAAGTGTTGAAAGCCAGGGTGGATGGGGCTTTGAGCAACCTGATTTGGTAGGAGGTATCCTGCCCATGGCCACTCTGTGACTCACTCTGTCAGTCTGGCTGGGTTTGGTGACTTCCCTGGGGACTCTGTTCAGCTCTGCTCTGCCCAGCACAGGGCTTTCCTTTGCCTCTGTGCCTGGTGGTCCCCACTGTTTGTGTTCTAAGGGATTAGAGCAGTTGGCTCTGATTATTGTTTTAATTTTAATTTCATTAACAATTACATAGTATAAACTTGAGTTTCCCAAGTAACGCAGCAAAGTAAACAACATTTCCTTCCTGCTACCCTGCAGTTATTTGCTGAGGGGATCAAGATGGGAATGTTTTTGCTGCTGCTGCTGCTGCCCTGAGTGACATTCGCAGGCTGTGCTGCCCTGAGCGTGGGCCATTGATTCCCATTAGTGTCAGTGGGAGTTTGCAGCAGTTAGCAAAGGAAGAGAAAGGACCATTAAAGCTGTGTCACAGTTGTGGTGAACACATCCCTAGTTAGGTTGATGGGTCACAGAACTTTAGAGGTTGGAAGAGACTTCCAGAGATCATCCAATCCAACCCCCCTGCCAAGGCAGGATCCCCTAGGGTAGGTCACACAGGAATGCATCCAGGTGGGTTGTGAAAGTTTCTAGAGAAGGAGACTCCACGACCTCTCTGGGCAGCCTGTGCCAGGGCTCTGTCACCCTCACTGGAAAGAAGTTTCTCCTTATGTTGAGCTGAAACCTTCTCTGTTCCAGTTTGTATCCATTGCTGCTGACCACTGAAAAGAGCTTGGCCCCAGCCACTGACACCCACCCCTCATATTTATAGACATTGATCAGATCTCTTAGTCTTATCCAGAGTAATCAGCCCTAGGGCTCTCAGTCTCTCTCCATAGGGGAAATGCTCAAGTCCCCAAGTTGTCCTTGTGGCTCCCCACTGGACTCTCTCCAGCAGGTCCTTGTCTCTTTTGAACCATTAAGGTTGAAATCATTAAGATTGGAAGAGACCTCCAAGGTCATTGAGTCTGACCTAGTGCCCAGCACCTCCGTGACCACTAGACCATGTCCCAAAGTGCCTTGTCCACTCATTCTTTGAACACCTCCAGGGATGGTGACTCCACCCCCTCCCTGGCCAGCCTGTTCCAATGCCTGACCACTATTTGAGGAAAGAAATCTTGCCTAGTATCCAACCTAAACCTCCCCTGGCACACCTTGGGGCCATTTTCTTCTTGTCCTGTCACTAGTTACTTGAGAGAAGAGGCCAACACCAGCCTCACTCCAGCCTCCTCTCAGGAAGCTGTAAGAGGCCAGTGAAGTCTCTTCTCAGCTTCTTCTTCATCAGGCTAAACAATCTCAGCTCCTTCTTTTTAAGACCTACTCTCCAAACCCCTCAGCAGCTTCCTTGCCCTTCTCTGTACTCACTGATTTGAACTCAGTGATCTCAGAGAGCTTTTCCAGCCCAAGTGGTTCCATGATTGTATGTTTAATACCGAGGGTTGAGAGGTGGAGGTGTTGTGGTCTGTGGGAAGGGTGTTCAAGCCAGCAGTCAGTGGCAGCTCTTCTACCTCCAGTCTGTGCAGGACGCAGCCCTCAGTGGTGGCTTAGCTCAGAGGGCAGCCCCAGTGCCAGGTGTTGTCTCGCACCCTTAGGTGCATTCAGAACCAGCAGGACACTGCTCTGCCTGGGGGCTGAGCTGCAAGCTCTGCCCGAGCTCCACTGGAAGCAGCAGCCCTGGGCTGGGGCAGGAGGAGGCACAGGAGGTGTCTGAAGGCTGCTGAGGGGTCGGTGTGTGCTGAGCACAGGCTGCAACCCAGCTGTGTGTCAGGACAACTGCTGTCCTCTGGGATCACTTCTGAAGTGGCTGCTTGCTGGCAGCTGCTGCTCCGTGGGCCAGGCCATGCTTCAGATCCTCTGCATGTGCTACGTGCTTGGAAAAGAGCATTTTTATCCAAAAGAGCTTTAGTCTGGGCAGAGGAGGCTGAGGAGAGACCATTCCAGCCTCCTGGGGGGGTCAGTCACAGCTCCCTAGTATCAGGTGCTTGAAGGAGAGGAAATGGCTTGAAACTGTGCCAGAGGAGGGTTAGGTTGGAGATTAGGAACAATTTCTTTACTGAAAGGGTGGTCAGGCATTGGCACAGCTGCCCAGGGAGGTGGTGGAGTCCCCATCCCTGGAGGTGTCCAAGAAGTGTGTGGCCATGGCACTCGGGACCATGGTTTAGTGGCCATGGTGGGGTTGGGTTGAAGGTTGAACTCGGTGATCTTGGAGGTCTCTTCCAACCAAAACAATCCTATGATTCTATTTAAGGTTGCTGGGAGGGCTCTCTTGTAATGCGTTGTAACAGAAAGCCAAGTTTGCAGTAGGTGTGACCTGTTAGCTCTCACTGAAGCCTAGCACAGGTTTTCCCCTAAATGCAGCTTCCATTTCCAATGGGATAATGGCACTTTGGTAGGAGTTAGGAACACCAGCAGTGATTGATAAGGTGGAAGCACTTCCTGTTGCTGGGATGCTCAAAGCAAGCTCAGTTTGTTTCCAGTTGAACCTACAGAGTGCACAGGACTGAGGGAACCAGGGCAGGGTAAAACATAGCTGGCCATGAGCTTTGTGTTGCCAGGCTCTCATTTCCATAAGCCAAGAGTACAATGGGCACAGGTAGTGCTGTCCCTGCTGTCACACAGCCTGGTACCAACTCAGCCCCCACTTCTGTGTGTCCTTTTGCAGCCCCACCACCTTCTGGAGCTGCTGGGTGGCTGCTGCTGGTGAGAAGTCTTGGAAGAGAAGCATCCTTCAGCCCTTATTTGAGCATTGTCAAAGCCTGCAATTGCCTGTGCTCTTCTGAGGCTTTTGGCAAATAGGCCAAATAGTTGTTTTCACAGAAAAATTCTTTTGGGACATAAATATGCCAGCTGTTCAGCTGAACCAGAATGGATTTCAGCACAAGGAAAAGGACCAGGCAGGTTCAAATAATACCTCTGTCCATCTGAGGTTTTGAGAGGTGGGCTCTCAGCTCTCTTGGATTCGTTTTGTTTGTGTTTGATTCTTTCTGTGTTCATGTCTGGTGTCCCCAACATAAGAAGGACATAGAAGTGTTGGAGTGAGTCCAGAGGAGGCCACAAAAATGATCCAAGGGCTGGCACACCTCTGCTTTCTGAGGGAGCTGGGGTTGTTCAGCCTGGAGAAGACTCCCAGGGGACCTTAGAGCTGCCTTCCAATACTCCAAGGGATCCTCCAGGGACGCTGCAGAGGGACTTTTCATAAGGGTGTTCAGAGACAGGACCAGGGGAAGTGGTCTGAAGCTGAGGGAGATCAGGGTTAGACTGGATCTTAGGAAGAAGTTCTTCAGTAGGAGAGTGGTGAGAAGTCTGGAGCAGGTTGCCCAGAGAGGTTGTGGATGCTCTCTCCTTGGAGGTCAGGTTGGATGAAGCCCTGAGCAACCAAGTGCAGTTGAGAAGCATCCCTACCTGTGGCGGGGAGGTTAGAGTAGATCTCCGAGCTCCCCTCTAGCCTAAGCCATCCTATGATTTCTTTGGCTGCTTGGTGGCAGTTCAAACTCCAGGTTTCCCTGTTGGGATCATCCCTTCCTGCCTGGCCTGAAGGAAGCCTGCTGCTCTAGAAGGGCTTTTTGTCACTTAGGCACTTGTCAGTAAGGCTGCATTTGAAGCTGGTTCCTACAGAAGCACATCAGCCTTGCGTGCAGTGGAAGAGAGAACTGAGCAGAGCAGGCACTGAGCTCCCCCTTATCTCAACAGACCACATTTCATGTATCTTCTAGCGAGATGTTTTGTTTCTACAGCTTCAGACTTGGTGTTTCAGAAGATTAATAGGCTCAGCAGCCCTGTTTGCTCAGCTCGGTGATGATAACAATGTCCTAAGTCATGAGACGGTCGCAGATCATCTGGCAAGGCAAAATATGCCTTGGGCTTGAACTTGGAGCAGGTATTCTTTGGAGAGAGAAAAGTGAAATGTCAAAAGCATTATAAATAATGTGTGCCCTGGCTTGGGTGGCTCTCAGTGCAACGTTTGCCTGAAGGGCCAGCACGGGAGGCTGGGCTGATGGCACCTTCCTCACCCTCCACATGTGCCCGCAGAGATCTGGTGCTTGGGAGGCTCAGGGGTGCCGTGGAATGCAGCAGGCGTGGGCACAGAGGTGTCGTCCTGGGTGTTTTGTTGCTGGCAGTGGCTGGAGGAGCAGCATGAGGCTGGACCCCAGGCTCCTGCAGCCCTTGCTGCCCACACTGCCTGAGCAGCTCTGCCTGTCCCTGCCGTGCTGCTGGCTCCTGCGCAAGCAAGGCCAACTGCGAGCCGTGAGTAAGGACTTGGGAACCCAGGGCATGTGTGGGCTCTGGGCCCAATCCTGCTTCCAGAGGCCTTACTGGGAGTTGTTCCTTCTAAAAAAGGGAGAGCGGGCAGAGCTTCTTCGCCTGGCCCTGCGCAGCCTCAGCACTCCTCTCTTGGTCATGCCTCAGCCCCCAGCTCTGCCTCTTGGCAGGGAGGAGATGGTCTGTGAGTGCACAGCCAAAGCCCACCATGGGCCAGCCTGCAGCAGGCGTGGGACAGGGCCACACTCCTGAGAGCTTTGGCTTTGATGGTGACAGTACCTGCTGCAGTGACACCTGCACAGTGCTCCAGGAAAATCACAGAATGGTTTAGGTTGGAAGGGACCTTAAAGATCATCCTGTTCCAAGCTCCCTGCCACGGGCAGGGACACCTCCCACCAGCCCAGGGTGCCCAAGATCTCATACAGCCTGCCCTTGAACACCTCCAGGGAGGAGGCATCCACAACCTCCCCTGGCAGCCTGTTCCACTGTCTCCCTACCCTCACTGTCTAGAATTTCTTCCTAACAAACAGCAGTGCCAGTCACAGAGGGATAGGGTTTGGAAGGGACCTCCAGAGATCATTGAGTCCAAACTCTTGCCAGAGCAGGGTCAGCCAGGGCAGGTCACACAGGAATGCATCTGAATGGGGCTTGAAAGCCCTCAGAGATGGAGACTCCACAGCCTTTTCAGTCCTCTCCTGAAATTTCAGTCCATTCCCTCTGTAGAGCTTGAAGGAAAAAACTTCAAACCAAAGCTGTTTCTTGCAGTGCTTGGAGGGCTCCTTTATGCCTGGGCAGCATTCTGGGCTTCCTGTGATTGCTTTTGGTTTGCAGTGGAACCCTTTCCACGGGTAATTTCCTATGGAAACCCTTAGAATCATAGAATGGCAGGGGTTGGAAGTGACCTCTGGAGATGATCGAGTCCAACCCCCCTGCCAAAGCAGGGGCACCAGGGGCAAGCTACACAGGAAGGCATCCAGACAGGTCTTGAATGTCTCCAGAGAAAAAGACTCCACAACCTCTCTTCAGTGCTTGATGTGTAGGCAACACTGAAGCTGACTTGGAGCCTTCTTTGCCAAGCAGTGAAGAATCAAAGGAGCGAGGCTGTGATACTCAGGGTGGTTCTGTGCTTTGCAGCTCTCTGATGTGTAGCAGTTTAAGATGCTCTTCGGGGAGTGCAGGCATTTGCTGCTGTGCCTGAGCCTTGCAGGCTGCTTAGAAGAAAGTCCCTGGGAAAATACCTTGCTGCTTATCAGTGCTGTGTTGAGCTCCTGTGTTTATGTGCAAATACATTCCAGAAATCAATCTTTGAGGGGCATTTTCTTTTCTGGAGGGGGGTGAGAGGCTTGAAGACTTGACTGAGACAGCCGCAGGCTGTGTGGCCATCCAGCAAGACCTGGACAGACTGAGAGCTGGGCACAGAGGAACCAAATGAGGTTCAACAAGGACAAGTGCAGAGTCCTGCACCTGAGGAGGAATAATAAACTGCAGCAGTACAGACTGGGAGGTGATCTGCTGGAGAGCAGCCCTGTGGAGAGGGACCTGGCAGTGCTGATGGATAACATCCATGGCGCAGCAATGTGCCCTGGTGGCCAAGAGGGCTAATGGGATCCTGGGGAGCATTAAGAAGACTGTGTCCAGCAGATCAAGGGAGGTTCTCCCTCTCCTCTACTCTGCTCTGGTGAGACCTCATCTTGAGTACTACCTTTAGGTTTGGGCTCCTCAGTTGAAGAGAGACAGGGTTCTGCTGGAGAGGGTCCAGCAGAGGGCTGCGAGGATGATGAGGGGGCTGGAGTGCTCCCTAATGAGGAGAGGCTGAGGGACCTGGGGCTGTTTAGTCTGGAGAAGACTGAGAGGGGATTTGAGAAATGTCTATAACTATCTGAGGGCTGGGGGTCAGGAGAGGGGGGACAGGCTCTGCTCACTGCTCCCTGGGAGAGGACAAGGAGCGATGGATGGAAGCTGCAGCACAGGAGGTTCCAGCTCAACACAAGGGGGAACTTCTTGGCTGGAAGGGTCTCAGAGCACTGGCACAGGTTGCCCAGAGAGGTTGTGGAGTCTCCTTCTGTGGAGCCTTTCAAAGCCTGTCTGGATGTGTTCCTGTGTGCCCTGTGCTAGATTGTATGGTCCTGCTCTGGCAGGGGGGTTGGACTGGATGATCTCCGTGGTTCCCTTCCAACCCCTGATATCCTGTGGGCCTGTGATCAGTGAAGAGCAGACACAGCTCTGTTCAATCCTAATTAAATACAGGTGATGGTGGCAACTGAAATAGAACAACTTGAACATCTTTCACTCCTTTTTCTTCGTGGCTGACAAAATGATTGGGGTTTCTTTGCTTTGTTTCCTACAGCTATGAAGCCTTCTGGCTTTAATCACCATTTTTATACACACTGCTTTTTCTCAGGTCTTCTCAGAAGCTATTAACCAAATTTCCATGTTTTGGCATTTGGTTTGGGTTTATTTTTTGTTTTGGTTTGAGGCTGGAATTTTAAACTTGGAATATTCAGAACTTTTAAATGGATTTTTAGATGTAGGAGTGAGAATAATAATAATAATATTAGAGCTTTGCCCCAAATTCTTTCCTTGTGCTGTTAAATTTGGGGGGCTGGCAAAGGTTGGTTCATGAAAAAGGGGACAGATGGAGGAGAGCTCAAGCAGAGGACAGAGAGGAATCTTCCAAGTGAGGAATACTGTGGGAAAGTAGATGAAAAATGGAAGTAGGCTGTGAAGATGAATGTTTTGGGTATCATTAAGCTTCTCTCCTTGCCATGCAGTGCTGCTAGCAAAAATAAGGCTGTTTAAAGTGACTCTAATGACAAGGATGTAACAAGAGTGCTTTAGGTAGTTAAAAGTCTGTCTTTCATTTTTGGTCCCCTGGGCCTTTGACACCTTTACATTGACTTTTTTTTTCTCCTGTTGTAGCAGGCATTTTGGGGGAAGTGATCCCTTTTTTGCATTGGTTGACTATACAAAGGCCATTTCTTTGCAAGGAGTGTTAAAGGCAGCAGAATAGGCTGGGGTGCATCAGGAAAAGGGTGGCCAGCAGGTCTAGGGAGGTGCTTCTCCCCCTCTACCCTGGTGAGACCACACCTGGAATACTGTGTCCAGTTTTGGGCTCCTCAGTTCAAGAGAGACAGGGACCTGCTGGAGGGAGTCCGATAGAGAGCTATGAAGATGGCTGGGGGACTTGAACATCTCCTCTGGGAAGAGAGACTGAGAGCCTTGGGGCTGTTTAATCTGGAGAAGAGAAGACTTAGAGGGGATCTGATCAATATATACAAGTATCTGAGGGGTGGCTGTCAGGTGGCTAGGGCCAAGCTCTTTTCAGTGGTCAGCAGCAATAAGTGAAGGAGCAGTGGCTTGCTGGAACAGAACAGAACTGAAACAGAAGGTTTCAGCTCGACACGAGGAGAAACTTCCTTCCAGTGAGGGTGACAGAGCCCTGGAGCAGGCTGCCCAGAGAGGTTGTGGAGTCTCCTTCTCTGGAGGCTTTCCAAACCCACCTGGATGCATTCCTGTGTGACCTACCCTAGGGGATCCTGCCTTGGCTGGGTGATCTCTGCAGGTCCCTTCCAGCCTCTAAAGTTGTGTGATTCTGTGAGATAGCATTTGCAGGGAGGAGCTGTGGTGTGGTAGCTGACAGTGGGAGACCACAAGGAACACAAAGGTGCAAGAGGGTAATGAAGGCTCCACATTCCTTCTGCCTCCGAGGTGGTCCTTGTTTGTTCTGTGATCAGCTTCAGCCAGGTCAGCCGTGCCACAGCCACCAGTGAAACCCCAGTGAGGCAGGGGGGTTAGGACCTGAGCCATCACCCAGAAACAAAGATGACTGAAAATCTGCCTGGCCAAGCTGGAAACCCCCTGCAGCTGCCATTTGTGGTGATGCAGGAGGTGCTGCCACAGTCTCTGCACCTACCCTGCAAAGCTTTGCTTGCTCTTTTTTTTAGCAGCCAAGTTCATTAAGCTGTGGCTGATCTCCTGTGCCTGTGGCTTTTACACCAGTAGTGTCCTTGGAGCTATGTTTGCTTGGTGGCCCCAAGACTCCATGCTGATGGTGGCTGGGGTTTCTGCTGCACAGCTGTAGGTGTGGTAGTGTTGCACTCCCTCCTGTATGATCATAGAATCAATCACAGGTTGGAAGAGACCTCCAAGACCTCATCCAGCCCAACCTAGCACCCAGACCTGGCCAATCAACCAGACCATGGCACTAAGTGCCCCAGCCAGGCTTGGCTTCAACACCTTCAGGGGCAGCGACTCCACCACCTCCCTGGGCAGCCCATTCCAATGCCAATCACTCTCTCTGCCAACAACTTCCTCCTAACATCCAGCCTGAACCTCTCCTGGCACAGCTTGAGACTGTGTCCTCTTCTTCTGTCACTGCTTGCCTAGGAGAAGAGCCCAACCCCACCTGGCTACAGCCTCCCTGCAGGCAGCTGCAGACAGCAATGAGCTCTGCCCTGAGCCTCCTCTTCTGCAGGCTGCACACCCCCAGCTCCCTCAGCCTCTCCTCACAGGGCTGTGCTCCAGGCCCCTCCTCAGCCTTGCTGCCCTTCTCTGGACACCTTCCAGCACCTCAACATCTCTTTTAAATTGAGTGGCCCAGAACTGGACACAGCACTCAAGCTGTGGCCTGAGCAGTGCTGAGCACAGGGGCAGAAGAACCTCCCTTGTCCTGCTGGCCACACAAGGCTTGATACAGACCTTTTGGAACATCCTTCTTCTGGGCACTGAACTAACCAGAAATCTCATTTTCATCCTCCTCGAAGTTTACCTTTATTACACACAGCAAAAGACTAGAGACAAGAGGCAAGCTGCATGCAAGTGGATGCTGAAGCAGCGTTAGGCCATCTGGGTCCTTCAGGCATCAGGGAATCCATGAGCAAAGTGAGTGTTGCAAAATATTTGTCACCAAGCCCTGCTCCTGAGGGAGGAGGTGAGGGGAAGGCTCCCTGTGAGCAGTGTCACAGAATCCCAGACACATCCAGGTTGGCAAAGCCCCTCAGGATCACCAAGTCCAACCTAGAACCCTGCTCTACAAGATTCACCTTAATCCATCTCCCTAAGCACCACATCCAAATCACCCTGAAGCACATCCAGGGTGGGTGACTCCGTCACCTCCCTGGGCAGCTCATTCCAGTCCCTGGCTACCCTCTCCTTCAAAAACTCTTTTCCTAATGTCCAGTCTAAACCTCCCCAGCCTCAGCTTGAGGCCATTCCTGTCTGTCTCCAACCACCTGTGAGAAGAGCCCAGCAGCAGCCTCTCCACAGTGTCCTTCAGGTAGCTGTAGACAGAACAGAGCAGAACAGAACATCTGTCACCTGCATGCTGGGCATAGCCTTACTCAGAAGTCCCCAGAAATTCCCCTCAGTCCCTTTTTGTGTTGGTGCTGCTGAGGCTGTGTGCAGTAGCTGTTCTGAGCAGGGGCCATCGGTGGGGCTGTTTCTCATGTTTATTGTTAGCTACGTAAATGCAGGCACTCAAGATGAAGCAGAATAACAGTCAGTCATAGCAAACACTGATTAAAACTGGTCTCAAAGCCATTGTTCACTTCTCTGCTGAAATAAAGCAAAGTCATTCAGGTTTTTGTTATTTCTTTTTAATGCTGGTGACTAATCTGAAGCTTTTCCTTGCTCTCTGAAGGCCACGTGTGTTTAGCTTGGGTGAGATCATTCACGGTGCAGAATTCATCAGCTCACTAAGTGTTTCTGTGCTGCTGAGTGCTCCAAGTGTAAGCAGCTCTGGGAAGCTCAAGGAAAGCCTCTCCTGAGCTTGAACTGGAACAGGTTGCCGAGGGAGGTGGTGGAATCACCTGTGGATGTGGCACTTTGGGACATAGTTTAACAGCCATGGTGGTGTTGGGTTGAAAGTTGGACTTGGGTCTTGGAGGTCTTTTCAAACTTGAACAATTCTGTGATGATTTTTTTGCTGTGTGGTGAAGGATTGTTTCATTCTTAGTGCATATAGCTCAGATGGTGGCAGAGCACAGAGAAAGCTCCATTCTGTAGGACTATAGAGTCTTAAATAACGAAAATAAATGACTTTGGATTCATTGTGTTTTCTAATAGGTTATCTAAGTTCTTACTGTGCTGGAAGAATAGGACTGATAAATATAAATGAAGTGTAAGTCCAGATTGTGTTAAAGCATGGAAAATACTCCCTTCTGGATCCTTGGAGGAGCAGACAGCTTTGAACTCCAGTTCAAGCACGGTTGGTTTTACCTCCTGTCTTCCAGCAGGTGCTGCAGGAGTTTCCCAGCGCTGTTGCTGTTTGTGACTCACGTTAACAGGAGCTGGGCAGTCTCATCCTCGCCCTGCCCTGGTGGTACCTCACTGCTGTGGGTGTCCCTGGTGTGGCAGTGCTCTGAATGTTGGAGTCTGGGGTGATTTTGAAGGTGTGGGTCCCCCCCAGCCTTTTCTCAGGGTGCTGGGGAGATGGCTTGGCACTGTCCATAGCTCCCCTTCAGTCCATACTGCACCACCAACCCCATTTTCACCCATTCCCACGTAGCTTTCTCATCCTTGGAGAGAAGCTGTGATGATCACAGCACTGCCACAGCTCACCAGTCCTGAGCTGAGGTGACCAGGCCATCAAAACCTGAGGTGCAACTTGCTGTCGAAAGCGGAAGGCAGTGTAACGTGTTCCTCATTCTCTATACTCATGTCCCTTTTTGGTTGCCCTCAAATGAGATGCAAGATGGAGCAATGCACCTAATCATAACTTCGTTTTGCCTCACTGAGAGCATGCCTGGTGTGCAGCAGGCACTCAGCCCCCAGCTGCCCCACTCTGAATGCTTTTGAAGGTGCCTGCTTCTTGCTGGTGGCCCCACGGTGTTGGGGTGAGACAAGGGCCAGCTGGGAGCAGGTGACATGAAATGCTCTGGTAGTTAAATTCAGCTTTAGTCTCACGGATGAATTTGATGTGTGCATGGCTGTGGTGACTGCATCCAGACTCCTAGCTCCTCATCACTCACACAGCAAAGGAGCTGTTGTGCAGAGGAGCAAGAACTCCTCACCCAACTCCAGACTGCAGAGTCCTTGCTCCTCTGCACAACCATTAGTCATAAATTAATAATGGTAGTGCCGACCGTGCCTGTGCTGTAGTGCTCACCACAGTGACCTCTCCAGTACCCACTGCTGGGGTCTGCTTCTGGGGAAGAAGAGGGCCCAGCTGCCGTGGGAGGGGAAGTGAGAAATGATAGAGCTGGTTGTAGGAAAGTGGGAACCTCTTGGGGGTAACACAGATGTCGTTTAGAAGCTTAGCAGTAGCAAGGTGCCAGGATTTTTTCCCCTTGCTAAGCAGTAGATGCTCAGGCATCTGACCTGCATGCAGCTTGCCTGGGTGGCTGCTGCATCTCTGGTGACCTGAGGAGCTCTCACTCCTCCTCCCTGAAAGCATCGGCATCAGCAGAATCTGCTGTCGGAGGGAAGCAGCCGTGTCCCATGCTGAGTCATGGACCTGGCTTTTTGCTGTAGCTGTTGCTGTGGGTGATGCTAATAATCCTGGTTTATATGTGCAGCGCTTTCTAGCCGCACACCCGGGGGCAGCCAGAAATCCCCTGCCTGTCTGGGGCTGTTTTCAGTGCTGTGTAGCTCTTCCTTCTGCCACCGTTACAGGAACGGTTTTCAGTCTCGGTTGTGGTACTTATCCTGAGCTTTGCCATGTGGCAGGGGATGGTGTGGGGCAGACAATTCGCCCTGCCATGCCCCAGAGGAGAACCAGGCTTGTGGGATTCTGGTCCTGGTGGGAGGCTGTGACCTAGGCTGTCTTGCTGCTCTCCTGTGTCCCTTGGCTTATGTGTGTCTGCAGTTAATCAAACAAAGTGTCTGTAACAGGCAGGAGTCTGATTAATGAATAGCTCTGTGCTTTTGGGAAGGGTGCAGAGCTGTTTTGTTACAGCCCCTCTAATATCTGTGTTTAATGTTTATTAGAACAGGCACCTAAGGCTGATTTTAGTCAGAGGCCTTTTGGTTATTGGTGTATTTTCTTCTTCTTTTTGTTATTTTTTAATTGCTTCTGTGAGCTTTCAGTTAAATCACTTGATTGAACTTAACTTTAAACAACTTCTCCTTAGGCTTGTGTGGGAAAGGGACTTGGGTCCCTTCTTTTAGGGCTGCAGTTCCCTCTGTCAGGACACTGCACAACTTCCTAATTCTCTGATGTCTGATGTAAATGCTATGGTGGAGGAAGTGCAGTATGGATGGGTTTATACTTAGCATAAATAGTCTGTGCTGCTTGAGTGCTGTGGATGGCTGCTGGGCGAGTGCTTTGTGAGACATAAATCAGCAGAAAATGGATTAAAGTGAGTGTCCTTCCCAGCCTTTTGTGGCCGTGGCATGCAGGCTAGAGGAGCAGAGCAATGGCAGCGTCTGCAGCCTGGTCTGGGAACAGTCACTGACCTTCCTCTGCTGTGCTTTGCAAATGCACATCCAGCTAATGCTGCCAGATAACTGGAATTCTGCATTTCTGAATCCCATACTCTGCAAAGGAGGCTGATAATAGACTGGGTTGTGGCAGAAAAGCTACAACAGGCTTATTCCTGGATGCTAAAGTTGGTTTTAACTACAGTAACAGTGGTTAATTCATAAACATCTCCTTTTTACAACTTCCACAAACCCTCTTTCCTCTAGTGGAACTTCTTGACATGAAAGCAGCTGTGACTCAGCACTGCTCAGGCCACACCTCGAGTCCTGTGTCCAGTTCTGGGCTCCTCAATTCAAGAGAGATGTTGAGATGCTGGAAGGTGTCCAGAGAAGAGTGACAAAGCTGGTGAGAGGCCTGGAGCACAGCCCTGTGAGGAGAGGCTGAGGGAGCTGGGGGTGTGCAGCCTGGAGGAGGTTCAAGGTAGACCTCATTGCTGTCTACAACTACCTGAAGGGAGGTTGTAGCCAGGTGGGGTCGAGCTCTGTTCCCAGGCAACCAGCAACAGAACAAGGGGACACAGCCTCAATTTGCGCCAGGGAAGGTCTAGGCTGGATATTAGGAGGAAGTTCTTAAGAGAGAGTGATTGGCATTGGAATGGGCGGCCCAGGGAGGTGGTGGAGTCGCCGTGCCTGGAGGTGTTGAAGCCAAGCCTGGATGTGAGGCACTTAGTGCCGTGGCCTGGTTGATTGGCCAGGACTGGGTGCTCGGTTGGACTGGATGATCTTGGAGGTCTCTTCCAACCTGATTGATTCTCTGATTCTAATCAGAGGAAGGAAGGACTGGGCTATGGGAGCTGTAGGTCAGTGCCACTCCCTGTTGTTAGGAGGTGGTTCAGTTTCAGTAGGGATGTGAATCTTGGAGAAGTGATTTCAAGGAATTGCCTTATCCCTGCACGTTGCAGTAACACATGCAGCTGGGGACACTTAGTTGTGACATGCTGCCTCTTTTCCCATGGTTTATCCAGTACTTTAGGACATGGTTTAATGGCCACGGTGAGCTTAGGTTGGCAGCTGGACTCAATGATCTTAGAGGTCTTTCCCCCACCCAGACAATTGTAGGATTCTGTGATTTTTCAGGAAGTGAGCACACTTGGGTGTGCTGCGTTCAGATGCAGTGTCTCAGGTAGGTGTTGCTGCTAAAAGGGTTTCAGAAGCTGTGAAGCAGACTGAGGATCAAACCACGGCTGAGAGGCTCTGCCTGAGAAGCCCACTGAAGTCGGTGGGAGGTTGTGCAGTACTGTCAGAAATAACCTTTAAGCACTACTACTGCTACAACTGTGTGTATTATGCGGAGTATCTGGGTCACAGAGGTAGTCTTGGCAGGTTTCTTAAAATCTCATGTGGGACTTCCTCAGTACTTCAGGGCTAGTTTGTACTTCTAGCTTCACCGAGCTCTGAGTCAGAAGCTGGTGGGCACAGGGGGCAGTGAAATAACATCTCAAATGGTTTGATGTCTGAACTTTCCTGCTTCAGAGTTGGCTGCTTTGTGCTCTGCCTTTGCACTCTGCTTTCTCTCCAATACATGTGGAAGTACAAGACAGAGAAGGGTCATGTTGCTTCGAGGTGCTGCCATACAAGAGTGGTGGTTGCAGTTTCTACAGAGCAATGTTGCAAGTCCAGCCTGGTTTGTTCAGCGGTGGCTTACTAAAGAATGTTTTTCTTTAACCAATCCTTCACTGTTATGTGGCCAAGATGTTAATTAGCTCATTGTTTCTGCTTAATTTTGTGACAGCACTGTAATTATACCCTTTGATGGTGCCACAAAGTAATTGCTGTGTCTCTTCCAAATGTTATGTTGAGATGTGTTATTGGTAAACTTCGGATTTGGCAGAGAGGTGTTGGGAAAATACTCAAAGGCACTCAGTAATTTTGGTATTTCTTTATTTAAAAGACAGCCATTTGGCAATTCTGGGCCCTGAGACTCGTCAGTGTAAATAGAATATTGATTTTGTTCCCTTTCCTATCTTGTTAGAGTCATTGTCATGAGGATGGATTTACGTTGTGTAATTATCTGCTCTCACTGACAGCTCTCGTGTCACTGAGGTTTTGAGCTTCCTCCTTCCCTGAGCATAAACCTATCGTTCTCCACTGCCATGTTCTTCCTCAGGGTTGTAACTTCTGCCTCTCCAGCTTTGTAGCTGCTGAGAGATGCGTGTGTGAGTAAATAGGAGGAGCATCCAGCAGGAGTGGCTGCAGTGGCTGCGTTGAATGCTGCTGGGTGGGTACTGGAGTTTTGTGTCCAAGCCTGTAAGGAGAGGAGGGAGAGACCTGACCCTGCTGCATTTTTATAGCAAAAACAGGAAGTACTAAAAATGGAACATCCTTAATCAGAACTTAGAAGCCATCATCACATGGGCCCCTCTGTGCTAGTTTCACTTTCTTGGGCATTTCCTGATAACCTTTCCATTGATTGGTGGAGCTGCTTAGTAATCGTTGTCATTGACCCAGCTCAGCAGACAGCCAGCTCATCTCTTACCCTCTCCTCAAACACCTTCTCGGTCTGATTTCTCTCTCGTCTTTTCTGAGAGTCACTTTTGCATCTGCATTCAATAGTTTTAGCTTCTTTTCCTCTGTATTCCCAATAATCAGCAAAAGGTTGGATGAGGCCTTGAGAGACCTGTTCTAGTGGAGGTGTCCCTGCCTATGGCAGGGGGGTTGGAACTAGCTGAGCTTTGAGGTCCTTCCCAACCTAAACCATTCTATGCTTTGGCCAGACAAGTAGCAAACACTTCCACCCTTCAAAAGGTGAACTTCCAAAACCCAGCTGTGGGTTAAGAGCAGCCTTTAGTGCTGAGTGGGGTACTGGGTGGAGTCTAGAAACTGACAGCCTCCAAATAAATATTAATTTAAGAAAAATTAGCTCAGTCTCTCCCTGTCCTGTCCTTGCACTGTGCTTCTTCCCTCTGGATTTGCTGCAGCCTTTTCCTGGCTTATCAGAGACAGCCCAAAGTGACATCACACCGATCTGCTGGGCTTTGGCAGACAGTGGTGTCCTTTAGTCTCTGAGGCTGACTGAGGACTTCTTATTGACTTGGAATATCACAGGAGTGTTTCAAAGTGAAGGGAAGATAGTTTGTGCAGGTTAAAACATGGTGATCTGCTAACATCTCCTTTTTGTGTAGTGGAGATCTCAAAGACAGACCTCTGGTCTGAACTCAGCCTGATTTTGCTGGAAGGCTATTTTTAAAGCTGACATTTCTGGCTCTGTTTTCAGGTAGATAACCAATTCTAACAACACTATTTTTCTTCAAGTGGCTGTGCAGACAGGATATCCATCTAGCCTTGCTTCACGCTCAGGAGATGTCCCTGTGAGGTGTCACAGCTCCTCAGGTAATGCTTTTCTTCTTGTAGCTGGCAGCCTGGAGGACAAAGGGTGAAATTCAACCTGGTTTAGTTCAGCTGCAGACATGTCAGTGACCTCCACAGCAGCAGGATTTCACTGCAAGTGGCTGGTCCCACTCCAGATAAAAACTGCATTACAAAGCTAGGAGTAGAGCATGGTTCTGTGAGTTTTACCAGGGAGGTTGCTCCTTGCTCTACTTGTGAGCACAAAAGACAGCTCTGTCTGCTTTCATTTTGTGTGTTGTCTTGGTGCTCTCTTCCTTTCCTCAGGGCTGACTACTCATGTTGTGAGAGTGAGATGGAACATCTTGCTTTGGCAGCATGTCCTTTAACTTGCCTTGGCCTTAGCATGTAGAATCTATCAATTGCTGCTCTAGCTCTTTGTGGGGGTTGGAAAAATCTGTGCTTGGGATGGGTTGTGTACCAGTTGATGACCAGATGGGTTGTGTGCCAAATTATGACCAGGAGATAATCCCTGTTTAGAGCTGTTCCACAGCTTCCAAGGAGAGGTCAAGCTGCCTGCATTGACATCACCTTCTCCTCAGAGTCTCACAGGGAACAGAAGTCCAGATCAGAATCTCATCTAAAAGTGATTGTTTTATGGTGTTCAAGGGTGATATCTGTCACCTGTGCAAGGACAGAGAGTTGCTGTATGCTTCATCTGGGGCCTGGGTGATGCGTTCTAGGCTGACAGTTATCTGATGTGAATGTCAGTCCTGCACAAGGTGGCTTGGGGATGCCTGGAGCCTGTCTCACGAGGGCACCCAGCTGGGCTTGGCTGGTGTGTGGTATCCAGAGTCCTAGCCTATGGTTCTGTACTTCCAGGTCCCGGTACTAACCCAGCTGGGTAGCATGGCACAGGGGAAGAGCCAAACTAGTATGCTTGAGCACTTAGGAATGAGTTACTGAGACTCGAGTCTCTGCTGTAGGCCTTGCTGCTGTCTGGGATGACTCTGACCTCTGAGTTTTAGATAGTTGAAGCAGAAGTGTTTACTGAGAAGACACTTTGCTGTTTACTTGTGCTTGAAAGTAATCATACAAAGTTGTCTGCTGCTAGCAGGGATTAAAATGTGGGCATGATTAGAGGGCAAGGAAACCACTGTTGTAGTCTTACTAACTGTAGTAGGTGTGCTTTACTTCTGTAGTTTGTTCTAATCACTTAGTCTCTGGGAAAAACCTCCTTGTAGATTTTCCCTGTCTTCGTTTGCATCCACACTGAGTAGCTCCACTTCCCAAAGCATGTTTCTGGCAGTGTTGGTGATGCTGCTTTGGGTGCAGTGGGCAACAGGCCTGTTCTGGAGCAGTGTCAGTGTAAAGACAGGGATGGGACAGCCCTTCCTCTCACCATGGATGGGATGCTGCTGGCAGAAGTCTTGCTGTTGGTGTTGCCTGTGGGCTCTGGTGGGCATTGCCATGGATGGCTCTCTGCTTTGGGCTGCTCTTCAGAGATCTCCATGTGGGACAAGAGATGTAGTTACCATTTTTGTTACATTGGCGCTTGGCACCAGAGCTGTGTGACAAGTCCAGGCACCTGAAACTGCTCTCGGAAAAACACTCGACCCCCCTTGGCACTCGAAGGGAAGGTTTGCCCCCTAGTTCCTGGGTGTGGGTCGCCTGGCTGTCGTTTTTGGGTGAGTGCCGTGATCAGAAGCGTGCACCTCATCCGCGGCTTGGGTTGGGAGAGAGCAGTGCTGTGTGACCGTCACCATCCTCGTCTGGGGCAGCCCCACACTAGCCGGCACCGTACCCGAGCTCTTCGGTGAATCCAGGCCCAGGCACCTTCGCGGTACCCCCGAAATAACCACGTACGGGGTGGCTTTGCTTAGCTACCAGTGCGCAGCCCCCCGGCGCACCGGGCCGGCCCTGTCCTGGGAACAACCTGCGTTCCCGGGCCGTCATTAGGAGTGGAGGAGCCGTGTCAGGGCCTGACTTCAGCCGGTAACCACCGCAGGGCCGGAGGTGCGGGCAGCCCGGTCGCTGCGGGCCGCAGGCGGCGGCAGCGGCGGCGGGAGGGGGCCGTGCGGGGCGGAGCGGCGGCGGCGCGCAGGCGGAGGGCGGGGGCCGCGGACCGAACCACTGGCGGCGGCGGCGATGGTGCGGCCCCCTCGCTGCATGCCGGGTAGCGCCCGGGCCCACACGCGTCCTGCGGCGCCCGGCGAGCCCCGGCGGGCGGGCGGGCGCTCGGGACAGCCTCTGACAGGCGCGACCTTTCATAAGACGGCCCCCGCCATTGGCTCCCCGCCCGGAATATCGCTGCAAGGCTCCCTGCGATTGGCTGGCTGCGCAGCATGCCCGGCGCGGCGCGGGGCAGCGGCCCCTCTCCCGGCTGGCGTGAGTGCGGCCGGGCGGCGGCTGGCGGGAGCCGGGGGAGCCGCGCCGCGACTGTAACCTGTCTCTTCTCTCTGCAGGTTGGTACTAAGAAGTGCCTTTCCTGACGTCTCCGCTGCTAGAGCAGCCGCTGCTTTTGCCTTGCTTGCTGCCAGCTAGACCGCGAGGACAGCGCATCGCCGCCACCGGGCCGGGCTCCGCCGAGGGAAGGGCGCTGGCGGGCCTTGCCGCAGGCTGCTTTACTGTACAATAAAAGTTTGCCGCCAAGGTCAGATCTCTGCTGCCCGAAAACCAAGGAGAGGAGAGAAAACAAACAAACAAACCAAACCACCCCCCAACAGCCCCCATCTCGGTCGCTGCTCTAAACTGCTGCATCTGTCTATGCCAAACTAATCGATCCCGGTTGCACCACAGACTTCCCCCCGCTGCCTGGAGATCCCCCCTGCCAGCCCCTCCCTGCCAGCAGCTCGGACACCCCGCTCCCGGGTCCATGCTTGCCTTGTGGGCTCCGCTGGGCTCCCAGGATGGGCTGCTGAGCCCCGGCTACACCTTTTAACCTTCACCTCTGCTGGCAAACTCGGCCTTGCTGGGAGCGTGGAAGGCTGCGCCGGGTAACAGTGGCACTCTGTGAGCTCCCCGCTGGCACCGCTGCTCCGTGGGAGCCTCGGCCACCCTCTTTCTGCACGTACTGTGAAAAATAGGGAGCGGGGCGGGGGGTAAAAGGAGATTAAAAAAAAAAGAAGTATTCTGGAGGTGGCACTTTCATCATTTCCAGTTTGATCAGTTCAGCGACTCGTTGGTCCGTTCCGTTGGAGCTTGTAACTACCTGTAAAGGCTAAAGATGGCTGTTAGTGTCACGCCGATTCGGGACACAAAATGGCTAACGCTGGAGGTGTGTAGGGAGTTCCAAAGGGGGACTTGCTCACGACCAGACACGGAATGTAAATTTGCACACCCATCGAAAAGCTGCCAAGTCGAAAACGGACGTGTAATCGCCTGCTTTGATTCATTGAAAGTGAGTAAATATTACATTCTTTCCGAGGCTGTATGCTTAATGAAAGAAGCAGTTGTAGCCAGAGGAACCCTGCAGCCCAAAGAGGGAGCAGCGAGTGCTGGCTGCCGGCGCTGGGATGTTTTGCTGCTGGTATTTTATTGGTGCTTGTTGATTTGGGTGTTGTGTTTTTTTTTTTTTCTTCCTTGCTGCTTTTCCTCAAGGGGAAAGGGAAGGATCAGGGGAATGAAAGGAAAAATATGCCTGGTAGGGCTCAAATGCTCCGGTGTGGCTACAGCGGCTGGTTCTTTGCCTCCAAATTACTCGCTGCTTGTAGCTGGAATAAAGGGCACTTCACGTAGAAACAGCAAAGTCACTGTGAGGACTCTTTGTTTTTAATAGCACCAACCACGTAAGCAAGATGAGGATTTGTTTTCCATCTCGTAACTCCCAGCGGGTTGTTGGTGTCTCTGGACAGCTGATGGTGAATCTTAGAAGAGTGTTTTCCTCCCTGGGTTATTTGGGTGGCAGTGAGCACCCTGCTTGTATTTCTGTGGCTGGAACTGCTGTGCTGATCTTGTCTCTGTTACAAATGCTCTCCCTTAAGGGAAGGATGATGCTTAGCAGAGGGCAGGGTGCTTCTGGACATGCAGGCAGAAGAGGGTACAGCCTCAGGGGGTTTTTAAGAGGCATATCTGAGTTTGGACTGTAGACATACAGCTGCTGTTATACCGTAGCTGCTGTTTCAGCAATAGGTGTTGAATGTTTGGATCTCAGATCCTTCCCTTCTCTTTTGTAGTGAAATAATCTTAACATTTCAGATACTCATCCCACAAGCAGTACTAAATTAATTCAGTAGCATCCTAAATAATCAAAAGCTGGGAAAGAAAAATATGCCTGTGAGGTTTGATATGAAGTGTTGTTTTCTTCTTGGAACCAAATCCCAGGAAGCAAAGCAGAGGCTGAGTGTGTGGAGTTGGCTCCTGGCAGGGCCATGCTCTAGGGAGGGAGTTGTGTCTGTCACCAGTGGCTGCAGGCAGGCCTTGTGCAGCAGCGTCTGGGCAGGCAGTGGGGTGATGGTGGTTTGATACCAGCCCTGCAACCTGCCTGTCTTCAGAAGGGTGTCTTCTTGTAGGTCAGGGTGGGGAGTCAACCTCTGAAAGGCTCTTGGGACTGAAATTGCCAGCCCCTCCACCCCATATCACGCTTTCACTTGCAGGTACTGGAAGTGTTTTGTTTGTGTTTAAACTGATTTCAAGATTACACTAATGCTAATTCATGGGGAGGAAGGAAAACTCATTCTAAACCGAGGAACTGAAATGTTTCTATGCGTGAAGGAAGTGTTGGCGCTAGGAACAGTGGCAGGGCTGTCAGTGCCGATGCGAGTCCTGGCCCCAAGACATCGCCCTTGGTGGACAAGTGGCCACCGTGGCCACCACCCTAGGTGGTTGTGTGTCCACATGGTCTCGGAGACCTAAACCAGCCTCTGGTGAGGGGGTGTGGGAGCAAAGACGGATTTACTGGGACAGTAATACCCACAGCATTCCCTAGGCTAATTCCCACTGCACTGCTGTTGGGTTGCAGCAGCCTAACCCCGCTGGCCTTGCGCTTTTCTGAGCCAGGACCCAGGGGAAAAGGTTGAAACAAGACACCAGAATTACTTGGAGGTGAATCTCCTTTGCTATGGGAGGAGGCATCACCTGAGTTTGCCGTATGCTAGCGTCCTGCTCTCAGATTTCTGATGTCTGTGGTCACTGCCAGTGCCTCCACATCTCAGTGCTGGAAGAGGAGGCTGACGGCGACAGAGCTGCAGCAGCAGCCTGAGCTTGTGTCTGGATGAGGGACGCAGCAGGGACCGGCCAGCTTCCCTGTCCCTGCGGCGTGGATGGCTCTTCTGTGGCTGCCAGCAGGGCTCTTCCTTTCTTTTTTTTGATGAAGGAGATAATTGCCACCCTTGTGAAGGGCTGCCAGGTCCGTGTGTTAGCAACTGAAGGTGACATTAGAGCCTCACTGCACCGCTTCTGAGTGTGGAGAGAAGTCTTCTGCTGCCCACGCAAAGGCTGCACAGGGGCTAGGTTGTAAACTGGGGATAAGTCTGCTGTTTTTCAGTGAAGTAGCTTGAGTAACATAGGAGAGCAGCTAATAAACAACCTGGAATAGATCCCTTCAGTGAAGCCCTGTCCAGCCTAGACAGCAAAGAAGCAGCTGCCCAGGTTTGGGTTTGTTTCGGATCTTTGTCAGCTTTTGTGTGTAAGCTGAACAGGCACTTTGGAACCTTTGCTGCAGTACCACAACCCGGAGATGTTTTGCAAAAGCAGTTTAGGGAAATGGATCAGATTTGTCTGGAAGCTGTCAGGTCAGTTATTAGTTTACCAAAAAAACCCACCCCAATTTAGGACATTCATTAGTATTTTTTTTTGCTGTTTCAGCAATTCAATGTGGCTGTGATGTCCTTGCTCTACTAAAATAGCAGTCCAAACGAAAAATGGACCTTAATATTGAAGTGTTTGATTTCCTAGTCTGTGTGTCATGTTAATATTCTCTAAGGAGCTATTCTTTTGTTGTTTCTTGGACACTGTGGAGTATTTCTTTACAAACTGTGACTGCATCTTCCGCTCCTGGTGCTTCCCAAAATCGGTGTGTCTTGGAGAAGATGCCTGCTGTGTGCGGAGGGCAGGCAGGTGTGCGAGTGCTGCAGAGAGCTGCAGCCCGGCAGGAGCTGGCCGGGGGAGCTCTGCTATCTTTAGAACACAAACAGGCAGAGCAGACACTTTGAGGAGCCCCTGTGTAATGGCAGCACCCTCCAGCTATGCCTGCCCAGGCCTTGGCCTCGGTCCCAGGTGTCCTCCAGCAGCAGCCGGCCCAGAGCAAACGCAGCTCATCTGCTTTGCCCCAGGAGGCAAAAATAGATCTCAGGAGGGGGACTCTCAGCCTTCTTTTATGTCCTCACTGTGAAATGAAAGCAAAACCTGTTCGTATAGGTCTGGAGCAAAAAGAGGGGGGATGTCTGCTTTCCAGCATCTCCTCCATGTTGAGATACCTTCGTGAGGGCCACCAAGATGATCAGGGGGCTGGAGCACCTCTCCTGTGAGGACAGGCTGAGGGCGTTGGGGCTGCACAGCCTGGAGAGGAGAAGGCTCCAGAGACATCTTAGAGATACATTTTGATACCTAAAGAGATCCACAGCAAGGCTGAGGAGGAATTGTTTCAAAGGGCCTGTGGGGAAAGGATGAGGTCCAATGATTTGAAACCGGAGCAGAGATTTAAGTTGGACACCAGGAGGAAGTTCTTCGCAGTGAGGGTGGTAGGCAACTGGAACAGGTTGCCCAAGGATGTGGGTTGAGGCCCCATCCCGGGAGGCATTCAGTGTCAGGCTTGATGTGACCCTGAGCAGCCTGATCTAGTTGGAGGTGTCCCTGCTGCCTGCAGGGGTGTTGGACAAGATGACCTTTGAAGGGTCCCTTCCAACCCGTTGCGCTCTGTGAGTCTGTGTGGGCAGGGGTGGCTTGTGGCACTGCAGCGTGGACCTCTGGGCATGGGTCGCTTGTTGGGACACACGTCCTTGTGTGCACCTTTTGCTTCCTCCTCGGCGCCGAGAGGTGCTTGTTCCATCTTAATTAGGAGAAAAAGGGAGACAGGAGCAGTGCTGTGACCTCAGCGAGTAGTGCAAGGAGGAGGTCAGGGCCCTGTCAATCACAGCGAGATCTTATCCTGCGGCTGTTGAATACTCTGCTCCCTAATTAGTCCTAATGAAATCTGCAAGGCTGTCCCGAGGGTAGTTGATTCATCAAGATAAAGGCTTGTGGGCTAATCCAGCCGTCAGATAGCAAGGGATGATGTTTAACCCAGCCTGGATTCAAATCGGGCGCCCAGCCGCTGAGTCAGCTCCCAGCCCGGCCTCTGCCTCCTTCCAACGCCACAGAAATCCACTCCTAAATTTGGCTGCCTGTGCAACTGTCTGCAGCAAGAACAAGCACTCAGCTTCTTACATCAGAAAAAAACTCTTCTGCAACAGAAAGGTGGAGGTTTTTTTAGTAGAATTTGAAAACGTTTTCTTTTTGGTTTCTGGTTTCTTTTCCTTGGGAAGATGTGCCCGAGGAGAACTCGGTTTCGAGATGACGTTAGCCCCGTCAGATGCTCCAGAGATGAGTCATCTGATGGCTCCTGCAAGATCAAAATGTCTTCATGCAGGGGAGAGGGATGTCAAATGCAACCCTTGCAGGAGCTGCAGCTGCACTGAGGACACCTCACCAGCCTGCTGCCAGCTCCTCTTCTGTGCCACCTACTGTGGCTGCCACACCACCTTCCCTAGCCACGGAAGGGATGCGAATAGTGAGGAGGGAAGAGAGGAGAGGGTAAAGAGGGCTCAGCCTGGTTGTGGGCTCTGGCAGTTGGTGCTGCTCCAGCAGTGGGCTTGCACAGAACCACAGAATGTTAGGGGTTAGAAGGGACCTCGAGAGCTCATCCAGTCCAACCCCCCTGCCAGAGCGGGATCACCCAGAGCAGATCACACAGGAACACATCCAGGCAGGGTTTGAATATCTCCAGAGAGGGAGACTCCACAACCTCCCTGGGCAACCTGTGCCAGTGTCTCACCACCCTCACTTCCTAACATCGAGTTTCAATCTCCCCTCTGCCAGTTTAAACCCATTCCTCCTCCTCCTGTCATTACCAGACCTTGTCAGTAGTCCCTCCCCAGCCCTCTTGTAGCCTCCTTCAGATCCTGCAAGGCCACTCCAAGGTCTCCTGGAAGCCTTCATTTCTCCAGCCTACAGAGCCCCAACTCTTGTAGCCTGTCCTCATAGGAGAGGTGCTGCAGCCCTCTGAGCATCAGTACTAAGGAGAGGACATTTAAAGAGGCATAGAATCATAGAATAGTTTACGTTGGAAGGGACCTCAAAGATCATCTAATTCCACCCTCCCCCATAAGCAGGGACACCTCCCACTAGAACAGGTTGCTCAATAATAAGCAAACCTCTGGTTGAGAACATTCAGCCCTTTGTCCTGAGTCTTGGGAGCGGTGGTGGGGAGCATCCTGTGAGGCCTCTCCCCTTCCCGGGGTGATCCCAATGTCACTCTTGCTCTGCTTTCTGAGTACAGAGGCTTCATTGCCAAGGCTCACTCCAAAAGCTGCTGGAAGCAACAAATGACATCCAGGATGGAATATTCACATCTGGTTTTTGACTTTGCATCTGGCACTAATGTTTCTGCAGCAAAACCTGCTAAGAGGAAAACCATTGTTGTCTGGGGGGGTGGGTAGGAGTGGGCACAGTTCTGGTCCTCCCTCAGTTTTCATAGAATGGTTTAGGTTGGAAGGAACCTCAAAAGATCAACCAGTTCCAAGCTTCCACCATAGGCAGGGACACCTCCAACTATAACAAGTTGCTCAAGGCCTCATCCAGCCTGGCCTTGAGCACCTCCAGGGAAATTGTAGAGGACAGAAGAACAGAATGTGATCTTTCTGTGCTTCTGTCCTCCACAACCTCCCTGGGCAACCTGTGCCAGTGTCTCCCCACTCTCACTTCTTTCTAACATCCAGTTTCAATCTCCCCTCTGCCAGTTTAAACCCATTCCTCCTCCTCCTGTCATTTCCTTGTGCTTCCTTCTGTGCTGTGTTGTTCTTCCCCATGGATTGGTGAGGAGTGTGTGGGACTGGGCTGGTGGAGAGCCATGTACCTGCTCTTCCTATTCCCTGCAGCAGTGCTCACCCCGGGAGCTAGCTCTCAGCTGTGTTCCAGCACTGGTTGAGGTCTGGATTTTGGGGTAAGAGGATGGTACAGCAGTGTCATGCAT
The DNA here is from genome assembly GCA_013400475.1 of Tricholaema leucomelas. NCBI lineage: Eukaryota > Metazoa > Chordata > Aves > Piciformes > Lybiidae > Tricholaema lacrymosa > Tricholaema leucomelas. The sequence goes on from WAAF01011402.1 coordinate 66,637, forward strand.
TCGAGCACAGGCTTGGAGTAAAGAAGGCTTTGGTGAGGAGCAGTTAACATGATTCTTGTGTGTGCCCTGTGCTTGCTCTGCTCTGTGCTGCTTTCAGAGGGAGCCAGCAAAGTCTGTCTGGAGATGAGGAGCATTGCTGCCTGCAGCACCAGGCCAGCTCTGCTGTTCGAAGCCCAGGGACCCAGTCAGTGACACTTACTGCCTGGGTTTATCCCTCGCTGGTGGCACTCTGCTCTGGGGCAATCAGGGCTGACCTTCCTGGTCTTTTAAAGTGTGTGAAGCCACTGAGAGGTGTCTCTGGCTGGCTGTGTGTGCTGGCAGCCCTGATGGGTACAGATTGGACCTGTGCAGGTGGAGCTGCCTTTGAGCAGCACTGGGGCAGCTGCTCCTGCTCCCTTGGCTGTGCCAGTGCTGTCCATGCCTGGGGGGACCCAGGTTTTGAAGTTCTTCCTCCAGAAATGAGTTAATGAGCTTAAATGAGTCCTTGTATAAACTAACAAGAGATGCTTTTATCCTGCCCCGGAGTTCTGCCTTTTTCCTTCAGGAGAAGGATTACTGCTATTGAAGTAAGATTTAGCAGCGAGCTGTCAGGTGCTGAGACACAGGATTATGCAAATAGAAAACCTATTTGGGGCTTGTGTTTGAGTTTATTGAAATACTTAGAACTTATCCCCTTCATTAGGGAACATCTAATTATTTAACTGATGCAGAACACCCGTTGAGGTGGTTGGAAGCAGCTCCAGCAGAGGACAATATTAACACCTGATGCAGCAGATTCAGGAGCAGAATGAATGCAGCTGCTGGAGTGCTGCACACCAGCAGGGGCAAGCTGGGAGCTGCAGCAACTTCCTGAGCTCCTGCTCAGTGGGTGGCAGTGATAGAGGAGACCTTGAAGGACCTTTGGTGACCCAGCAGAAGCTGTGCTGGAAGCTAGTTGCTCACTCGAGAGTGCAGTGAGCACTTCGAGAGTCCCTTCCAACTCATTCTGTAACGTCCCAGTCACTGCATGAACTTCTGAGCGCCAAACCCAGCAGCCTTTTGTATCCCAGTGCATTTCAGCTGCCAGCTCTCAGCCCTGGAGATCCTGACAAGTTCTCTTGCCTTTCCAAGATGCACCAGTGCTGCTCTGATGGGAAGTGCTGCTCCTTGAGAAGTTTGCTCAGAGACTGCTGAGGAGCAGTGGGGCTTCAGCAGGAGCATGGAAGGGGCCAGCTGGGGTAGCAGGCTTGGAGCAAGCTGGCGTCTCCAGAGCACTTAAAGTCCTGTCAAGTTCCTGGAAAGACTCTTTTGAGCTCCAGTTTCCTTTGGACCATTCCTAACTTGGCAAAACAGTGCAGAGAACCAGCAGAAGAGGAGAGGAGGCTTTGAGGAGAGGAACAGCTCCTGAGGAAACAGTGTGGTTTGCTTTCTGTCGGCATGGTTTCAGTGAGCTGGAGTGGGAGCGCTTCCAGGCCCAACTGTGAGCATAAGGGGCTGGGAGAGTGGGACCAAGAGTTGGAAAAGAGAGATGGCAAAGTATGGAAGTTGTCCTTCCTGTGTGTGCACACTGCTCATCCTGCTGTGCCAGCTGCAGGGGATGGCATCTGTCCTATGTGCCCAAGGGGCCAGGAATCAGCTGGCATGAAGAGGGGCCATAGGGATGTGGGTGGCTCTGAGGCCACCTTCACTGGGGCAGTAGGAGCAAACACTGTCGAAGCTGTGATGGAGCATGGGCAGCTCATGACCAGGGCTGGCTCAGTTATGAAGTCTGCAGGGTCTCTGGGGAGCAGGATCGTTTGTTGGTGGCCACACAGAAATAAAACAGTCCAGGAGCAGCCATGCAAGCCCAGGGCAGCTGTGGCTGCAGTAGGTAGCCATCACTGCTAAGGAGGGTAAAGATTGTTGCTTTCTGCTCTTCTGAAGTGTTTCCTATCTCCTACCCTTGGAGTACTCTCCAAGGGAGCTCCCTACCTGCAGAACCTCAGGAACAGCAGAAGCCAGATGGCATTTTAGCCGCTCAGAGCATTAATGCTGCTTCTGTTTCCAGCTCAGACTCGCTCTAAACCTCCACAGGCAAAGCAGATACTTGGAGAGGGAAAAAAAAAAGGTAGAGTTGATGATGCTCTTGGAACAGAACTCAGCCATCAGTGTGCAGCGTTGGATAGCTGGAGACAGGGTGGGCTGGAGCTGGGCAGGCTGCTGGCTCCCCTGTCACTTCCCATTTCCTGCAGTGGGATTGGGGTTGAGAGCCAGCTTTTGGTGGTAAATTGTGCCTGTAATTGAGCATTCTGGTGGTGGGGCATGTTCTAAAGAGCATTCACAGCAACATATCCTTGCGTGTCCTGCAGCCTGGTGAAACCTTGCTACAGTCGGCTGAGTTCAGAAGCAGCTCAGGTTTGTGCAACACTTGGAGCTAAATGAAAACACAGGGGAGTTAGGAAAGTTTTGCCTGGGGAAACTGAGTGAATCGGGAGCTTACCCTCAAACTCAGTGCCCCTCCGGGCAAACAGCAGAAGCCCTTCTTTGTTTTCATCCTGTTGGTGTTGAGCACTGAGCCGGCAGGCGGTGTCCTGTGGAGCAGAGTAAGGTGGTTCCCATGGGCGAGGCTGGAGAGCACAAGCAGAAGCTGCTCATCACCATCACCAGATTAAGACTGCAAGAGGTGCCCCAGCGATTCCTGCTAGCTTGCCCTCTCCAACTCTGTTCCAGGGGAGCAGGACCTTGCAGCCCTCTGCTCCCGGGTGGGTGGAGGGTTCAGGCTTTGGGGATGCTCTAAGCTGCTGTGGCTGTCAGAGCTGACAGCTGCCTTTTTCTCCCGCAGGTACCACCCCAGGGTATTCACTGAAGTGGCTGTAAAGGATTAAGGGGTTTATGTGCCCTGCTCCCTTTGAGTAGAGGTGAGCACTTCAAGTGCATGCTGATCTTCAGAGGTCTCTTCCAACCCCTACCTTTCTGTGGATCTAGTTGGAGACAAGGGGGACAAAGTTGCTGAGTGGAGTGAAACATCTCTGTAAGGAAAGGCTCAGAGAACTGGGGCTGGTTAGTCTGGAGAAGAGCAATCTGAGTGGGATCTCATCAGTGTTGCTGATGAATACTTGAAGGGTGGAGATCAGGAGGATGGAACCAGGCTTTGTTCAGGGGTGCCCAGTGACAGGACAAGGGGCAATGGACACAAATGGGAACATCAGGAGTTCCATCTAAACAGGAGATCAGGGGACTGGAGGCATGGCTTAGGAAGAGAAGCTGAGGGACCTGAGGCTGTTTAGTCTGGAGAAGACTGAGAGAGGATTTAATCAATGTTTATAAACATCTGAGGGCTGGGGGTCAGGAGGGGGGGACAGGCTCTGCTCACTGCTCCCTGGGACAGGACAAGGAGCAGTGGATGGAAGCTGCAGCACAGCAGGTTCCAGCTCAACACAAGGGGCAACTTTTGGAGTGGATGATCTCCTTGGTTCCCTTCTAACCCCTGATATCCTGTGAACCTGTGAACTTCTTTAAGGGTGACAGAGCCCTGGAGCAGGCTGCCCAGAGAGGTGGTGGAGTCTCCATCTCCAGAGACATTCCAAGCCCACCTGGACGTGTGACCTTCTCTAGGTGATCCTGCCTTGGTCAGGGGGGTTGGACTTGATCTTCAGAGGTCCCTTCCAACCCCTGCCGTTCTGTGGTCGTGTGCAGTGTTGCTCATTTGACTTTCAGAGCTAAGTTTTGACTCATGCAGCTAATGAATTCAGATGAAGCGTGCACAGAAATGGAGCTCTTCAGAGGGAAGTGAAAAAGGAAAGTAGTCAAAGAGGAAGAGGAGGTTGATGGCCATGGGTGTGCTTCAGCTTGCAGAAATAAAATGTGTAGGGAGGTGATTAAATCTCCCAACTAAGAACACAAAGCAGAAGGGAGAAAGAAATTAAAAGACAGAAAAGAGAGAGGAACTTGAAGGTCATATGCTGTTACACCACCTGAAACATGGCCAAGGAGGAAGGACTTGGTTTGAAAAGTGTGAGCAGACAGAAGGGGAGGAGAAAGAAAGTGTAGGACAGGAGAGGTATTGAGAAATGAGCTGTTGAGGGCAGTGCATGGGTTGGATGTGCAGTGCAGAATGCCTTGAGATAAGGCAAACTGCAGTTGTTGTGGTTCTGCAGGGCAGGCTTCTGTGCCTAGTTCATGGTTACTGCTGGGATTTGAGATCTGCCTGTTGGGAAAGCTGATACTTGGTGCTGGAGCTTTTGGAGCAGAGGGAAGTGACCCCGATTTTGCCTTGCTGAAAACTTGGAAGGTTTGGCTTAAGGAACAGCTGAGTCCCTGGGGCTGCCTCTGGAGCTCTGAAGCTGTTAGCTGCTGCTACTTGAGTGTCTGTAAGCCTGTGAAGGATCTTTACCCAGTGTTTGCCCACAGTCATTCCTCAGGTGTTGCTGGTGAGTGCCCAAGTGGTTAGGCACTGATGAAGTGTGGGACTTGGAAGCTGCTGGCTGTAAAGCTTGCAGCTCAGTGTTTTGCTTCCTGCTGTGCAGTGTGTGTACATACAGGCTGGGTACCTACTATATCTGTGTGTCTGTACAAACACCACAGGTTAATGACAGGGGATGGCACAAAGCAAGGGTCGCTGGAGTCAGGTGAGGAGCACAGGTTGCCCAGGGATGTTGTGGAGCACAGAAGCACAGAATGTGATCAAAGATGTGATCACATTGGGTGCTTCTGTGCTCCACAACCTCCCTGGAGGTGTTCAAGGCCAGGTTGATGAGGCCTTGAGTGACCTGTTCTAGTGGGAGGTGTCCCTGCCTATGGCAGGGGGTTGGAACTGGCTGAGCTTTGAGGTCCCTTCCAACCTCAGCCATTCTCTGTGAGCTGTGGGCAGGCCCTGTACCAGTGGGAACAGCTTTTAAGAGTGTCAGTTCTCCTTTGCCCAGGGCAGCTGTGTGTGCCCTTCTGCTTCCAGTGCCAGCTGTGCTGGAGCCCAAGCTGGTGCCACAGGGCTGAGCTGTGCCTCTTGCCTTGCTTACAGCACTGCTCTGATAGTGTGTGTGCAGGCTCTAGCTGCAGGCAGACTGCTTCAGAGGGGCTTGGAAGGGCTGTGGGGTTTAAGTAGCAATGTTATCAGAGTTGCTGTAAGGTTCCAGCAGTGGGTTTGGACTCCGACAGTGTCTGGCACCAGGCACTCAGGAGCTGGCTGCCAGCAGACGGACTGGTGGTGCCTGGGCACGTGTGTGGGCACATCAGCAAGGGAGCCCTGCTGGACCTCTGCCATGCATCTGCATGACACAGAGGGCCAGAGGTGTTCTAGCTGTTACCTGAGCCACTGGGCACTGCACAGGGCTTTCTCTGCCTTCATGGGATCAGAGAGAACCGTTTGGGTAGAAATGGACCCTCAAAGGTCATTTAGTGCAGCTCCTTTGCAGTCAGCAGGGACATCTGCAGCTCAAGCATGCTGCTCAGAATCCCTCTGTCTGTCTGTGTCATAGAATCAGCCAGGTGAGAAGAGAGCCTTCTCGTCTGTGCTCTTCTCCCTTCCTGGCTGTGCTGGTTTGAAAACAGCTGAGCTTGGCTTTACTCCCTTTGATTTCACATGGTAGTTTTTGAAAGCTAAGCTTTACCATGCAGGTGGCAGTGTCAGAGTGGCTGCCTCCATTCCTCACTTGTCCTACTGCTGGTTCCAGAAGGGCTCTGAAGCTGCAGGGTCCCTCTCTGACTCTCTTCTGTCTCTGTTCTAGTAGAGCTGGGGTTGGCTGTGGTGGGTTTCTTTGGTCAGCACAGATGGGCAGGTCTGACTGCTGCAGCTCTGTTGGCAGTTCTTTGGTTTGAATGCTGTTGGCAAAGGGCAGTTTCCCCTCTCTCCTGCCCCATTGCTCCAGGTGGGAGAGACCTGCACTAAGCCTTTTGGGAGGGCTGCTGGTGACATCCTCCCTGACACCCAGAAGGTGTGAGCTGGCTGGATGGGTGGCACTGCTGACGTGTGCCAGGAGCACAGGGCCCCCAGATGTGGTGTGAGCTATGGCTGCTCAGTGTGGCATGGACTCTGCTGCTGGGCACCTACCTGGGGGTTTCCCCTAGGTGGGAGGTGGGAGCTTGGGACAACAGAGCTGTTATCGTCCTGGTATAGCCTGTGACTGCCTGCAGCTCAGAGATGAAGTGGCTGTGGTGACTGGGTAGCATCCTTAGACATGAGCAGTGCCAGTCCATCTCTCCTGGCTCCTTAGGGCTTTCTGTAGATTACTCCAGCAGTTGCAGCAACCGGTGCTAGATGCTGTACTTTGTGCCTTGCTTTTGGGTTTGCCTGTGAAAGGGAAGCCTTCAGCAGCTGGAAAGGCCTTTTGTGAGTTAAGAAATTCTGCTTTGTGCTTAAACAAATCGAAAATAGCAGTTGCTAAAAATACCTTTGCAGTTAATTCGTACTCCCTGGGAGGCAGAGCTGGCTTTTATTGTTGTCTGGAGTACAGCAAAGGTCCTTCTCCAGCACCAGCCCTGGTTGCTTCCTTCTCTTCTCCCTGTCCCATTTAAATGACAATAGTAACATGTTACTTGGTGACTGCTTCGGTTGTGTGTTGGTCACCTGAGAAGTGACTGGCTTTAGCTTCTGCTCCTGAGCTCTGATCAAAAGCTGTCGTGGCCCTAGGGACAGAGACTTCCCGTGGTTGTGGCACTGCTGTGTTGGTGCTCTGATGGCAACAGTGCCTGTGTCCCGGGGCAGAAGCACTCCATGCTGAACACTGGCTGGAGGACCTGCCTAATCCCAGGTCAGATGCTGCTGGTAGGGCCAAGTCCAGGAGCACATGGAGGCATCATAGTGGAACATTGGAACAGGTTGTCCAGGGAGGTGGTTGAGGCTCCATCCCTGGAGATACTCTGAGTGAGGCTCTACAAGGCTCTGGGCGACCTGATCTAGTGGAGCATGTCCCTGCTGACTGCAGAGGAGTTTGGACTGGATGAGCTTTGGAGGTGCCTTCCAACCCAGACCATTCAGTGATTCTGTGGTGAGTTGAGAACTTGGTGCCATGGTCTAACCTTGAGCTCTGTGGTAATGGGTTGGACTTGATGATCTATGAGGTCTCTTCCAACCTTGGTGATACTGTGAGAACCTTCATTCTGTGTTTCCATGATTCTGGTTAGGTAGGGTCCACTTTGCCCTCTAATGTTGCTGTCTTCACTGTGAAGGCCAAGGAGGAGGTAGAGAAGGGAGGTGGCATTGCCTGGAGCAGCAGTGGGAAGATCCTCCAGCCTTCATCCTTCTTCCTTGTAGAGGCTTCTGGTCTCTTCTTCCTCTTCCTGCTGTGCCCATGATAGGAGGCAGGTGGACTCCAGCCCTCGTTCCTGAGGTGGGAACATGAATTTTACCAGAAGCTTGATGTTGAGTGGCTTCATCTGTGCAGAGGAAGAGGAAGGAGGTGTGTGCTGGTGAAACCATGTCTCGTCCTTCACCACTGTCCTTGGAGGTGCCATGGTGGGTGGGATGTGAGCTATCCCACCTCTTGTTTGGCTGTGTTTGGAATCCATCTGCTCTTCCTTTTTAGAAGAAAAAAAGGACTCGAGGGGAGCTTTTGTTTCCATTCAGTGCTCAGAGCTAAGCTGTTGGAAATGTGTTCGAGCAGAACTCAGGTTCTGAGAGCAACCACCTGTGATGCAGCTGCCCCAGCCCAGCCCCGAGGCTGCTGCTCTCATCTCTGTCACTCTGATCCTGCCTCACACATGCTGAACAGAGGGGAAAAAGTGCTTCTCAAATGAGCTCATGATACTCTGCTCTTTCTTCTGAATGTTGCTTTGTGTTTCATCATCTCGGCTGGCTCCCACACATGGAACATTTTTACTTTCCCACCAGCTCTGTGGCTTGAATGCTTCAAGCCTGCAGGTCCTAGGCATGCTCTTCAGCTCCTGTGCACCACGAGGTATCTGCAGAGCTTCTGCTGGCTCTTTCTCCCTGGGTATGGCAAAGGTAATGGAGCTCTTTAGGTGTCCTGCAGTGAGCTGCAAGTGCCATGAGTACAGTGCTGCTCCCTACAGAGTTTCCTTCTGCAAAACAACTTCTCAATGCCTTTTCACTGCCGCCTGTGGGTTTTTGGACACCCAGGAAGCACAGAAGCAGCAGGAAAGCTTCTGCTTCTGTCTGCACAGCTTGGTTTTGTGACAGGTTTCAGTTCTCAGCACCCATCTCAAAATAAGCAATGAAGGGGAGTTTGACCCCAGAGCAGTGTCTGACGTGTTGTGGGAGTGAGTTTAGGACAATGGATCCTGCCAGCTCTGCTTCCCACCAGTCTGTGTCCACTGCTCTGATCAACAGCTTGGGCCAGCGCAGGTTGAGCTTCATCTCTTGGTGCCTGCAGAACCCTGATGCTCTGTCAGATCTTACAGATGCTGAGAAGCAGTTTCTGCGCCTCTCACATCATTGACACACATCTCAGAAGCTTTTCTGAGCTGTCACTGCTCTTTTTTCTTACCCCAGGACGTGACTTTGCCAGGGTGCAGCTTGTCAGGGCTTTGATCTCGAAGGCTGGTCCTGCAGCCACGTTTCTGAGCCACACGAGCTCCTGCCTGGGTCCTCTCCAACACGTGTGTCTGCAAACCGTGACGGGGCTGTGGCCAAGGCCAGCCAGCAGCTTCCCTGGGAATGGGCCAGGGACACAAGGCTGTGCCCACAGCCCAAGAAGACAGACAGGCATATCCCTTGCTGTGCCCAGAGCCCCCAGCCCTCTCTGCTGCAGTGAGATGAGCTCTGTGTGGGGCCTTGCAAAGTCCCCAGCTCCTTGAGTGAGAACTGCTGGTTCTGGCAGTGCAGATCATAGAATCGTGGAATGGTGGGGACTGGAAGGGACCTCTGGAGATTGAGTCCGAGCCCCTTGCCAAAGCAAGATCACCCAGGGCAGGTCACACAGGAATGCATCCAGGTGTGGTTGGAATCTCTCCAGAGGAGACTCCACAACCTGTCTGGGCAGCCTGCTCCAGGGCTCTGGTACCCTCACTGTAAAAATGTTTCTTCTCGTCTTGAGGTGGAACTTCCTGGGTTCAATTTATGTCCTTTGCACCTTGTCCTGTCCCAGGACAGTACTGAGTAGAGCCTGGCCCCTTCTTGACCTGCTCAAGGCAGGGATTTGCATGGCAGGGTACTTCAGTAGAAAAGGTAGAGAGCTCCTGAGGGCAAGGGATGTTTCCTCATGGCGTTAATGCTGTTTGCCCTGCTGTGTGCAGGGAAGGCAGGGCCTGGCTTTATCTGCACACTGACTTACAGAGGATCTTTTGTTCTCTCCTTTGATTGCTGTTTTGTTTTAACGCACAGAGCCAGCAGGGCCAGACCTGTGGTGTGAGGGCTGAAGGGATCCAGTGTGGCCACAGCAGCACTGGTGGCAGACAGGAGCTAATCAGTGCTTGCAGCCCATGTCCAGCTTTGTCTGTGTGCAATATTGACCCCAAGTATCGGTGGGAAGAGGCCTGCAGAGCACTGAGTGTAGGAAGTGATCCCAGCCTGTATGAAAAACCACTCTGTGACCAATAGAGGCCTGCTGAGGCCACCACTGCCGCCTGGGCAGCAGCACCCTGCCCTGCCCCTGGCTGCAGGTGGTGCAAACAGAACTCAGAGCAAGAAATTCTGCCTCTGTCTTTCAATTTTGGTGGCATTTCCATGGAGCTGCTGCTGGTTGGACCATTCCGTGGTGTGGCAGTGGTGGAGTTTGGCACTGACCTGAGGGCACAGTGGCTGGGCACTGGGCTCACCCTGTGCCTCGGGTGCTGTCTCCTGAAGGTGCCACCACAAACTGGCAGTTCAGCAAACCTTGGCTTGTGGCCACCCCCTCCAGAGGCAGGGAGAAACAACTCAGTGCCACCTGGCCCATTGCTCAGACAGCCTCTTAGAATCACAGAATCAAGCAGGTTGGAAGAGAGCTCCAAGCTCATCCAGCCCAACCTAGCACCCAGCCCTGCCCAACCAACCAGACCATGGCACTAAGTGCCCCAGCCAGGCTTGGCTTCAACACCTCCAGGGACAGCGACTCCACCACCTCCCTGGGCAGCCCATTCCAATGCCAATCACTCTCTCTGCCAACAACTTCCTCCTAACACCCAGCCTANGAGCCAGCAGTGTGCACTTGCAGCCCGGAGGGCCAACCAGAGCCTGGGCTGCAGCAGGAGAAGTGTGGCCAGCAGGTAGAGGGAGGTGATTCTCCCTCTCTGCTCTGCTCTGGTGAGACCCCACCTGGAGTACTGCATCCAGTTCTGGAGCCACTATTACAAGAAGGATGTGGATGAGCTGGAGTGTGTCTAGAGAAAGGCCATGAGGACGCTCAGAGGGCTGCAGCACCTCTCCTATGAGGACAGACTGAAAGAGTTGGGGCTGTTCAGTCTGCAGAAGAGGAGGCTCCCAGGTGACCTTCTTGTGGCCTTTCAGTATCTGAAGGGGGCCTACAAAAATGCTGAAGAGGGACTTACCAGGATACCAGGGAGTGACAGGACTGGGGGGAATGGAGCAAAGCTGGAGGTGGGGAGATTCAGAGTGGACGTGAGGAGGAAGTTGTGCAGCATGAGAGTGGTAAGAGCCTGACATGGGTTGCCCAGGAGGTGGTTGAGGCCCCATGGCTGGAGATGTTTAAGGCCAGGCTGGATGAGGCTGTGGGCAGCCTGCTCTAGGGTAAGGTGTCCCTGGGCATGGCAGGGAGGTTGGAACTGGCTGATCCCTGATTCTGTGGCCTGAACACGGAGGCAGAGTAACCTCCCTTGTCCTAATGGCCACACTTCATGGTGCTGGTCTCCTCCTGTGCTGGCCTAGGGTGCTGGTGTCCCTGTGCCACACGTGCTGTGTCAGCCATCCCCACCACACTATAGCACACCTGTGCTGTGCACCTTTCTGAGGAGGCCACACAGGCTTCTCTGCCCAGCAGCTGAGATGGGATCCTCACCCTGGCTGTAGCTGTTACACCGCTCCAGGGCTGTGTTTGGCTTTGGTTTGGAGCAGACAGGCTAAGTGCAGCCCAGAAGGTGAAGCAGAGCTCTGTGAGCTCTCACGTGCTGCCCTACTGGCCCAGGCCTCCAGCCCGAGCCCAGTTGGCTTTGCCAGGGTCGTGGTTAGCCTCTGGGGACTGTGAAGCTGTTTGTTTGATCAGGAAGCTTTTATTGTGCCTTAGCACACACTGGCTGGCTAGAGCAAACCTGGTGTGTCAGCCTTTATTTGCCCACCACACTTTTCCTTTCCTACCTTTGCTTGCTTAAACTTGTTCTTTGTTAAAACACTTTTGACTAACTCTCTCTTTTCCTCCTGATAGCAAATCCATCAACTGCTTCTCCTTATTTGCCCCTGAAATCTGAATGGCAGACAGGCAGAGCTTCGCTGGGGTCACTTTTAAACCATATCCTCAGTTAAGTTTTTGTGTTTCCTTGCTGCTAAACCATTTGCTCATTTCACAGGCTCAGGGCTTGGAAGGGACCCAAAGAGATCATCCAGTCCAACCCCCCTGCCAGAGCAGGACCACACAATCTAGCTCAGGGCACACAGGAACAGGCCTTGAAATGCTCCACAGAAGGAGACTCCACAGCCTCTCTGGGCAGCCTGTGCCAGGGCTCTGGGACCCTTCCAGTCAACAAGTTCCCCCTTGTGTTGAGCTGGAACCTCCTGTGCTGCAGCTTCCATCCATTGCTGCTTGTCCTATCCCAAGGAGCAGTGAGCAGAGCCTGTCCCCCCTCTCCTGACCCCCAGCCCTCAGATAGTTATAGACATTGATTAAATCCCATCTCAGTCTTCTCCAGACTAAGCAGCCCCAGGTTCCTCAGCCTCTCCTCATTAGAGAGTGTTCCAGTCCCCTCCTCATCCTCATAGCCTTCTGCTGGACCCTCTCCTGGACCCTCTCCAGCAGATCCCTGTCCCTCTTCAACTGGGGAGCCCGAAACTGAAGGCAGTACTCAAAATGAGGTCTCACCAGGGCAGAGTAGAGGGCAGGAAAACCTCCAAACCAAGGCCCTCAACACTACTTCTCTATGGCCTGGAAACCCTTCTAGGGATGGGGACTCCAGCACTGCCCTGGGCAGCTTGGGTAAGACTAAAAAGCCCCAGGTCCCTCAGCCTCTCCTCATTATCCTCTTTTCCTCCCTCATCTACTCAAGCAGTAAGACCACTTCACAAACCAAGCTTGTCTACTTTTTGGCATGCCTTGGTTGCTTTCTTTCCCAAGCTCCTAATTCTGTGGATGCTTTCCTTTCTTTCTTGCTGTGCCTGCCTCTCCAGGTGATGCAGGACAACTTTGGTTCTGTGGTTTTCCCAGTGCCACCAGTGGGCTGAAAGGGAATAAGTGGAAGATGGTCATCAGGGTAATCTAAGCTTTCCTTCAGCTTTTCTGGTCTCTCCTGAGGGCTCTGAGCAGCACCTTCGTGGTCCGAGTGCTGTTTCCATGCAGCCGCAAGAAGCCCTCCAGGATTACCTGCTGCTGTCCCTGGGTGTGGTGGCCTCTGGGCTGCCCACCTGGGGCCTTGCCTCAGCTTGGGTTCACACACTCCCAACCAGCCCCCAGTCTTCTCCAGAGCTGTTTCTGTGGTGGTTCCTGGTTGGAACAGGCAGTCTCAGGAAGATGGTGAGTGGCCTCAAGCTGAGGCTGGGGAGGTTTAGGTTGGACATTAGGAGAGAGTGGTCAGGGACTGGAATGAGCTGCCCATGGAGGTGGTGGAGTTGCCCACTCTGGATGTGTTTGGATGTGGTGCTTAGGGATATGGTTTAAGGTGAATCTTGTAGAGTGGGGTTCTAGGTTGGACTTGGTGCTCCTGAGGGGCTTTGCCAGCCTGGATGTGTCTGTGGTTCTGTGAGTATCCTGTGCTTCATCAGGCATGTTCAGCTCACCTTCTGAAGCTGCTCTGCAGTAGTTCTGAGTGACCATGGTAGTTGTTCAAAATTCAGTGCTTCCTGAGACTGCCTGCTGCATCTCAGCCCTCCTTGGCCCACCCTGCCATTTCCTTGCCTGTCCTAGAGCTGAGCAGCTGAGGTGGTCTCCAGAGGAGGTGCTGGTGGAGCAGTTTAGCTGGGTCATGGTTTAACTGCAGTCGCTAGCACAGGCTGTTAGCAGCAGTTGCCTGGGGGTCAGAGGAGCCTGTGCAGCAGATGCTGCTGTATTCACCAAAGGCTTGCTGTGCTGGGGCTGCCTGGCACACCATGGAGACACCTGGGCAGGACAGTCCTCTTCTGGTCAGTCCAGTGTCCAGAGCAGAGCATCTGCCAGGCCTGCAAGCCGAGCTCCGCTCTGCAGGCCCACTCAGCCCAGCTCAGCTCCCCTCCCAGCCCCCTCCCAGCCCCCTCCCAGCTTGGCTGGTTTAGTCCAGCAGTGACTAAGCTTCCTGTTATTCCACTCTGTCAGTTTTTCCCCAATGCTGCTGTCGTGTTGAGCAATATTTACTTGCCAGCAGCTTCCTTTGCCGCTGTCCTGCTCCCTTCTCTTCCCACCTCCCTCTCACCAGCCGTGCTTTGTTGTTAGCAGCCGCTACTGATGTTCGCAGTCACTCAGTGCACTCCTGTCCACTACATCCAGTACTGGCTAAGAGAAGTGAAGCCCAGAAGAGCTTTAACTGCTCCAGGAGTGTGCTCTGAACCAGCATTTAGCCTACAGAAGGGACAGCTGCACTTGGATTCTTCTTCTAAACAATGTTGTGGGTACAGCCAGGGTGGGCACCACGAGATTGTCCTCATGGTGAGTGCTGCTGCTGTGTATGAAGGAATGGTTCCTGCCTGGCTGGAAACCCTGGGCACCTTGTGCTGTAGAGGTGGTGGTTGGAAACCAAACATCTCTTCTCCAGCAGCAGCAGCTCAGGTAAAACCTTCAGTCCAGATCTCCAGGGGCAGCTTGGAGGTTGGTGGATGGGTACCCAGCACAGGTGGCAGAGTGGGTGGTGGCTGGAGGTGTTTCTTGTAGACTCCCCTGGCACAAGGAGCTCTGCCAGCCCTCTGCACCAGGTGAAAAGGGACAGTCCTGATCCAGCACCTTGTGCAACTCAACCCACCAGAGCTGCTGGGGTAAAAATAACAGCTCAGGAGGAACAAACAAGTTATTTTGGTGTGTGAGGGGTGGCCACCAGCCACCGAGCCAGGGCCTCGCCCGGCTGAGCCACCAAGGGCTCGCTGAGGCATCCTGAGCAGGGGAAAGTTGAGGCCTTTCCCCTGGTGTTCAGAAGGTGGGGGGTGGCACAGCAGGCTTCAGGGCTGTTGCTGCTCTCAGGCTTAGGGCTGTGTGCTGTCTGTGCTCCTGGGTGCATGGTGCTGGGTTCATTCGTTCCTGCTGAGCTACTGAGCAAGGCTGGTACAATGCCCTTGCCATTGAGAGCTTGTTAGGAGTGGCAGTGCCAAGCTGCAGGATAGCTTGGAGCTGACACTTGGGTGAGGTGTGCTGAAGGGCTGTGTTGAGCTGACCCTTGAGCAGCTGGCCCCGTGCTGGGGCAGGAGAGCACTCCAGCTGCTGCTGTGCTGGGTGTGCTGCTGGCAGCAGCTTCCCACAGCGCCAGCTCCAGCCCTGCAGTGAATAATAGTGAGAGGTGGGCACCTCTGGGTTTGGCTGGGTGTGCAGAGCAGCTCTTGGCTGCAGATTCTTGCTGTGCCCATCCCAAGGGCACAGTTCAATCCAGTGCCTCTTTTGTCACGGCTTTCGTAACTGCCATCAGTGCTGCGTTTCTGTGGGCTCTGCCAGGCTGTGCCTCTTGTGCTGTGGGGCACGAAACAGAGGTCTCACAAGTGGCAGAGGTCTCACAAGTGGCTGTACCCCAGGGCAGTGTTGTCTGGTGTACGTTGGAGACAGGACCATGTGCTGTACGAGCTGTTGCAGGAGCACATAACCCTGAACTTAGCTGGCACATGTGGGCCACCCTGGCAGGGGACATGTTTGCCATCAGCCCAGGAGGACCAAGCTGAGTGCAGAGGGGCTGGTGGCAGTTTTTTGAAGGTGTGTTTTGTGCCCAAGCAGAACCCACCAACTGTTACAGCGCTGTTAGCTGCTGTAACAGCCAGGAGAGCCTCTGCTGCAGTCCCCTGCCATCTCTCCCCTGCCTCTCCGTGGCTTGCTCTGCCAGTACCAGCTCTGCAATGATGAAGTAGGAAGTGTGGAGGCTACTGGAGCAGTGTGTTTCATCTGAGGAAGTTCAGTGCACTCTAGAATGCCTCATCTGTAGGGGTTAGGGACTGGGGAGCTGTCAGCATTCCTGAAAATGGGCTCACTCCTTTATGCCTCCTTCCAGCCACCTGCCCTGCACAGCTGTGCCCTGCAGTCACAGGGTTTCCCTGCAGCTGAGGGGTGCTGGGTTTGTTTTTTCTGGTCTTGACTGAAAATGCCTGGCAAACTGATTCCAGTTGTCCTTAAAATAACGTGTGCAGGTACTGTGTTTGCTAAGAGCAAGCAAAAGCCCTGCAGAAACGATAACAAGGTCTACAGATGCTGTTTGCAAGGCAAGAAAACAGAGGAGTGTGTAACTGTTGTGTAAACCACATCAACAACCATGCTCAGGCAGAGGGGTTAGACTGGATGATCTTTTGAGGTCCCTTCCAGCTCCTAGAATCATAGAATCAAGCAGGTTGGAAGAGACCTCCAAGCTCATCCAGTCCAACCTAGCACCCAGCCCTGTCCAATCAACCAGACCGTGGCACTAAGTGCCTCGTTCAGTCTGTTTTTGAGCACCTCCAGGGATGGCAACTCCACCACCTCCCTGAGCAGCCCATTCCAATGCCAATCACTCTCTCTGGCAAGAACTTCCTCCTAACAACTTGAGGCTGTGTCCCCTTGTTCTATTGGTGGTTGCCTGGCAGAAGAACCCAACCCCACCTGGCTGCAGCCTCCCTTCAGGTAGTTGTAGACAGCAGCATTCTGTGATTCTGTAACCCCCCAACCTGTCCCTGTGCTGTGGCCTTTTCAGCTGCCATTCCAGCCTGGGTGCTGTGGGACTGCAGTTTTCAGCAGGGCTTTTAAATCTCAACATCTAGGCCATAAAAATCCAGCCAGAAAATAATAACAGCCTTTGACCTTCAGAGAACTGGCTGAAGGAGGAAGGGCCTTTGATGTGCTGGTGGAAAGAGCAGAACAATTTATTGATGGATGTAAATTTTGGTGTCATTCAGCAATGACCTTAACGATAAAGGCGAGGAAAGGCTGCCCAGCCCCGGCACAGCCTGGCACTTGGTGTCCTCACTTCATCTGGGGCTTCATCCCTCACAGTCAAGTGAGGATGAGGCAGAGGAGACACCTCCCACGTTCACTGCCTGCAGTTTGCTTACAACCTAGCTCTACAGGGGACCCAGCACCAGGAGCTTGCAGGAGGCATTAAACACCACCACTGCAAAACTGCACTAGTGCCAGGGAGTTCTTCTGTCTTACCCAGGCTGCCCAGGGCAGTGCTGGAGTCCCCATCCCTGGAAGGGTTGCCAGGCCATGGAGATGTGGTGTTGAGGGCCTTGGTTTGGTGGTTTGAAAGTTCTCCTCCACCTCTACTCTGCCCTAGTTAGACCTCAGTTTGAGTACGGTGTTCAGGAATCTGCTGGAGAGGGTCCAGTGGAGGGCTACGAGGATGATGTGGGGACTGGAGCACTGCCTGATGAGGAGAGGCTGAGGGACCTGGGGCTGCTTAGTCTGGAGAAGGCTGAGAGGGGATTTAATAAATGCTTATCAATATCTGAGGGCTGGGGGTCAGGGGGTGGGGAACGACACGGACAGGCTCTGCTCACTGCTCGCTCACTGCTCCCTGGGATAGGACAAGGAGCAATGGATGGAAGCTGCAGCACAGGAGGTTCCAGCTCAACACAAGGGGGAACTTCTTGACTGGAAGGGTCCCAGAGCCCTGGCACAGGCTGCCCAGAGAGGTTGTGGAGTCTCCTTCTGTGGAGCCTTTCCAGGCCTGTCTGGATGTGTTCCTGTGTGCCCTGAGCTAGATTGTGTGGTCCTGCTCTGGCAGGGGGGTTGGACTGGATGATCTCTTTGGGTCCCTTCCAAGCCCTGAGCCTGTGAAATGAGCAAATGGTTTAGCAGAGCTGGTGGGGAAAAAGTTGTGGGGAGGTGGCACACCATGAGCAGAACTGGTGGGGAAAGAATTGTGGGGAGGTGGCACACCATGAGCAGAACTGGTGGGGAAGGAATCGTGGGGAGGTGGCACACCATGAGCAGAGCTGGTGGGGAAAGCAGTTCTAGGTGCTGGAGCTGGTGAGACTTTGTACAGCTCTGCCCCGTGCCGTTGGTGCTGTGTGAGGCAGTAACAATGCAGAGGTTTAATCTTGTCTGGGTTTTTCTTCATCTTGACAGAAAGTTATTCGTTTTACTCCTAAAATGTTGGTTTTTACATGCTTGAGTAAGGATCAGGGGGATTACTAGAGATTGCTCTAAAGGGATTTTACGGCTTTAGGAGTTTCTGAAGCCCTGCTGGAAATGTTTCATAGCCCTAATGCTGTTGTGAGCCACCTGCAGCCCTGGGGGAGTGTTTGGCTTCCCTGGGGAAGCCTGCAAAACACAACTGCCTCCTGTCCTGCGGTGCAGCACTACTTGGGGGGCAGCTGGGGGATGTCCTGCAGGCTTTCCATGCTCCCCACAGAATCACAGAATTAAGCAGGTTGGAAAAGACCTCTGAGATCATCGAGTCCAACCTATCAGCTGACACCTTCTGATTAACTAACCCATAGCACTGAGTGCCTCATGCAGCCTCCTATTAAACACCTCCAGGGATGGGGACTCCACCACCTCCCCGGGCAGCCCATTCCAATGCCAATCACTCTTGCTGGGAAGAATTTCTTCCTAACATCCAGCCTGAACCTGCCTTGGCACAGCTTGAGGCTATGTCCTCTTGTTCTGTCTCTGGGTGCCTAGCAGAAGAGCCCAACCCCAGCTGGCTACAACCTCCTTTCAGGTAGTTGTAGAGAGCTCCTCGTGGTAGCCTTCCCTGCTCTGCCCTGCCCCATGCTGCCTGCAGCAGGGCCCGCATGGCTTAGCCGTGGCAGGCGGTGAGCAGCTATACTCAGAGGAGCCTGCACCCCAACACTTCCACCTGCCCAGCTCTGGTTAAAGGGTTAGAAACGTCTGTGCAACCATCACCTGCTGATTCCTTTGCCAGGGGCTGTTAGGAGACATCAAATGCAGAGGGTGCCAGCCCTGGCTAGACTGAGTGGGTCTCAGTTTGTGCCTCAGGTCAGTGGAATCAGCCCTGGACTGAGTGGGTCTCAGTTTGTGCCTCAGGTCAGTGGAGTCAGCCCTGGAAGTCGTTTGTATTTCTTTCCTCAGCTGTATCAGAGCGGTTGCCTGGGGGGCAGCTGCTGCAGCAGGCTGTGTGTGCAGTGTGCCTCTGCAGAGCAGCCCCCAGCTTACGTGCAGGGAATGTTCTCCTGTCCAACACGTGGCAGGAGCAGGAATAGTTTGCCCATTTACAGGCAATGTTGGGTTTTCCACAGCAGCCATCTTCCTGCCTGGGCTGTAAGCACAGAATCACAGAAACATGCAGGTTGGCAAAGCCCCTCAGGACCACCAAGCCCAACCTGTTACCCTACTCTACAAGATTCACTTTAAACCACAGCCCCAAGCACCACATCCAAATGACCCTTAGAGACATCCAGAGTGGGTGACTCCCTGGGCAGCTCATTACAGTCCCTGACCCCTTTCTCCATGAAAACCTTTTCCTAATGTCCAGTCTAAACCTCCCCAGTCTCAGCTTGAGGCCATTCCCCCTTGGTCTGTCTCCAGTTTGCTATGATACTCTGAGCTCTCTGCTCCAGGAAGGAATTTCTGCTCCCTAGCAGAGGAAGATACCTGGTTTGAATCAAAACCACTCAGTTCTCTGAGAGCCACCCAGCTCTGGCTCTCATGGGTGTGAGAGGGGATGGCTGCTTCGTCATGGGGGGACCAGCAGCACTGGGAACAGGCAGAGCATCCTCAGCTCTGGCAGCAGCTACCCAGTGCTGTGGCACGCCTGGAACTGCCAGAAGTGGCTGAGTTAGTTATGTCAGTTGTTAATCATAGTGACAGAGTAGCTGTGGGGTGGTACATCCTTGTGGAGCTCTTGTAGGAGCAGCTGCTGGCCACAGAAATGTTTGGGTTTGTTTTTAGGAGGTGACCTGTTCAATAGTGGTGCAGTGTGCAGGTGACACACCTGAGGGATGGGATCCATCCAGAAGGGACCTGGAGAGGCTCAAGAAGTGGGCCCCTGTGAACCTCACGAGGTCCAACAAGGCCAGGTGCAAGGCCCTGCATGTGGGTTGGGGCATACTTTGCTATCAACACAGGCAGACCAGAGCCAGCCCTGTCCTGGGCTGATCCCCAGGGGTGCTGGGGGAAGAACCAGGGTTTGTTGCAGGAATGCTGGGGGCAGAGCTAGGGTTTGTTGCAGGGACAGTGAGGGCAGAGGAAGTAGTTCGTTCGGGGATACTGGAGGAAGAAGCAGGGTTTGTTGCAGGGACACTGGGGGCAGGAGAAGTGGTTCATTCAGGGATACTGGGGGAAGAACCAGGGTTTGTTGCAGGGACACTGGGGGCAGGAGAAGTGGTTCATTCAGGGATACTGGGGGAAGAACCAGGGTTTGTTGCAGGGACACTGGGGGCAGGAGAAGTGGTTCATTCAGGGATACTGGGGGAAGAACCAGGGTTTGTTGCAGGGACACTGGGGGCAGGAGAAGTGGTTCATTCAGGGATACTGGGGGAAGAACCAGGGTTTGTTCCAGAGACGCCGTGTGAAGAGCTAGGGTTTGTTTCAAGGAGCTCAAGGTAAGAGCCTGGGTCGATCCCAGTAACATCTCCACACGTGATGAGTTGCATGCTGGTGCTGTCGTTTCTCCTCTGCCCCTGGATTTCTCTGGTGCTGTCTCCTGGCAGGGTGTTGGTGGAGTGCTGAAAGCAAGCAGCTCCTGCCTGGCTCGGGGAGCAGCAGCTCTTGTGTAAACAGGGGCAGAGCGGAGCAGTGCTCCGCAGCTACCGCAGTGCTGTAAAAATAGCACAAACAAACAGCCCCAGCAGGGCTCCCGGCAGGGCTGCAGCACAGCTGAACTTTCCCAGCCCACCACCTGCCTTTGAGACACTTGTCCCTGCCCGTGTGGTCACCCACGGAGCGTGGTCGAACTTACCTGGCTGCAGCAGCACAGAGAAGCTCTGGAGTCGGGCAGCCTGTCCTGGCTGGAGGAGGGGTTGGGGCTGTCCCCGGGCTGTCCCCAGGCAGTGGCACCTCTTGTCTCGCTGAGGCTGTTTGTTTTTTCTGGGTGGCTGCTGCTGCAGAAGGTTAAGCTGAGGGAGCAGTGGCAGGATGGTGGTGCTCAGCGTGCGCTGAAGGGCAGCAGTGAGGGTGAGCTGTGCTTGGAGCCGCTCCACTCCCAGGTCCTCCGCACGCCTGCTGCCTTGTGCCCCATCTGGTGGCTGCCGCTCAGCTCTTCAGCGGAGGATGTTCTCTGGCACTTCAGCCATCCCAGGCTGTTGGTCTGCCTCATCCCAGCGTCCTTGCAAACAGAAGTGCAGGCAGATGGAATTTACAGGGTTTGGTGCTAAGTGATGTCCCCCCACAACTGGCACGGTTGTGCCAGAACCTGTCCAGGTGCACAGTTGACACCAGTGACACATCAAAGTGCTGCAAGTAGGATTGCTGTGGGAAGCCCTGCTTTGGGAACCCCAGCCTGAGATTCAGGGGGCACTGGAGATGGCAGGAGCCCTGGGGATGCTTCTGGAAGAGAGGGGTTCGTGGTGGGCGTTGCACTGGGTGGCCAAGAAGGCAAATGGCATCCTGGGCTGGCTCAGGAGCAGTGTGGCCAGCAAGACAAGGGAGGTTCTTCTGCTCCTGTGCTCAGTGCTGCTCAGACCACACGTTGAGTGCTGTGTCCAGTTCTGGACTCCTGAATTCAAAAGAGATGTTGAGGTGCTGGAAGGTGTTGAGAGAAGGGCAGCAAGGCTGGGGAGGGGCCTGGAGCACAGCCCTGTGAGGAGAGGCTGAGGGAGCTGGGGGTGTGCAGCCTGCAGAAGAGGAGGCTCAGGGCAGAGCTCACTGCTGTCTGCAGCTCCCTGCAGGGAGGTTGTAGCCAGGTGGGGTTGGGCTCTGCTGCCAGGCAGACAGGGCCAGAAGAAGGGGACCCAGCCTCAAGCTGTGCCAGGGGAGGTCTAGGTTGGATGTTAGGAGGAAGTTGTTGTCAGAGAGAGTGATTGGCATTGGAAGGGGCTGCCCAGGGAGGTGGTGGAGTGTCCGTGCCTGGAGGTGTTTAAAAGGAGACTGAATGAGGCACTTTGTGCCAGGGGTTAGTTAATGAGAAGGTTTAGGTGATAGGTTGGACTGGATGATCTGGAAGGTGTTTTCCAACCTGCTTAGTTCTGTGGTGATAGCACTGTGGGGGCAAGGCCGTGCCAGGGTGCTCTGGATCCTCTACTTCTCAGCACTGCATGAGGACTTGGTCTGGAATACCTGCCAGAGGAAAACCTCCCTCTTGCTCACAGAGCTTCTGAGGAGACATCTTGGCTTTGGTGATTGATGCCTCTGCTTGAAGCTGCTCTGGGCTCCTGCAGGTCTCTTGGGCAGCTGGGTTCTGCTGGGCTCTGCCTGAGGAGTGATGATCTGGTGAGAGCAGTTTGCTGATCAGACCTCATCCACTGCATCGGCAGGCTCTGCTTGCTGGGAAAGGGGTCGCTGGAGCCAAGCCCACCCAGGTGAGGAGTTGGTGCTGCCTCTGTGTGACAGATCAGGCAGTGTGCCTGAGGGGACACAGGAAAGGAGGACTTGGACTTTGAATTGGTTCAGAGTTTCTGGGGGTGTTTGCAAGGTCTGAAGCCAGCTTTGAAGGTCTAATTGCAGCTACTCAAAGTCAGGGAGTTGCCTTTCCAGACCTGGGGGCAGGCCAAAATGTGTGCACTTTGGCCTGAGCATGCAGGAAATGAAGGGTTCACACTCATCTTTCCTGGGGTGGAGGTAGAAGCCAGCAGGGGCACGACTGGAAGGGCTGGAGCCACTGCCACACTGAGGTCTTTGCAGATGGCATGGCTGGGTGAAGGCAGCTTGGGTGCCACTAACTTGTGACCCCTGTTGTCAGCAGAGAGGGTGCTGCTGTGCTCTCTGGGTCTCTAGCTGGTGAGGGAAAGCTCAGCCTGGCCTTTGAGGAGCCTTTGGAGGGTGTGGAGGGTTTGGCCAAAGTGGCTGTGCCAGTGGCTGTGCCAAGGCCATGGGTAAGTGTGGGGACTACCAGGGCAGCCCAGCGCCCTGCCTGGGGGCTGCCAGCAGGTCACGATTCTCCTCTGGGCAGCAAGGCAGTTGCAGAGGGCTCTGCAGCACATCGAGCTCCAATTATCTCCTTGTTAATTAGGTATTGACTTCTGCTGCTGTTTCCATTAACCATCCCTCAAGAGAGAGGTACCAGGTGTTGGTGCCCATGTTCCCAGAGCCATAACTGCAGCAGCAGCAGGAGCTGCCACTCTCGGAAGTGGATCCCAAGCATATTTCATTCCTGCAGGTGCATCCAGGGTATTTTCTGGAGGGAAGTGATTTCTGGAGAGCAGGAATTGCAGTTGTGTGGGATCAAAGAGCCCCCTTTGCCATGCTGTACAGAGGAATGGGGGTGCTGTTCTGATCTTTGATCACATTGGGTGCTTCTGTGCTCCACAGCCTCCCTGGGCAACCTGTGCCAGTGTCTCCCCACCCTCACTTCTTCCTAACATCCAGTTTCAATCTCCCCTCTGCCACTTTAAACCCCTTCCTTCTCATCCTGTCATTACCAGACCTTGTCAATAGACCCTCTCCAGCCCTCCTGTGGCCCACTTCAGATACTGGAAAGCTACTGCAAGGTCTCCTCAAAGGAGAGGTTCTCAGCAGTGGTTCTCAGCCTGTGCTTTCCAAAGTCTGGGCACTCTGTGGAACATTTCTGAAGGTCCACAGAGGAAAAGTAACACAAGAAATTCTGTTCCCAGACAGAAAAATCTTCACTGGTTTGGGAAAATTTGCCAGGATTCAAGAATTAGAGGAGACCAAAGGTTAAAGGCAGTGCTAGGCTCCAAAGGGATGTGCAAGCAAGCTAATGCCAGCTAAACCCCAGTGACTTGGGGCCATGGCATGTCCTTGGAGTCTTCAGCTCAGAGAAAATTGTCTTCCTTAAAGATCAGCTACTGAGTGAATTGGAATTATGCCCTTGTTGGGGAAACAGTGGAGGGGGCTCCTTGTTTCCTGGAAGCTTGAAGACATTGCATTAGATCACTGGAGTGGCTTCTGCTGGCCTGACAGCATGGGAAGCCTTGAATCTCAAGCCCTTGAGTCCCTGAAGGCTCCTCAAGTGTCAGGGTGTGCAGTACACACTGCCAGACTCTGGATCCAGCCTGGAGAGGTGTGGAGCAGCCTCAGCCCCACCACTGCAGTGAGCACATGGGGTTGAATCTGCAGGTTGAGGTCAGCTCTGGTAATTGCTTCTCTCTGGTTCCAACCACATGCTGGAGCTTCATGGGACTCAGTCAGCAGCATTTAGCTCTGATTTTTATGCCATGCTGATGGGAGATACCATCAAGTCCAACCTTTAACCCAGCACTGGCAGGTCTCAGGCTCACAGGATGTCAGGAGTTGGAAGAGACCCAAAGAGATCATCGAGTCCAACCTCCCCTCTGCCAGAGCAGAACCATCCAGTATAGCACAGGGCACACAAGAACACATCCAGACAGGCCTTGAAAAGCTCCAGAGAAGGAGCCTCGACACCCTCTCTGGGCAGCCTGTGCCAGGGCTCTGGGACCCTTCCAGTCAAGAAGTTCCCCTTGTGTTGAGCTGGAACCTGCTGTGCTTCAAGTCACGACCAAGCCATGCCCCTCGACACTGCTTCTCCACAGCTTTGAAACCCCTCCAGGTACAGAGACTCCTCCACTGCCTTGGGCAGCCTGGGCCATGCATTGGCAGTGCTTTTGGGGCAGAAATAGTTCCTTATATCCAATCTGAACCTCCTCTGTAGGGGGAGGAATCCATGCTCCATAAATACAAATTCCCATGGCCACCATCAGTTTGCCTTTTCTACTTCTAAATCATTGATGTTTGTTCCTGAGGAGTCCTAATCCATATTTGCAGTAGGAAACTCTATTCCTCTGCAAAAATATTTTCTCAGGCCACATGTGTTGTGTTCCCCCAGCTTATCTGTGATGTGGTTGTTATGCCTTTAGATTGGTGCATTCCCTGGCCCCTGTCCTGGTTGCTTTCCAGCAGTTGGTCTGGGTGATCTTAGAGGGCTTTTCAGGCTAAACAATTCTGTGATTCTATGCTTTGGAGCTGTGTTGTTTGGGAGAGCTTCTTGCAGGTGACCTCAGTGGTCCTTCCCATGCCTCAGCTGTGCCATGGACACACCAAGGAGCAGTCTCCAGTCTATGTCAAGGGAAGGCAAAGGCCCCACAAAGTCCCCGCCAAGGGCTTGGGGCCCTCTCCAAATCCTGCCCTGGTGAGACCAGGGTCTGCTGAATTTCACTCAAGGAATTATGCCCAGGGAATGAGTGGGTGCTCAGCAGGATGGATACCCTTTGCTGTGTGTCCCAGTATGGTCTGTATGCATCTGTGGGCTTGGTGTGCAGCCAAGAGATGCACAGAGCCTCCCAGATTGTTCTGAGGACCAGGGGGTCCTCTGTGCACAGGTCACCCAGCTGGCACTTGACTGGCAGGAGTTTGACGAGCTTTGGCTGGCAGCAGGAGAGACAGCTCGGGAGCAGGACAGCACCAGACCCTTTCTCCCAGCCCTGAGGACGGAGCAAGCTCATGGCACAGCTGGATTGCTGGCAGGTCCTATCAGGGGCACAGCTGGATTGCTGGCAGGTGCTATCAGGAATGGGGGTTTGACTTTGGGAGCGAGATTGCAATACGAGGTCAGACTCTATTGGATTCATTTGTTTCCTGATCAGACTGGTTTCTTTCTTAAACTGAGACTGCCTTTTGCCTTGTCACTGCTCCTGCTGGGATGTATTTCAGAGATGAATGAGAAAAGGAAAATAAATGTAATGTCTGCCTTCATCCAGAAAAGGATTAAGTTCTGCTTTGCAGCTGGGATTTGTCCTTACCATCCCTTTAGTGAAAGTGCGGCCGCAGTGGCACCATGTGAAGGAACAATTAGTGTGTGAAGCTTCCATGTTAATGAAGGTGATTTTCTCAGGTCTCAGGTGTGAGATCACAGCTTACCTGCCATGAGAAGAAGGGATTCTCTTCCACAGGAGAGGAGGATTCTGTTCTCTTCCCGAGGAGAGGGGGATTCTGGTCCCCAGGAGAGGAGGATTCAGTTCTGTTCCCCAGGAGAGGGGGATTCTGGTCCCCAGGAGAGGAGGATTCAGTTCTGTTCCCCAGGAGATGAAGATTCTGTTCCTCAGGAGAGGAGGATTCAGTTCTGTTCCCCAGGAGAGGGGGACTCTGTTCCCCAGGCGAGGGGGATTCTCTGCTCTTCCCCAGGAGAGAGGGATTCTGTTCCCCAGGGGAGGGGATTCTCTTTGACCTCTCTGAGTGTCTGAGCAGGGCTGTCCTGTGTGTGAGGCTGGTTTACTTGGTAACAAGGAGAGCTGCTGTACACAGAATTATTTCTTATTATTTCTTGGCTGTCTAACTGATGGATGTTCTTCCATCCAAATAAAATTAGTGCCTGGAATTGGTTGTTTACCATGTCTGAATTTAATGAAAAATTAGGGAACAAATCAATTCTGATTCTCTTGTTTGGTTTATACAACTGCAGGAAGAAATGCATCATAGCTCAAAGATTTTCTTTAGAGGTGCTGTGCTCCAGGTCTAGTGAAGGAGCTGCTCTTTCTGGTCACAGTGCTGCTGTGATCACAGCTCTGGCTGGCAGCTCAGTGCTGCTCATGTCCCAGCGTGGCAGAAAGAAAAGCGTTTTGAGAGCAGGCAGTGAGGCTTTGCAGGCTCAGTGCTGCAGCAACACCACCTGCCCTCGATTGGCTTTCTGGCTCCACAGCTGCTGGGCTTCCTGGAGGCAAATCTGTGGGCAGGAGGAGCCCATGGGCACGGGGAAGGGCATGCTGGACTTGGCATGCCCACCTTCAGTTACTTCTGAAAGCAACAGCAGCTTGTGGAGGTGTGCTGCAGAAACACTGCCAAAGCCAGCAGCTGGCACCTGGATGGTCCAGTGGCTGTGGTCAGTAGGTGATAGCCTAGAGAAACAGCTGGAGCTTTTGCTCCAGGGTCTGTGTTGTGTTGTGTTGTGTTTTAGCCCATGCCATAAGGAACAAAGATGCTGCTCCACCTTCTAAGCCACCTGTGTCAATTCTCTTCCTCAGGGTCGATGTTCAAGGGAAAACTGCAAATATCTTCACCCACCACCACACTTAAAAACGCAGCTGGAGATCAATGGACGCAATAACCTGATCCAGCAGAAGAACATGGCCATGCTGGCCCAGCAGATGCAGCTTGCCAATGCCATGATGCCTGGTGCCCCATTGCAGCCCGTGGTAGGTGCTCTTTCTGGCTTCCATCTGGGGGTGCAGGGGGTGGAGGCAGTTCACAGCTGTGCTGTTCTGTTATACGCTGCAGTGTCAGGAGCTGGTGATGAGGAATCAAATGCAGCTAAATGCTGCTCTGTCTCTCTCCCTGCTGCTTTATTCTCCCTTGCAGTAGTATTGTTAATTGAATTAATTGGTTCATTTGATTTTTTGCAACACAGAATCATAGAATCAGTCAGGGTTGGAAGGGACCACAAGGATCATCTAGTTCCAACCCTCCTGCCATGGGCAGGAACACTTCACACTAGATCCCACAAATGTCAGGAGCTGGTGATGAGGAATCAAATGCAGCTAAATGCTGCTCTGTCTCTCTCCCTGCTGCTTAGTTCTCCCTTGCAGTAGTATTGTTAATCAAATTAATTTGGTTCATTTGGTTTTTTGCAACTTACAATCACAGAATCAGTCAGGGTTGGAAGGGACCACGAGGATTATTCAGTTCCAACCCTCCTGCCATGGGCAGGGACATCTCACACTAGATCAGGCTGGCCAGAGCCTCATCCAGCCTGGCCTTAAACAACTCCAGGGATGAGGCTTCCAGCACCTCCCTGGGCAACCTCTTCCTGGGTCTCACCATCCTCATGGTGAAGAACTTCTTCCTAATGTCCAGTCTGAATCTCCCCATTTCTAACTTTGTTTCTTACAATGGAGTGAGTGATCCATGTGGGATTTCCCTCAACAGGTGTTTCCTTTGCAGTTTTACAAGCTCTAGGAAATTCCTGGCTTTGAGAAGAAGATTCCTGCTGGATGCTTTCCATCTTCTCAAGGAATTACTTGAAGGCTTAGGTGGGACATGAGAAGAAACTTCTCAAACAGTGGCACAGGCTGCCTGGGGAGGTGGCTGAATCCCCATCCCTGGAGGGATTTAAAAGCCACCGAGATACGGTGCTGAGTGCCATGGCTTAGCCCCCAACTTGGTAGAGTTAGAGAATTGTTGGACTTTATGATCTGAAAGGTCTTTTCCAATCCAAACCGTTGCTTGAGTCCATGAGTTGGAATTTGATTTCCACAGCACTGTCAGGCAAAGCTGAAGGTTTTCCCTGAGTGATGTATGGACCCTGTCAGGCTAAGCTGCACCATCTCCAGCTTGGGTTTGGCAGGAAGAGGAACAACAAATAAGCAGATTTTCTACAAGCAGTCAAGGGGTGGGGAAGGAGAATCCATCAGAAAGCTCTCATCTGCTGACAGTAAAATCTGACCAAACATCTCTGTACAGTCAGGGCATCCTCTCCTTTTTTTCTTACACCTCCAGAAGCGAGAATGGTGTAAAAGTTGAGTAAGAAAATGGATTAGTTGTTTTGGTTTGGTTTTGTTTTAATGAGGACTGTATTGTAGAAGTATCCAGGAATGTAGTGAGTGAATGCAGGAAGGACACAAATCATCCTCTGAGTTCTCCAGTACAAGGTTTTTATTGGCCTTAAAAAGAAGCCCACAGAATGTGTTAATTAATCATGATGCCCCCTTCCTGGCAGCATTCAGGGGCAGCTTAGATGGTGCCTTGAGCATCCTTCTCTAGGGGGAGTTCCAAACCCCATGGCAAGGGGTTTGGGACTAGATGATCTTGAAGGTCTCTTCCATCCCAAACTGTTCTGTGATTCTTAAAGTGAACACAGGGCATTGTTCCAGCAAATCAAACAGCCTGGCTGAGCCTTGCTCTGCAGCCACCCCTTGGTTCAGCATCCTGAAGGTGGTTGGCATCACCCCAGCAGCCAGGTACACTTCTGAGAGCTGAACACCCTGTGCCAGGCCCCCCTCTAATGCAATCCAGAGAGCTCCTTTGAGCTAACCTCAGAAGACATTTAGCCCAGAAGCCTTTGGATATCAATTTCTAGCTGAGACATTAGAGGGCACTGATTAATGTATGAGTGAGACTGCTGCTGGTTAATGCATGAGCCAGGCTGGAAAGGCAAACAGTGCCCCCCTGGCTGGAGCTCTCCTTTTCAATGGCTAAAATGGCAGCAAAGGGAAAAATAAGTCAGAAAAAAAATATATAACCCAAATCTATCTGCATTAGCACTTCTCTGACAGTTCTTTTATGCCTTTCTTGCTGGCAGAGGGAGGATTTAGGGAGTGTAATTCACCTCTGGATACCTTCCTTAAGAAATTCACTTGGTTAGAGGAGTTCTTCAGCTTCCATTTCACACAGCACACTGACAGTTGCTCCTCAGCATGCAGCTAGACCCTCAGGATAAGTCAGCTCAGCAGCAAGGACTCTGCTGCTTGTGCCAAGTGGTTGGCTGGCTCCCTGCTTTTTGAGTCTGCAAAACACCAGGGAGTATTCTGTAGCTTACTTGATGCGGTTCTTGTCACCGTTACTGTCCTGCAGAGCTTTCTGCCTGGCTGCTGGCAGGGACACCAGGAAATGCTGTGCTGGGATCCTCACAGGAAACTGCAGAGTGTGAGGAGGTAGCACCTTGTGCTCTCTGGCTTCGGGTTGCTTTTCTTGAACTCAAACCGTGTCACCCAAGCGAGGTGGAGCTGAGGCAGCACCAGCACACAGCCAGCAGGTGCTGTGAGCCTTGGAGATGCCTCAGCCCTGCCCCTTGCCCCCATCTTGCAGAACTGGGGCTGCCTGTGAGCTGCTGCCTGCTGCTGCTGGCTGTCAGATCAGAATTCGGAGCAAAGTGCAGTGTCTGTGCAGCCAGACAGCTGAGGGCAGGCTGTAATTTACGTGCTGCAACTGCAGAGTGACCTCAGAGAGACGTTTCAGTCTCAGCAGCTCGGGCACACAGCTTTACTTTTCTTGCCTGCTTTGGAGGCCAGCAGCACAGCATCAGTGCCAGCAGACTGATGTTTGAGACTAAGAGAAGTGCAGCCAGCAGCAGTGAGAACCATGGCTTCAAACATTCATCCCTCTTAAGCTGTTGGTGAGTTTGTTTCATGAGCTGTGCTGGGTTGGTTGAATCAGTCTGTAGGCACACAGCAGCAGCTGGGAGGACATGGACAAAATCCCAGTGCAGTCCTTTGGATTAGCTGCCTTTTTAATAACAAGGGAGGCTGGTGTGATCTAAATCAAATTGAAATGCTCCTTTGTGCTCGCTCACAGAGTCCCTAAGCAGCAGAAGTGAACCCAGTGTAATCTGAAGGGCAGCACAAGCCTTGTAGCTCTACCTTGGCTGTAGAAGAAGCATGGAATCAGAGATTCTAGGCTCATTCCCGTGCGTCTCACTGGAGTTCAGGCAGCACAGGCTGGATATTCTCAGGATCTGGTGGTCTCTTTGAGTTCTTTTCCAACCAAAGCAGCTCTGTGATTCTCAGAATTAGTCCCACTCAATGCCAGGACCCATGGCAAGCCTGTCCCAGCAGTACATTTCCAAGTGGATGTCATACTTACTCATTTGGCCTTAAAGCGACCTGATTATTTAACTCAGTGGAAAGGGGATCTTGTTCCAGGCTGCTCTGACAACTTGATTTCTGTCTTCCCATCCAGCCATGCCTCAGTCTGGTTTGTTTCACAACAATCAATACTCTGCTCTAACAAAAGTCAGGGAACTAATGACAGATTAATTTGGTAGGCACAGCAGCAGACTCCTTTCCCTCTTACTGCTGGTTGGTAAAGGGTTTGACATCAGACTTGGCAGACAGAAAATAGTTGGATTCAGTGAGCTTTTCCAACCCAAAACCATTCTGTGATGAAGATTTCAATTATCTTAGCTGCAGGTAATGTCTGTGGACTTTTTCCACCTCTCCTTTTTCAGATGACTCTTTTATCTGCCTTTAGCTGGCACTCAAAGGAGGGGAGGTGGAATGGGGAGTGGGAGTTGTGTGTCCTGCTGACCGCAGGCAGCCAGACACCAAGGAGGAGCCCTGTCTGGGTCAATGCTGCCCTGCCTGCTTGTAGATCACTTCAGGGGATCTGAGCTCAGCTACATCAGAGTTTTTTTTTGTTCATCTGGACCTGCACATGCTGGAGAGGAACTGGCATTGGAACAGGCTGTCCAGGGGGGCGAGAGAACCATAGAATCAAGCAGGTTGGAAGAGAGCTCCAAGCTCACCCAGCCCAACCTAGCACCCAGCCCTGCCCAACCAACCAGACCATGGCACTAAGTGCCCCAGCCAGGCTTGGCTTCAACACCTCCAGGCACGGCCACTCCACCACCTCCCTGGGCAGCCCATTCCAATGCCACTCACTCTCTGGCAACAACTTCCTAACAGCCACGGCCACTCCACCACCTCCTGGGCAGCCCATTCCAATGCCAATCACTCTCTGGCAACAACTTCCTAACATCCAGCCTAGACCTGCCCTGGCACAGCTTGAGGCTGTGTCTCCTTGTCCCAAAAGGACACGAGATGGCTGTGGTGAACCTGCTGCTGTTGTGCAGTGCTCTGAAGGCTGCAGGGTGTTTGGGTTAGTGTAGAATGATCTCAGTAGGAAGTAGATGGAGTGGAGTTTTTATTGACTGTGCAGAGAGTGTTGAGCTGAAGTCAAACACTGCTATCTCTGGAGTCACACTGACAGGCTGGGCCCTGCTTCTGGTGTTCATTATTGCATAGCTGATAGCCACAAGGAGTGCAGTTAGTTAATAGTGAGGTAAGAGCAGGGCTGTATTGCCTGGCAAGTCTGCCTGTTGGCATTCCCCTGGGTGAAGAAGCAAAGGCCTCTCAGTCTGGAGAAAAGAAGGCTCTGAGGAGACCTTATTGTGGCCTTCCAGTATCTGAAAGGGCTGCAAGAAAGCTGCTGAGGGACTTTTTAGGGTGTCAGGTAGTGATAGGACTGGGGGGAATGGAGCAAAAGTAGAAGTGGGTAGATTGGATGTTAGGAAGTTCTTCACCATAAGGGTGGTGAGAACCTGGCACAGGTTGCCCAGGGAAGTGGTGAAAGCCTCATCCCTGGAGGTTTATAAGTCCAGGCTGAATGAGGCTCTGAGCAACCTGATCTAGTTTGAGGTTGTCCCTGCCCATGGCAAGGGGCTTGGAGGTGGATGATGTTTGAGGTCCCTTCCAGCCCTGACAGTTCTGTGCTTCTGTGGCCCTGTGCGAGGAGGCTTTGCTCCAGGAGCTGCCAGGTGTGTTTAACTCATCTTCCTCCTGCTTGCCTTGCAGCCGATGTTCTCCGTGGCACCCAGCCTAGCTGCCACCAATGCCTCAGCCGCCTTCAACCCCTACCTGGGGCCTGTGTCCCCAGGCCTGGTCCCCACGGAGATCCTGCCCACCGCGCCCATGCTGGTGACAGGGAACCCTGGTGGCGTCCCGGTGCCTGCCGCTGCTGCCGCCGCCGCCCAGAAGCTGATGAGGACAGACAGGCTGGAGGTAGGAGCTGCTCTCTGTCACTTGCTCTTGGTGTTGTTTGCTGTTGTCTCCTAGGTTAAAAAAGGTTTTGTTGTGGAAGGAACTGAAGCAGGTTTCACCCCAGCTGATAATGTCACGTTCAGGGGAGACCTCCTGGCTCTCTGCGACTCATTGAAAGGAGTTTGGAGCCAGATGGGGACTGGAACAGGCTGCCCAGGGGAATTGCAGAATCTCCTTCTCTGGAGATACTCAATATTGTCACATTCAAGGGAGACCTTCTGGCTCTCTGTGACTCACTGAAAAGAGTTTGGAGCCAGATGGGGACGGGAACAGGCTGCCCAGGGGAGTTGTGGAGTCTCTTTCTCTGGAGATACTCAATATTGTCACATTCAAAGGAGACCTTCTTAGCTCTCTGTGACTCCCTGAAAGGAGTTTGGAGCCAAGTGGGGACTGGAACAGGCTGCCCAGGGGAGTTGCAGTCTCCTTCTCTGGAGATACTCAATAGTGTCACGTTCAAGTTGTCCCAGGAGAGGTTTAGTTTACACATGAGGAATAATTCCTTGCCCCAGAAGGTTGTCCAAGCCTGGCTGAGGGCAGTGGTGGAGTCCCCATCCCTGGGGGAGTGGTGTAGATGTGGTGTTGAGGGCCATGCTTTAGTGCTGAGTTAATGGTTGGACTCAATGATCTTGAAAGTGTCTTCCAGCCAAAACAATTCTGTGCTTCAGCCTTGGTGACAGGTAAGGACAGGGTCTGACTGACCACTGAGCAGTCAGTGCTTGTGGATCTACTGCTGACCCTCTGCTGCAGAAAGGAGTGGAAGTACTGAGCCCTTTTAGGAGTGACCATGGCAGCAGACAAACCCCTCTACAGTGTTAGTGTGTGCCAGAGGGAGCTGACATGCAGGTGCAGGCAGGGGTACCAAGCCCCAGGGCAGCTGTAAGGGCAGAGCTTCAGCTGCCCAGGTAGAAGAGGACCTTCAGCCTCCCTTAGCTGTGCTCGGGACAGATGGTGCCAGCACTCCCCCACCGCTTCTCATGCCTGCCTTATCATCCCTGCTACAACCTGACAAGTGTTGGTGCTCTGCACCTACTGCTCCCACCCCCTGCCCTGATTCTTCCTTATCTGAAAAACCTGACAGGGTTCTCAGCACCTTATCAGCAGTGCAGGCAGGGAGCCAGCACTGTGCCATGGCTGCCAGCAGAGCCCAAAGCTCAGCCCTGTGCCATGCTGGCAGCCCCAGCCAGCTCTGGGTGGTGGTAGGAGAGGTTAGTTCAAAGGTGGTGATGGGAGAGGCTAGTTCAAAGGTGATGATGGAAGAGGCTGGGGTGACCCTCTGTCACCCCATTTGTGCAGTGGGCACGGTGTGCTGGGCCACACAGCTGCCAGAGGTCAGCCCTCCCCTCTCCAGCGCCACACTGCAGCCAGCAGCAGCCTTGCTGGGTGGTGATGAGAGTTGAGCTGTGCCATGACCTCTGCCCTCAGCTCCTAGCCTGGAGCCCTGTGCTCCTGCAACACTGCTGCAGGGACAGGGCTTGGAGATCCCACTAGAGCAATAGCTCTGTGTGGAGAGGGTGTGAGGACTTAGGGGTGTGGGAGGCAAATGTTCTGCTGAATCTAATTTAAGGTGAATCTTGTAGAGTAGGGTCATGGGTTGGACTTGCTGGTCCTGAGGGGCTTTGCTGACCTACATGTTTCTGTCAGTCTGTGATTCTGCTCTTGGGCATGGTGCTTGAAATCAGGGAACAGGCTGGAGCAGCCTGAAGGAGCTTTGGGTTTGGATGCAGCCAGGGACTGCCTCTGCTGTGACAGGCATTTGCACTCCTTGCAAGGGAAACTCTGGGGGTCGTCATCTTCTCCCAAGGAACAAGTGACAGGACAAGAGGAAACAGCCCCAAATTGGCACAGAGGGGTTTAGGTTGGACATGAGGAAATATTTGTTCCCCAGAAGGGTTGTCCAGCCCTGACCCAGGCTGCCCAGGGCAGAGGTGAAGTCTCCACCCCTGGTGTCATGGTTTGAGGGGTTCCAGGTTGTCCCAGGCACTTCAGGTGTGTGGAGATGTGGTGCTGAGGGACATGGTTTGGTGGTGACCTGGCAGTGCTGGATTAAGGGCTGGACTTGATGACTTCAGAGGTCTCTTCCAACCGACACAAGTCTACGTTTTGAGTGAATTCCTTTTCCTCAGCTGCCCCTCTGCCTGGCAAGCTGCTGCTCAGAAGGCTGCAAGCAGGGACAGTCACCTGGCAGCTGGCGCTTCCCACTGCTGCTGTCACTGTTCTCACAGCTGCCATCACCACAGGTTCCCCTCCCGTGGGACCTCATCCTTGCTTTTACCAGATGTGTGCTCTGAGGAGAGCTCAGGTTACAGGAGAGCAGCTGCACCAGGCCAAGAGCCAGCTCACGAGAGGCTGGGACTCACTGAACCACGCTGTCCCACCTGGAGCTTCAGGCCTCTGCACCCAGCTGATGGCAGCAAGAAGGATGCACACAGAGAGGTTCTTCTCCTCCAGGGCCACCACTGTAGTAGAGCCATCTCCTCACAGCAACAGGGCATTTCTGGCTTATGGCTTGTGTCAGGGTGTCCCTGCCCATGGCAGGGGGAGTGGAAGTAGATGATCCTTGTGGTCCCTTCCAACTCTGAGTGATTCTATGATTCTGTGCAGCCACCAAGGGATTCTTCTCCTTGGAGTAATCTTCCATGATGGATACCTGCCAGAGGTGGAGGAGCACCAGAGTGTGATCAGATAAAGTCCTAAATAAACCAGGCTGGATTCAGGAATGAGCACAGAGAGGCAGGTGGTGATGGCAGGGAGCCCTGTAGGTTGCAGCGCTGGTTGGCTGCTGCGTTTGATGATGCTTCCACCCATCAACAGGCCACAGCCCTGGACAGCAGTGCTGGGGACAGGTGAGCTCCGAAGCTTTCTGCCATAAACAGGAGCAGAATGTGTCCAAAGCCCCCAAGCACCAGCTCTGCCCATGGCCAGGGAAGAAGATACATCTGAGAGAGCTCAGGAGAAGCTGCATGGGGATGCCTCTTCACGTGGTGCCTCTGGGCTGAGCTTGTGCTGGCCAGCAGAGTGCATGGGGACCTAAGGGAATTTGGGCTGCAGGATTTGGTCCTCCAGATGCTTCCATTGTCTTTGTCAGAATTACAGAGTTTGGCTGGAAGAGACCTTTACAATCAATGAGTTCAGCCATTAACCCAGCACTGCCTGGTCACCACATGTCCCCCTCTGGTGTCCACAGCTTCTGGATACGTTACATAGCTATTCAATGAGGTGATGCACTGCTGAGCCTCTGCTCCAGAGGCAGCTGGCAGAGTGTTCCTCGTCTAGTGAAAGGTGTCTCTGCCTGTGGCAGGGAGGTTGGATCTAGATGATCTTCAAGGTCCTTCAGGGTCTCTCCCAACCCAAACCATTCTGTGAATCTGAATCTCTGAAAGATTTTGCCTGCTGTGGTTCTTGCCTCTCCCAGAAGCTAGCATGTACCTACCTGCTTTTGGAGTGAGCTCCTGGCTGTGGGTATTGTCATTTGTTGGGGCATGATCTGAGAGCTTTGTAAGGCTTAGGTCTCTCTGCCTTGGAATGAACCATGCTGGAGAAAAATACCCTCTGTGATGTTCCCATCTAATCCTGGGGTATGATGTGTTCTGCCTTGAGTTCCCAACACTTCTTCTCACGAGTGATGCACTCTGGTGTGCATTAAGTTGGCTCACGTGTCCTAGGGTGCTGAATCAGGCTGTTCCACCACCAGAAGGCCACAACACAAAGCTGCCAGGCAGGAGCCTGAGCTCCTGAATTGATAAGAACATTCCTAAGATAAGGTGGGGGTGACTGTTAGGAGCAGCAGGACTGATTCCATACCTCTTTGGACCACGTTGCTGGTACAGATGGCAGGCAGATGGTTGTGTGCCCAGTGCCTTCAGCCTCTCCCGTTAGGAATCTGGGTCTCAAGATGGAAATCCCAGGAGTTGAGGCTTTTCCTACAGCTTTCCTCATGCTGCCAGAAATAATTTTGGGCAAAAGTGTGCCCCGTCCAGTGAGCTAGAAGAGAAGCAAGGGGAAGGAAGTGAGAGAGAAGGGAGCTGACTGAGTGCTCTGACTCCAGTGCCTGGGATTCCATCATTTGTGTGGGAAGTGTCCAGCAGACAAGAGTGACCTCAGCCAGCCTGCTGCTTCCTGATTCTTCCAGATGTGCTGGGGTTTTGCCAGGAACAGGCAGCGTAGAAGATTTTGGAGACTCAGATGCTGGGTAATCAGGAGCTCTGGTGGTTGTGTTGGTTTAGACGCTCAGAATGGGGTAAAAACCCACTCGGTTTGGTCAACTCTGTTCAGTGCAGAGCAGGAGACAGGAGAGGAGGATCTGTGCTCAGGACAGGGATCTCAGCTCTGCTGTTCATGGCCTTCCAGCCAAAGCCTTGCCCAGCCTTTGGGTGAGCAGTTTAGAACCTTTGCCTTAGCTGCAGTGACCCAGTGTTTGTCTCCCCACCCTGGTGGGCAAGCTGACTCCTCGCAGCAGGACAACCGAAAATAAACTCAGCCCAAAGGCAGAAGCCGTTGAGTGAATCCCTGTAGCTCAGCATTTTCACAAGCAGGCTGGAGACCTGCAGGTGCCTCTTTTGTTTCTGTTTCTTAACATCCTGAGTTGAAAAGGATGGTACTAA
The DNA here is from genome assembly GCA_013400475.1 of Tricholaema leucomelas. Lineage (NCBI taxonomy): Eukaryota > Metazoa > Chordata > Aves > Piciformes > Lybiidae > Tricholaema lacrymosa > Tricholaema leucomelas. The sequence continues at coordinate 102,871 of WAAF01011402.1, forward strand.
TTACAGGGCTCTTAATAAGGAACTGAATCAAAGCTCTGCAGCTCTGCAGGGCCAGACAACACACCACGCTTCCCTGCCTCTCTGCTCTGAATCACACATTGCTGTGTGCCCCTGCCAAAAAGATGGCACTCTTCCCAGGGCTCCCTTCTAAATAACCAGGAACTGGATATGTTGGGGGTTTTTATGAGCATCACAGCCATTGCTGTCACACTGGTCAAAAGGACTGGCAGTGCCCTGGTTTGTGTCTGCCTGCTGCAGAGCATCCTTCAGAGGTTTGTTAAGGAGAGCTGAGAGGAAGCCATTCCTTGTCTTAACCTCAGCCTAGGGTGTGACAGCTCTGGGAGAATTTCCTCTGGGCATGCCAGAGGCTCTCTCTGCCTGGCCAGCTCATTCAGCTCCCTGGTCGCTCTTCTTTGGGCTTTGGCTGTGATAAAATCGTCTTATCTGTGGGAGCATTTTCTTTCTAGACACTTCTAGATATGTTCACCCTTATATATGAACATAGAGAGATCATCTTTGTGCCATTAATGGAGTGGTTCTTGCTGACACATGGAGTTTTGAGACCTTGGCTTTTGTGCATCACCAATCCCAGACAAAGAGCAAAGACAGTTAGTTGCCTCCTTTATCATCAGAGGAAAAGCCTTCAATTTACTTCTGGGCTGCAAACAAATAATCCAAGGAAATAATCCATTGTTGCCTGAGCTGCATGGTTGGACTGTGCTGCAGATACACAGCCAGAGCCTTTTGTCACTCTGGGGGAAACAAAAACTACTACAAGGACCCTGGGCAGGTGGAGGCCTCCTGTGGGCAAGTTCACATCACTCTTGTCACCATTCCATGACTTCTAGATGATGGCTTCAGCTGGTGGCTGAAGCAGCATAGGGGTTAAAAAGCAGCTTGAATCAGAATCACAGAAGGTCAGGGGCTGGGAGGGACCCCCAAAACTCATCCCATGCAACCCTCCCTTCCTGAGCAGGATCACCTAGACCAGATCACACAGCAACACATCCAGGCAGGGTTGGAATATCTCCAGAGAGGGAGACTCCACAGCCCCCCTGGGCAGCCTGCTCCAGGGCTCTGTCACTCTCACAGGGAAAAAATTCCTCCTCATGTTTCTCTGCCTCAGCTTCCACCACTGCCCCTTGTGCTGGCACTGGCATCACCCAGCAGAGCCTGGCTCCAGCCTCCTGCCACTCTCCCTGCACATCTTTGTAAACATGGATGAGGGCAGCCCTCAGCCTCCTCTGCAAGCTCGAGTCCCAGCTCCATCAGCCTCTCCTCTTGAGGAAGGTGTTCCACTCCCTTCAGCATTTTCGTGACTCTGAGCTGGGCTCCTTCAAGCAGTTCCCTGAGCTCCTTGAACTGAGCACTAACATGGATGGAAACCAAACAACAGCCACGTTTGGTTTGGTGCAGGGACCAGAGCCAAGGTCCTTGAGGAAATACTGATGAGGCAGGCTGATGGGCACCCACCTTTAAAAGGCAATTCCAGCTACTGAAGTAGTTTTGTTTGTACACACTCAGCTGCCTGTGTCCTTCTCTGTTTCCTGTAGCCTGTGGCAAACTGAGACGACAAAAGACATTTTTGTCTGAGGTTTGTGAGGAGCTGACCATAAAAGGGACACTCAGGGTTTGAGAGGTGTGTGAAGAGGGGGCTGATGTTTGCCACTTGGGTGATGAAGTTGATGTCTGCAAGGCTGGTGGTGGCAGACAGGAGGGCTGGGCTGGAGCTCGTGTTTCAGGACTGTGATGTCCTCTGCCAGGCAGCTTTCCTCAGGCAATTTCTGATCCCTTCAGCTTCATCTGGCTGCTGGCATGCAGTGGTGGCATGGCAGTGGGACCAGTCACCACTCTGGCTGCATCCTCTGCTCCTTCCAAATGTTGCTCATTTTCGACCAGTCACAGTCACAGACTGGTTTGGGTGGCAAGGAACCTTTCAAGGTCATCTAGTCCAACCTCCTGCAGTCAGCAGGGACATCTGCAACTAGAGCAGGCTGCTCAGAGCCCCTAACAAGCTGATCTGGAAAGGCTGCAGCTTGCTCCTTGGCACAGCATGAAGCACCTTGCTGATGGAGCTGCTCAGGGTGGCCACAAAGTCATCCTCCTGGCACCGTTAATTAAAGCCAGGCACCTTAATTAATGCCTTGGGTTGTTGCTAACTTGACACAGCCAGATCACAGTGGAGCCCTGCAGTAGGCTGCACAGAGAGCTTGCAGAGTCTCTCCTGGAGAGATTCCAACCTCCCCTAGCCATTGTGATGCTGGGCAAGCTGCTGTGGGTGCCCTGCTTGAGCAGGGGGGTTAGACTGGATGATCTCCAGAGGTCCCTTCCAAACCCTGCTGGGATTCTGTGAGTGCTGCCATGTCCAAGCACCGTGGTGCTGGAGGTGATCTCACAGCTGACCACAGCATCACAGAGCTAACCAGGTTGGAAGAGACTTCTAGGATCGTTGAGTCCAACCTATCACCTAACCCTTCTCATTAACTAACCTCTGTCACTAAGTGCCTCATGCAGCCTCCTCTTAAACACCTCCAGGGATGGGGACTCCACCACCTCCCCAGGCAGCACATTCCAATGCCAGTCACTCTTGCTGGGAAGAACTTCCTAATGTCCAGCCTGAACCTGCCCTGGCACAAATTGAGGCTGTGTCCTCTTGTTCTGTCCCTGGTTGCCTGAGAGAAGAGACCAACCCCTGCCTGGCTACAGCCTCCTTTCAGGTAGTCGTAAATAGCACTAAGGTCTCCCTTGAGCCTTCCCCTCTCCAGACTGAGCAACCCCAGCTTGTGTAGAAACCCTTGTGGGTGGCTGAGCTGAGCTGGTTCCTGGTGGGCTTTGTCTCTGACACCAGAAGTGGCTTTACAGAAGCTGAGTCTCTGCTACCAGGGAGCTGATTCGTCCTGGGAGCTGGGGGGGGGACTCAGTGACACTCAGAAATGCCACCCTTGCCCCCAGCCATGCCCCACACTGCCTCTCACCCCATGCTAAGTGGCTTTCTTCTCTCACCGTGGCAGGTGTGTCGAGAGTACCAACGTGGCAACTGCAACAGGGGGGAGAACGACTGCCGCTTCGCCCACCCCGCCGACAGCGCCATGATCGACACCAACGACAACACTGTCACCGTCTGCATGGATTACATCAAAGGGAGGTGCTCCCGGGAAAAGTGCAAATACTTCCACCCTCCTGCCCACCTGCAAGCCAAGATCAAGGCTGCCCAGTACCAGGTTAACCAGGCTGCAGCTGCCCAGGCAGCAGCGACTGCAGCTGCCATGGTGAGTGCGCAGGTGGCTCCCCGGACAGCAGCGCGGCAGCAAGAGACTGGCAGCCAGGGGTTAGCTGGGCTGGCTGGGGGAGGTGTGCTCGGGGGGCCCGGTGGTGACACGGTGCAAGGAGCTTTCTCAGCATGTGGTGCCAGGTCTGCTCTGGGTGGGGGTGGCAGTTTGAGAGCCTTGGGGTGTCTCCCTACTTTGCCTGCTGGCGTGCAGATATCTGTATGTACATCTGTGTGTGCATACGTCTGTGCCTGCCTGCGTCTGCAGATCTGTACCTCTAGCTGAGCCTGTCTCTGTGTGCGGGCAGCTCTGCATCTCTGGAGCTGCACAGATAGACCAGCCCCTTTTCAGCCACTCTGTCTTTGCAGAGACTCACTTGGAAGTCCACCTTGCTGTGTAGATACCACCCATAGTTCACTGTCATCCCAATCTGAGGGCTGGCAGCAGCCCCCTGGGGGTACCAGCACAACCCTCTGGTAGTGGTAGTAGTTGTAGCAGCCAGATCTGGAAACCCCTCAGGGCCTGCTTTGCCAGCAAGGAGAGGCCAGCACCCCGAGGAGGCCTCTGCTGCCATCTTGTCCTGCCTATGTTGAGTCTGGCAGGGTGTGGGTGAGAGAGGTGCGGGCACTGAGGTGTGGTGGCCAGGAGTGGCACTGCTGGAGGACAGCCCCCAGCTCCTGGGAAGGCTATGGCATGGGTGGCAAGCTGCTGGCTGGTTGTGGGAAACATTGTGTCCACTCCTGCAGGGCCACGGGGAGCCCTAAGCCCCAATTGCATTCCTGCCAGCCATGGGGAGTCCCAATTCCACTCCTGCAGGGGCATGGGGAGTCCCATTCCACTCCTGCTGGTCCATAGGGAGCCCAAATTCCACTCCTGCAGGGCCATGGGGAGCCCCATTCTCCTCTTGCAGGGCCATGGGGAGTCCCAATTCCACTCCTGCAGGGGCATGGGGAGTCCCAGTCCACTCCTGCTGGTCCATAGGGAGCCCAAATTCCACTCCTGCAGGGCCATGGGGAGCCCCATTCTTTTCTTGCAGGGACATGAGGAGCCCCATTCCACTCCTGCAGGGCCATGAGGAGCCCCATTCTTTTCTTGCAGGGACGTGGGGAGCCCCATTGCACTCCTGCCAGGCCACGAGGCGCCCCATTTACACTCCTGCAGGGCCATGGGGAGCCCCATTCGCCTCTTGCAGGGCCATGGGGAGCCCCATTCGCCTCTTGCAGGGCCATGGGGAGCCCCATTCGCCTCTTGCAGGGCCATGGGGAGCCCCATTGCACTCCTGCCAGGCTATGGGGAGCCTCATTCTCCTCTTGCAGGGACGTGGGGAGCTCCATTCCACTCCTGCCAGGCCATGGGGAGCCCCATTCCCCTCCTGTAGGACCATGGGGAGCCCCATTGCACTCCTGCCAGGCCACGAGGAGCCCCATTTACACTCCTGCAGGGCCATGAGGAGCCCCAAGCCCCAATTCCCCTCCTGCAAGGCCATGAGGAGGGCCCCGGGATGGACCCCGGCCGCAGCCCTGCCCCGCCCTGCCTGTCCCCGCGGCGTGGGGGCCCCGCCGGGCCCCGGTGCATGCAGAGTCTTGTTCCCGTTGTACACAGCATCCGGTGATTTGTTTTTATTTGTTTTTTTCTCACCCCCCCAATGCACTGCTGCCCCCATGACGCACCTCTGCTTGCTGTTTATGTTAATGCGCTTGACCCCACTGGCCATTGCCATCATGTGCTCGCTGCCTGCTAATTAAGACTCAGTCGGCTGTCAAATCACTGAAGCGACCCCTCGAGGCAACCTTTGACCTGGTACTATGACCTTTCACCTTTTAGCTTGGCATGTAGCTGTACCGTAGAGTTTGGGGTTCATGTGTAGAAGTGGAATATCCTGGTCCCCCCACCACCCCTTCCCCCCCTCCAATCCCCGGCCGTGGGCACGGGGGCAGCGCTGCAGAGCAGGACCTCGCTGCCCCCGCGCCCTGCCGGCCCCTTCCCTGGCCCCTTCCCTTCCCGTCTCCTTCCCGTCCCCCTCCCCAAGGGTGCCGTGGCCGGCCGCGGGCGCAGGGTGCGTTGGCATGGCTTTGGTGGCGCGGAGGCGGCCGGGGGTGCCGGCATGCGGCGTGGCTCTGCATGCCCAGGCAGGCGCTGGGGTCTGGGGAGTGGGTTGGCACTAGCAGCTCTGCCATCCGCCCCGGACAGTGACTATTAACATGGCTTCTACGTGTGGATGATCCTGGAGCTGGCAGTGCTGCTTCCCCTGCCCCGAGAGCCTCGCTGCCAGCAGTGCCCGAAGCTTGGCCCTGGTGCTGGGGTCTGGGCCGGGCTGTGTAACCCACAGCTGCCCCTTAGCTGTGCTCCGTGATGGTAGCTGAAGTGGTGCTCCCTGAGAGCTTCTCCCTGCCTTTGATTAGTAGTTCAGCTCGCTCTGCTGCTTGCTTGCTCATGGATAAACATGGTGCTGCCTGGTGGGGTTGGCCTTCGACTGATTTTTCTTTTTTCCTCTCTCTCTCTCTCTTCCTTTTCTTCCCTCTCCCTCCCTTTTCCTTCCNCTGGACTTTATTTTTATCCCCATCCCCTCCTTCAGGGAATTCCTCAAGCTGTACTCCCCCCATTACCAAAGAGGCCTGCGCTTGAAAAAACCAATGGTGCCACCGCAGTCTTTAACACTGGTATCTTCCAGTACCAGCAAGCTCTTGCCAACATGCAGTTACAGCAGCATACAGCCTTCCTCCCACCAGGTAAGGGCTGCTCCTTGGCCTTTTTCTGGGGAGTGGGAGGGGGGATGAAGGAGGGAGGATGCTTAAAAAAAAATCACCCTAGGACATAGCCCTGGCGGCAAACGCAGAGAGGTATTTGTGTGATGCCCGCTGCAGGCAGGTGCCCGGTGCAGGCAGCGCCTCCAGCCTGCGGTGCCCAGTGGGCAGAGGAGGTGCTGGCTGCAGGTAGGTTGGCCTCTGGCTGCTTGGCTCGGAAGCTGGGTGGGTGTTTTCCAGTCTAATCCAAAAAAATCAGTGTCATGCTTTGTCTGTCATCCCCTAGTCAGAAGTTGCCATCTTCTCTCTCGTCCCTCTGCCCCTCGGTTAACTCCCTTGTCCTTGCCCATCTCTCAAGCTGTTGGATTTGTTTCTCTTTGCTGTAAGACCCCTTTGCCTTCGTGTGCTTAGCACCACTTGCTGAGCTGCACTCTGAGAGGTTTAGCTTTTAATTACAGTGCAGTGACTGTGGAACGTGCAGTCAGGCTTGCAGGCAGGCTTGCAGGCAGCTAAACCTACCTGAGAAATCACAGCTCAGGTCTCCAGAGCCTCAGGGCTGATTGGAGACTCAGCAGAGGTGAGGTGCCCATGTGCAGGAGTGTGTCCCAGTGTAGTCACTGAAGGATCGATGGTTGTGCTGTTGACTGCAGCAGAAGTCCCTCCAGAGGACAAGTGGTGGGGGTGGAGTGCAGGTTCTGGTTCTGCAGCAGCACCTGAGGAGCAGTGGTGCACAACCGCACAAACGTGGCTCTGTGGCTGTGTGGAGCCAGGCTGAGGGAGCCTGGACACAAGAACCCCCACTAGAGCAGTGCTGTCATTCTAGGAAGTGTGCAGAGGACATCTGTGCTCAACGCTTGGAAGCGATCTGCAAGCACACCCCTGTGTGGTGCAGACCAGTTGGGAGGAGAAGGCAGAACACAGCTATGCAGTCTGTACCCAAAAACCTGAGGATTTGATTTCTGACCAGTTTTGGCTTCCCAAGAATGATTTTTGATGCCCTTTCCCTGGTGCACAACTGGCCTGTGGAATTCAAATGGCATAAAAATCAGTTGCTCCATGTTGTACGGTTCCATAACTCATTTAGGTTCCAAAAGTGCACTGCAGGCACTGAAACCTCCCAGTAAAAGCTTGTTGGAGGCCACGGAAAGGCTGAGCCCACGTGCTGGAACTGAGATACAAAGAGTGGTGCAGGTGTCACAGCTCCCCAGCTCTCTGCTGGCAGAGCATGACTTGAGGAGTCAGAGAGCCAGGAGCTTCTCCAGCTTCCAGGAATTCAGCAAGGGGCTGGCTGATGCTGGAGAGGACCTGCAGCTGCTTTGACTCACACCTTTTGAGCTCGGAAGCCGAGGTGACAGCTCATGTCCCTCAGGCCTCTTTTGCACTGCATCACCGACCAAGATTTCTCACAGCAGGTTTTCCACAGCCCACCTCAGTTCTTCCTCTGGCAAATCTCTACTGATAACCCCCAGGAGTTTGTGCTGTGGTTCTTGGTGCCTTATTTCACCTCTCCTGGCTACTACCTAGGTGTAAAACAAGAGAAGGAAAGGGAATTTTCAGCTTGAGCTCCTGTCAATTCTCTTTTTTTTCAGATAGCAGCAGTTTGAGCTTTCAGGAACCCAGTAAAAGCTTGGAGATGTTATTTGCCACCTGTCCCTTTTTCGTTGCCCCACCTGCAGTGAGCCAGTGTCAGCCCTGCTGGTGCTCAGCCACCTGGAGATTCTCCAGCATTCCCTCAGAAGCAACAGGGGAGCAGGGAGCTTGGGTGCCCTCAGCTCCGCTGCCATGGAGCCAGAAGTAGGTTAATGCACTGAACTAAAGGAATGGCTCTCAGCTTCAGACAGCCCAGACGTAGTCACTGAGGTGTGTCCTTAACTGCTTCAGCCACAGTGCAGCAGATCTGGAGGGCAGGACACTCACAGAGCCATCAGTTTGTATCTCAGTGCGGGGCACTTGAGGGTTTTCCACTCGTGCTACACAAACCCAGAGACCACTTCTAAGTGGGAAGGCATAGCCTGGCTGCCTGTGTGCCAGGGGCACATGAGAGTAAATAAAGGACTTGGCTGTGCCAGAGGATGGGCACTGGTGCTCCAGCACACTTTCACATGATCAAACACACTCAGATCCTCATCTCACTACTCCCAAATTAAGCTCCCTCTTTGCTTGGCTCCCCTCTGAGGGCTCCCGGCCAAGGGGCTACTGGAAGCTGTCTCCAGACTGAGAGGGGAGTCGGAAAGGCATTGCAGGGAGGAGCTGGGCACATCTGTGGCACTGCCTAGGTGGAAGAAATTAAGTTAATCTGCTGAGCAAAGAGGCTCTGCACCACTCATGAGATGTCTACAGCTGGCTGGGGTACTTTGTTGCTGACTGCCAGCTCTGGGCACCTTGGCAGGTAGGGACAAACATTTAGCTGTGGGGCTGTGAACATGCAGAGCAGCAGTTACTTGGCACCAGCAATTACTGTGCCCAGTCACTGGGAGCTGACTAGGGGTGAGTTTGTAGGTGCAGACAAAGCTCCTGTGTGCATCTACCTGGCACTTCTGCCCCGGTGCTTGTCACCATTGTGTGCCACTGCCTGCCCAGCGGTGCCATTCTGGGCTGTGTGTGTGGGTTCGGCAAGCAGGAGGTCGTTGAGAAGCAAAATCCTCCGGAAGAAAGGGTTGAGGTTCACAGGTCCCCTAGGAGCTGCTGTCCTGCTGCAGCTGGCAGGGACAAGGCAGCCCAGCAAAGGCTTCAGCCACCTCTGCTGTCGAGCCAACGAATTGCATTTGGAGTCGGCTCCTGCAGCGTCAGCCCCAGGGAAGGAAACTGCTCAGCACACAGCTGCCTTCCTCCAGCGCTGTCTGTCTGAGCACCTCCTCCGTGGGGCTTCTAACCCTGCCAGACTCACAGATTGAAGTATTTTGCTCTCCTCCTTCAAAATGTTAAGGGCGCAAGAGCAAGTACCACTGCTTCACCTCCACAGGGGAGTATTTTTAATCAGGATTTAGCAGACTGGACAAAATAAAGCTCCTGAGAGTAATAACCAGAGAGAGAAGAGAAAAAAACCAAGACCTGCCTAGAATCCCAGTAAACCTGGAATGTTTCTGGAAGCAGCTTCATTGCACTGGAGAAAGGATCTTGAGTGTGAAGTTAGGATCAGTTAACTGAGCACACAGCCTGGAATTAGAATGGTGATGGTGCCTTGTGCTGCACAGCCAGGGAACATCTCCGACTGCACATTTATTATTCATGCCTCCTCATTAGTCAGTCAGAGCTTCTGAAGTTCAAGATGATGATTAAGGTCAGAGGGAAAATGATTTTTTTATTGCTGGTAAGAGGGTCCTACAGCATCATGTCTCCATCTCTGCCAGTTACTGCACCCCTGCTGGTATCTTCGTCTCTGCCTCACTTCCATTTGCTTCAATCCCCTTCCTAAACTGTGTGCGCTGGTTGGAATGTTCACACTGACAGCTCAGGCTAAACCTTGGAGCTGCAAAGCTGCAAAGTGGTTATTTCAGAGCCATTAAGAAGGTCTCACTCCTCTCTAGCTGTGTAGGTGTGTTCATGGAATGATGTCATGTCCCAGGTCTGGTGATGTAAGCCTGGCAAACGGGGCACCGAGCTCAAAGATTCTTCTCTGTAACCTCATTAACGCTGCTGAGACATCACCAGAGGGACTCAGAAAGCAGCTTTGTACCTCATAGCCAAATTTTCCTCCAGTTTGGTCTTGCAAGTGGTCCCACAGACTTCAGCCATGATTTTTGTGCGTGGGGAGGTCAGCAAAGTCAGGAGCCCTCCCTTCTTTTATAGCCTTCTTGGCAAATACTTTCAGCCTCTCCCGTGAGGCAGAAACAGAAGAGCAATTAGGAAACGTGATTGTGCCTTTTGCTTTGTAGCCTGTGATGACAGAGAATGACCTTGGCCAGAGCAGCAGTGACACTGACTGACTCTTTGCCTGCTTTTTTAAATGCTCTGGAGCTTATGAGACCACTACAGGGCTTGGCACTAGCTGAGACAATTTCCTGTCCCCGTGAGATGGTCACAGAATGCCAAGGAAGCAGCATTGCAGGGCTCCCACTGGCACTCCTCTGGAAGATGTGTCCACTTGCACTGCAGTCCCTTCTCCCAGATTTCAGGTTATTTCAGTTTCTGCTGTCTCCAGTGCAGTGAGCAGTGCCAGTGACTGCTATTTGTTAAATAAAATGGTAACTAGGTTATTAAGCATGGGTGTTCTGAAAGATCAGAGGCTTAGATCGGGAGCAGAAATAGCAGAGGCAGAGTTCAGTCCGGTGGAAGGCAGTTTGCTGTGTCAAGTAAGCAGAATCACCAGCTCTGGGATGCTTCAAAATAATCCCATCCTGTTCCTAACCACGCCAGGCTGCTGCAGGCTGTCTAGTTGCAGGGCAGAACTCAGCAGGCACTGTCACTTCAGTTTACCTTTGTGAAGCCTGAAGAGAGTTGTGAGCCCAGACACCAGCAGCTTAAAATAGGCCCCATAATGTAGGGGAAAAAAATGCTGACCAAGTGTTCCCAGGTGCTGCCTTGAGCTGCTGAGGAGGCTTTAGCTGTTCAGTCACTCCTGGCCTGTGTGAGCAAAGGACTAAAGGACTGCCAGGAATCATAGAACCACAGAATCAGTCAGGGTTGGAAGGGACCACAGGGACCATCCAGTTCCAACCCCCCTGCCATGCCCAGGGACACCTCACACTAGATCAGGCTGGCCACAGCCTCATCCAGCCTGGCCTTAAACACCTCCAGGGATCAGGCTTCCGCCACCTCCCTGGGCATCCCCTGCCAGGCTCTCACCCCCCTCATGGTGAAGAACTTCTTCCTAAGCTCCAGTCTGACTCTCCCCATCTCCCGCTTTGTTCCATTCCTCCCAGTCCTATCACTACCTGACAGCCTAAAAAGACCCTTCCCAGCTTTCCTGTAGGCCCCCTTACGATACTGAAAGGTCACAGTAAGGTCACCTTGGATGGCTCCCACTTCACCAGCAGCTCGTGGAGCTCATACATCACAAACCTACTGCATGCCCAATTCGCAGAATCACCAAATCCCAGCATGGTAGAGGTTGGAAGGCACCTCTGGAGTAGTTCATCCAGTTCAAACCCCTGCTAAAGCAGGGGCACCCACAGCAGCTTGCCCAGCAGCAGTGTCCAGGTGGGTTTGGAATCTCTGCCGAGAAGACTCCAGAACCTCTCTGCGCAGCCTGCTTCAGGCTCCAGCACCCTTAGAGTGAAGTTTCATGGAGTCACAGACACATCCAGGCTGGCAAAGCCCCTCAGGATTGCCAAGTTCAACGTAGAACCCTACTCTACAAGATTCACCTTAAACCATATCTCTAAGCACCACATCCAGACCACCCTTAAACACATCCAGGCTGGGGGACTCCACCACCTCCCTGGGCAGCTCCTTCCAGTCCCTGACCACTCTTTTTCTCATGCCCGATCTAACCCTCCCCAGGCTCAGCTTGAGGCCATTCCCCCTTGTTTTGTCTCCAATTCCCTGTGAGAAGAGCCCAGCAGCAGCCTCTCCACAACATCTCTTCAGGTAGCTGTAGGCAGCAAGTTTGTGCTCCTGTGCAGGTTTCAAGAGGAAAGAGACCATGACAAAAGGCAACAACACTGAAGAAAAGGCATTTCCAAGCAAAACCAAAGCAGCTTTTGCTATCCATGCTGCTCCCCCCTGCAGCGCTCCACAGGCAAACAGGACACAGCAGCACACAGTTCCACCAGCTCTGTCCCCTCCTCACCCCGGCTTGGTTCTAATGGATCTCACTGTGCTATTGTATGGTTTGATTGTGCCACTGTTCCCATAATAACAGTTTTTCTTCTTTGTTCAAAATGCCAATTCCTAATGACACGTGTGATGGGTTGTTTTAATTCTTTTCCCTCTCCAAATCCACCTTCCTGTTGCAATGCATGATGGGCAGGCTCAATATTGTGCATGACACCCGCTACAAGTGTTGGTAGGTGCCAGCTTTGTTTCTTGATTCTCTTAAAACCTGTTGGTGTGCAGCTCAGGACCCTCAAAATCCACTGCTGGATCGGAGCTCTGCTGGCGCTCCCAGCTTCCTGCTGGCGCTCCTAGCTTCCTGGTGGCGCTCCCAGCTTCCTGGTGGGGCACTCCAGCTTCCTGGTGGCATTCCCAGCTTCCTGGTGGGGCACTCCAGCTTCCCCCCTCCCCAGTGGCCTCCTGCACTAACGAGCTGTCAATTAAATGCAGTGGGTTTGCTTTAATTGACACAGGCACGCCGAGGAGGTGTGGGGGGGGTCGGTTTGGACGGCAGGTTTTGGACTTGCACACTCCGTCCTTGGTGGATTTTGACTGGACTCTGAGTTCCAGTGTTTAGAAACGTTGTGTTTAAAATGAAGACCTTTGTACTTTGCCATTCGAGCTCCCTTCCTGGCCTTCAAGGAGATTGAGTTCTTTTTCTTTTGTTTGCAGCAAACGTTTTTGTTTTCTCGGGGTGGGGGTTGAAAGGATTCGCGTTGGAGGTTTTGGTTTTAGAACTCTGTAAAACCTAAAGGCATTGAAAACTTCTGCTGTTGAGGTTTCTTTTGGGATTGAAATGGTTAAGCTTGTATGTGTCCATGTTCTTGATGTGATGGTAACAAACCTTTTCCCCCCCTCCCCTTTCCCCTTTTGTTTTTTTTTTTTCCTCTCTTTCACCCCTTCCCCTCCCTTCCCTCTCTCCTCCCGGAATGTCGTCCTGCTTTGCACTCTGGTTGCATGTCACTCGCTGGCACTGATGCCCTGGGCTTCTCGCTGTGCCAACCCCATGCTCCACTGCCCCTCCACATCTGGCTCTGGTTCCCATCCTGCTCCACTCTTCTGTACCTTTGCTTATCTGATTTTCCTTCCGAAAGTTCCCATGGTGCACGGTGCTACGCCAGCCACTGTGTCTGCAGCAACAACATCTGCCACAAGTGTTCCCTTCGCTGCAACAGCCACAGCCAACCAGGTTTGCTAATTTACAGCTTTGTTCCTTACAGACAACTCGAGATGGGTGCTTTTAATGAGCATGGGGGAGTGGATTTTACCTCTTGTTGGCCTACACATTCTCTCTGAGATCTGCAGCGTGGCTTAATCAGCCTCCAGCCTCGCTTGAGAGGTGCTGCAACCCCGTTTCTGATGCTAAAAATAATTGATAATAGACTTTCTGACTCAGGCTTAACATTTAGGGGCCATGCTGCTTATTTCTGCTCCCAGAGATGTGCAGAGAAAGGGATAACACAGGGAAGCCATGATTTGTGTCTATTTCTGTGAAGCAGACAGCTCCTGTTAGCACTTCCAGCTCCTTTTAGCTCCTTTTAGCTTCTTGAGAGCTCCGTCAAAAGGCAGTAAAACCTTTGTGCAGAGGGCTTGCAGGATCCCAGTTATTACAACAGCCTGAATTTAGCAGTCTGAGCATGTTCTGACACTCCTCTTCCAAGAGCAAAACAAAGCCTCTTGAGCATGGGCCCAAGAGAAGCTTCCTTGACACCTTTGTTTTAGCTGGTGGTGCTGCATGGAACTGGCTGGGTGCTGGTCACAGTGGGCAGGCTGCAGCTCAGAAAGTTCCCATCAGGGTCTGGTTTTATTGCCAAGTTAATAGTGCTTTGTGGCCGTGTTGGGGTGTATCTCAGGAATAGAAAACTGATGCTTTCCTAAACCAGTGATTCTGAGTCCTCCCATCAAGGCCACTGGGCAAGCACCAGGGCTAAAGGAGCTGCAGTCCCTGCAGGCTCCAGCTGGAGCTGCACTGAGAGCAGAGCATGAGCTGCGTTGTCAAAGGGAAGGTTTCTGTGGCACAGCTGCCTTGAAAGTGACAGTAAAAACGTCTTAAAAACCTTCTTGTTCCTCTTATAAAAGCAAATTAGTGAGATTTATGAGGAAGTCAGTTGCCAGAAAGCATCAGTTGTGATCTGATATGCAGAGCCTGCCCTGAGCTTGGAGGGAGATGGAAGTAACCATGGGCGGCAGCACTGTGCAGGCTCTGCCCATGGCATCCACCCTGGAGAGAAGGGGCAGGTGTTCAGACAACCTCACCTGGCACACTCAGCTCCCAAGACACCAGAGCCAGGTCCTCAGTGTCCACATCCCATGGTGAAGCTGCCAGGATTGCAGCTGGACGTCAGGCAATGCCCCTGTGCCCATTTCAGAGTGCTGTTGCCTTGGAGAGGGTCAGGCTCCCACTGGACTAACTCTGAGGTCTCTGGCTTTGAGCCTTACCTGGTGCCTGCTGAGCGTTTTGTATCTCAGCAGCTCCACATCTTTTGATACCTTCTGACCCTTCAGAAACACCATTCCAAAGATTATCCTGCAGGTAGGAGGGCACATCCTGAGTCTCAGCAAGGGACCTGGATCTTTTTACTCCCAAAAAAGAATTCAGTTCCACAAACCACTCAGGTTAGTCTGCTTAGCAGCTCCCACTGTCTGCTGAGTCACTGTGTAACATCTGGATTTATCCACGAGATCCTAGAGCGGGTTGGGTTGGAAAGGGCTTTCAAGATCCTCCAGTTCCAACCCCCCTCACCATGGGCACTAGATCATGTTGCTCAAGGCCCCATCCAGCCTGGCCTTGAACACCTCCAGGGTGTTAAGACTGGAAGAAGAATGACTTTGCAGTTTGAAAAGATAGCTTCTAGGTAGGACCACATCCACGAGGTGCCACCTAAGCAGGCAGCCCAGGGTATGCCCTAAGTGTCTATTTATTACCCCTTTAAGTGAGCTCCTGCAGCCTCCACAAGTCCAGGGAATTGTGAGAACAAGCCAAGCCTCAGCAAAACATCCACTTTTTAAATCCCCCAAGTAGTCCTCCCCCAGCAGAGCAGAGGGCAGCTTGCAGTCTGATCATTTCATGCATAGCCTCCCCAGAGCCTGCCAGCACCACCCAGCTCAGCTCTGCAGCCAAACCTCCCCCTATACATATATGGCACACATGGCACATATATGTATCTGCTGTGTGAGCAGCTGGAGTGCCTGAATGCAATCTGCATGCATGCCAAAAGTCTTCAGAGCTGGCCCTCCATCTTCACTGAGCCCTGTTGAAGGTCCTTGGTATGTTCCAACAGCACTATCCCTGATGCTTCTACACAGTTGGGTGCAACAGCCTGGCCTGCAGCAGTAGGAAAACATGGTATGAGAAGCTTCCTTGTGCTTGAAGCCCATTTCTGTGCCAGTTGGCAGGGTTGTGTGAAGCTGCCAGGGGAGGAGAGGGCACAGGGTGGGTGGAGAAACCAGCACCAAGACCTGCAAACCATTTAGTTAAGCAGAAAGCTCCCCAGGCCCTGGCTTGTGCAGATGAACAGCTCCAGCCTTAGGGGAGAAAGAGTCTCTGCAAGTGCAGCAGCCCTTTGTGGCCCTACAAACCCCTGGCATGGTTCCCTGTTCCTCAGCAGCACTTGGCTCCCTCCAGCCAGGCTTTGGGTCCTGTGTGTGACACAAGATTGTCCCCAGTTCCTCCACACCCACACTGCTCCAGTGCTGGCCCTGGCTGGATCTGGGCTGGCTCCCGTGGGCCCCTGTGCACCCATCAGTGTGAGTTTGTGCTGCTGCTTCTCTAGTCTACTTCAATACTGGTGTGAAAATGGGGCACTTCAGGAGAGCCAGGTGCTGGGTTCTGTTCTCACAGACAAGCTTTTTGGGAACTGTTTCACTGCTGCTGGGCAGGATCTGAGCTCTGCAGCTCACCCACTGTGGGGAGAGCCTGCAGCTCGAGAGTAACTCACCAGCCGTGAAGATTGAGCTCAGGGCATCTTAGCTTTGATGCCCAAAGCCCATCAGAATGAGCCAGCAGCCCGAAAGTGGGTTCTCACCAGCCATGAGAATTGAGCTCAGGGCATCTTAGGTTTGGTGCCCAAAGGCCACCAGAGTGGAAGCAGTGAACAGTTCCCAAAAGGAGGCTGAAGCAAGGCCACCATGGAACTGATCGTTTGAAGCGATGCACTGAAAGCACAGGGTTTTGTGTAGGCCAACAAAAAGGGCTCTTCTCAATTACTGCACTGCATGACTTGGTAGATTTGTACTCCTCCTACCTCCCAACCAACCAACAATCCTGACTGAATGTTGACTGTCAAGTAGTACTTAACCTTGTCCAGTTTTAAAGCTGCTCTTGTAGCCCCCTGACTTTTTAACTTGTGGTTGCGATGTAAAACCCACCAACTGCCAGCTGCCCCCCACTTCTCCAGCCTCCTGTTCTCTAGCAGAATGCTGTCTGTGGGGCAGCTCCTTGCACCTCTTCCTCACTGTTTCTGTTTCTTTTACCTGTAGATACCCATAATATCTGCCGAACATCTGACTAGCCACAAGTATGTTACACAGATGTAGACAATTTGTCATCAAACAGTAAGTTTCCAGCATGTTGCTTGCCTTCCTCTTACCTCTTTCTATGCAGGATGTGTCCTGTCCAGGGGCAGAATGGTTTTATGTTTCTAAAGAAGCTGAAAAGATGTAGGGGAAGAGGCTCTGACCTCCCCCCAAGGGGTGGTTCTCCGGAGGGGAGGGCCCACAGTTGACAGCGCTCACCTTAGCTGGTGTGTTGGATCAGAGGTCAGAATTGTTTGTGCACAGCCAAACAGCAGAATCAGTCTGTGGTTTGTTTAGAGGGGATGGTGGCTGCAGCACTGATTCACTGATTGCAGCAGGTGCTCATCTTGACCAAGCCTCCTGCAGGCAGCAGGGATATCTCCAACTAGAGCAGGCTGCCCAGGGCCCCATCAGGTCTGAGCTTGAATGTCTCCAGGGATGGGGCCTCAAGCACAGCCCTGGGCAACCTCTTCCAGTATTTCACCTCTCTCATTGTGCAGGACTTCCTCCTGATTTCCAACCTAAATCTCCCCTGCTCCAGTTTCAAACCACTGATCCTTGTCCTATCACCGCAGGCCCTTCTAAACACTCCCTCCTCAGCCTTCCTGTAGCCCCCTTCAAGTAGTGGGAGGCTGCACAAAGGTCTCCCTAGAGCCTTCCCTTCGCCAGGCTGAACAGTCCCAACTCCCTCAGCCTGTCCCCATATCAGAGCCTCTCCAGCCCTCTGATCACCTTGGTGGCCTCCTCTGGACCCACTCCAGTAGATCCATGTCCCCCTTGTGTTGGAGGTCCCAGAGTCAGTACTCCAGGTGAGGTCTCACCAGACCAAAGTGGCAGAATCACCTCTCTCTGTCTGTGAGGACAGGGAGAGGGGGCCACATTCAGCAACCCTTAGAGAGGACAAGTCTCCACCTGTGGGGAGCCAGCATCCCTGCCCACACAGGTCCAGTCTCTGCCTGGCTGCTTTCTCTGCAGCTCAGGCTGTCAGACCTGCCATGGACAATGTTCTCCTAGCGTGGGTGGTAGAGCCGGGAGAGGTCCCACAGCGCGGTTCAGAGCTGCACTGTGTGGTGTGGGTGGCAGCTGCAGGCTCCCTGTGCTGTCACCTTTCTCCTCAGAAAGTTGGTGTGCCCATGGCTGAGAGAGGTTTTACTCTGAGGAACCTGTAGCTCCCAGTCTGCCCCTGGAGTGGCTGCTGTAAGCAAGAGCACATCACCTCCCCAGGGCAGCTCATGCTCCCCAGCACCTTCCTCTCCCTTCTGCTCCGTTGCTGCTGTGCGTGTCCCTGAGTGGCTGAGCCGTGATGGGATTAGGAGACAGGGTGAGGATTAGCTGATCTTCCTCAGGGGGTTACCATAACAGTTGTTCTTCCAGCTGAGCACAGCTTGTTAAACTGCTCCAGTGGCTGGGCTGGCTCTGGCCTGCAGCCTCAGCCTGCTGCCAGCCTTTCCTCTGCAATCTGAGGGGGAGCCCATTTGAGAGACCCTCCCAAGGAGGAATCGTTCTCTAGAGATGTCTCTCACGGGATAGGCAGCAGAGACCAGAGGAAGAGCTGCACTAGATGGGCAGCTAAGTCAGAAGAAGGACCCTGGGGATACAGGACCAGGATTTCTAAGGCTGTTTAAGTCCCTCTCAAATATTTGTTGGGCTCCTGGGTCTGCCAGGGGCAGTGACAGCAGGACCTGGGAGGAGAGAGGGGCACCAGGCACATGGTGAGGAACTGTCTCCTAGGTCTGGGCTTTGGGGGCTGGGACATGTCCTCCAGGCTCTGATCCCACAGCTGAGGGCTCAGGGACAGAAGGAGGTCATAGAGAGTAGGTTGGGTTGGAAGGGAGCTTTCAGGGCCATCTGGCCCAGCCCCGCTGCAGTCAGCAGGGACACCTGCAACTGGAGCAGGCTGCTCAGAGCTCCAAACAACCTGACCTGGAATGGTTGTGGGGCTGAGGCTTTCCCCAGCTCTCTGTCCCTGGAGTACTGCATCCAGATGGAGGCCTCGATACAGGAAGGACACCGTGGAGCAGGTCCAGAGGAGGGCCACAAAAATGATCAGGGAGCTGGAGCAGCTCTGCTGTGAGGACAGGCTGAGGGAGCTGGGGGTGTGCAGCCTGGAGAGGAGAAGGCTCTGGGGGGACCTAACAGCAGCCTGCCAGTGCCTGAAGGAGGCTACAAGAAGGCTGCAGAGAGACTGTTTGCAAAGGCCTGCAGGGACAGGACGAGGGCAGTGGCTTCAAACTAGAGCAGAGCAGATTGAGATTGGGTGTTAGGAACAAGTTCTGTACCACGAGAGTGCTGGAACACTGCAACAAGTTGCCCAGGGAGGTGGTTGAGGCCCCATCCCTGCAGATATTCAAGGTGAGGCTTATCAGGGCTCTGAGCAACCCGACCTAGCTGAAAGTGTCCTTGCTGACTGCAAAGAGAGTTGGACTGGATGAGCTTTGAGGTCCCTTCCAACCCAGACCATTCTGTGATCCTGTGGTAAGTTGAGGAACTGGAATGTGAGCTGCATCTGTGCCACAGAGCACAGCTGGGCTTGGTTTGGGTGCAGGAGTAGAGCTGACTCACGGGGGACCTTACCACTCTCTGCAACTACCCGAAGGGAAGTTGTAGTAAGGTGGGGGTCAGGCTCTACTCCCAGGCAACTTGTGGCAGGATGAGAGAGCATGGCTTGGAGCTGTGCCACGGGAGAGTGAGGTTGGATGTTGTGAAACACCTCCTCATGGAAAGGGGAATTGGACTGCCCAGAGAGGTGGTGGAGTCACTGTCCCTGGAGGTCTTTAAGCAAAGATTGGATGTGGCACTCAGTGCCATGGTCTGGTCCATGTGGTGGTGTTAGGTCATAGGCTGGATTTGATGACCTCAGAGGTCTGTTCCAGCCTCAATAACTGTGATTAATTAGAATCATAGAATGGTTTAGTTTGGAAGGGACCTCAAAGCTCAGCCAGTTCCACACCCCTGCCATAGACAGGGACATCTCTCACTAGAACAGGTTGCTCAAGGCCTCATCCAACCTGGCCTTGAACACCTCCAGGGAGGATGTGAGGCACAGAAGCACAGAATGTGATCTTTTGATCACATTCTGTGCTTCTGTGCTCCACAACCTCCCTGGGCAACCTATGCCAGTCTCTCACCACCCTCACTGCAAAGAACTTCTTCCTAACATCCACTTTCAGTCACCCCTCTGCCACTTCAAACCCATTCCTTCTCCTCCTCTCATTACAAGACCTTGTCAGTAGTCCCTCCCCAGCCTTCCTGTAGCCCCCTTCAGATACTGAAAGGTTACTATAAGGTCTCCTGGAAGCCTTCTCTTCTCCAGGCTGCAGAGCCCCAGCTCTGTCCTCAGAGCAGAGCTGCTGCAGCCCTCTGAGCATCTCGGTGAGCCAGCCGCAGACGCCAGGCTGACAAACAGTTGCGGTCGGTGCTTGCCAACCTTTTTTCCCTCTCTCTCTTATTTTTCCCCTTTGCAGATCATAAACGAAGAGCAAAGGACAGTGTGTTTGGGTTGGGAAGAGGAGGAGCTCATCAGCCATAGTGTATATACCGCCAGCCACACCCCAACTCCCTCAGCAGTAAGCCCTCCACACCTTGCATGTTAAGCGGGACGAGCGAAGAGAGCGTGGCAAAATCCGCCCCACACACTGTTGCCTATCTTAACTTTGTACATGGAATTGATATCTTTGTGCTGAGGTGATTTTCTTTTTCTTGTCCAAGGAGTCCAGCATTGTCTCTCTTTTCTAGCAACAGGGACTGGGGAAGTTGGGAGGGGGGGGGGGGGGCCACATGCCTGGCCCAGACTCCTTCCCTTCTCCATAATCACGTCAGTCGCCTCGAAAAGACAGACGATGGCGCGGCCGCGACTCTCCTGATGTGTTGGTACGTCTGTAGACCAAGAGATCCTTCTTCTTGTTTTTGTTATGATGATGATGATGATGATGATGATGGTGACATGAAAGCAAAGTTTTATTTCATTGATTTTCTTGTTTTTTTCCAAGGTTTACAAATAACAAAAAGGTTGCACCTTGTATTTAAAAGTCGCCATGGTAGACCAGAGAGCCTGCATGCACAGTGGAAATCCTTTTCATTCTGCTTTTGTTTTTGGGGGGGGGATGGGTGTTTATTTTTAATTAAAGAGTTGATATTTTTAATGTAATGAGATTGTAAGGAAAGGGAAAAGGAGACAGAGAGAGAGAGAGAGAGAGAGAGGTTACCTTTCCAGATGAATGTGCCAAGTGCAAACCACAGCTGTGTCTGTTTCAAAGCACACCCATGGCTTTAAGCAACCGCGTTGGCGAGGATCCTCCTGAAGTGCCATAGACTTGTACATCCCGCCAGAGTATTATTTCTGCAGTGTTACTTTTCAGAACCACCTTAGTTTTGTCTCACTTGCTTTTGTCCAGTAGCAAGCAGTCAGAGGGCACCCTTCTGTTTTCAAACCAAAGCTGTCTCAGAAACGGCCAACAAACTCCTTTTACAGCAGGGACGAGCTCTCCGTCCGCGAAAGGGAAAAAGCCATTTCTGAGACACAGGGTGGGGGGGGGAAAACGTTTTGGGGAACTTCTTGGGGTTTGTTTTATTCTTTTGTTTGTCTCTTTGTTTTCTTTGCTCTATTTATAGCCTCTGTGGCAAGTCGCAAGGACTATAAATGCTTTTTGTTTTGCAGAGGTTGGGTTTCACTTTTCCCTTCGCCACAGTCACCGCTTCAGGCGGCGACTCTAAAGACAAAGACAAGGAAGCACTGACATGGGAATGCATGACAAAACCAAAAGATGACAAATGGAGATGTTTAATTAGCCTAGGAACAGGGGTTGGGGGGGTGGGTGGGGGAGGTTCAGATCCTCGGGGGTGAGTTTTATAGACGTGATTCTTTTCTTGGTTGTTGTTGTTCAGATTAACTGCTTAGAGCCTTAGAAAAAGCCTTTACAGACTAAAAGGGAGAAATAAAAACACACACAAAAAAATGATAAAAAAGAAAAGCAAACAAAAAAAAAAACCTATAAATCAATAGATGTGCATTCAAAGTGTGTTTTGTAAGAGAGGATTCATCCAAAGGAATTCCTTCCTGTGGTTTGGATGTTGCAGCCAGTAAAGGGTAATCCCTGCCCCGCCCTGTTCAGCCCAGTGCTGAGGTTGGGGGTCGGGAGGCTGGTAAAGGGGCAGCAGGAAGAAGAGTGGGTTCGGTTCTAGAACTCTCCATACTTCCCAGCTCCCTGTTTTTAATGCTTGAGGGAGAGGCTTTGCAGGAGCCAGGGGTTGATTTCTGATTGTACTGTACATCTATTAAAGCCTTAGATGATTACATTACGGGTTCCAACCCATACCAATGTAACTGCAGTCGTGTTAAGGAAGCGTAGGTGAACTTCACATCTTAATTGTAGTTATTCCAGTAGAAGATTCTTACTTTTTAGGTTGTTTCCTTGTTTTTAACCTAGTTTGCTCTTTCTTTCTTTAACATTTATTAAGCTTTCCTTTTTCTATTACCAGTTGAATACCAGTTCAGTTTATAGCCTTTTCTCACACCCATAACAAAACCAAACCAACCCTCTCCTTCCCCCCAACCACCATCACCTCCTCAGTTGGCAGCGTCCACGTTAAGTGTCATAGGAGTTTCTTCTTCTTCTTCTTGTTCCAACTGAATGATTTGTGATTGTTTTGCTGATTTCACTCTGACACTGTAAGAATGTCAGTAGTCATTGTTAGCTCTTGTTTAGTTCTCATTCAAAAGAACAAAAGTCTCTTTTCTATGGATAGGGCTGGGTGATAGGTTGGACTGGATGATCTTGGGAGGTCTCTACCAACCTGCTTGATTCTATTCTATGATTCTTAATAATTCTAGAATCATTGCTAAGTCCAAGGGCATCTTTAAGTTGTTGCCATCTCAACGATCCTGGCAGACAAACTGAGTTAAAATATTGTCATGGTCTTTAAGGGGTTTGTTTTTTTTGTCTGTAATTAGGTTGTTAACATTAAAAAGAGTTTAAAAAACAGATTTACTTCCTTAGATATTAGAAAAAAACTATTTTCTACTGTATCCATTTCAAATGTTAAAATATTGTTTAAATATTATTTTTTTT
>WAAF01011402.1:131252-148385 GCA_013400475.1 Tricholaema leucomelas
CCCCCTCCTGACCCCCAGCCCTCAGAGAGTTATAAACATTTATTAGATCCCCTCTCAGCCTTCTCCAGACTCTCAGCCCCAGGTCCCTCAGCCTCTCCTCACCAGGCAGTGCTCCAGTCCCCTCATCATCCTCATAGCCCTCTCCTGGACCCCCTGCAGCAGATCCCTGTCCCTCTTCAACTGGGGAGCCCAAAACTGAAGGCAGAACTCAAGATGAAGTCTCACCAGGGCAGAGTACAGGGGGAGAAGAACCTCCCTTGATCTGCTGGGTGTCCCTGCTGGGTGCAGAGGGGTTGGACTGGGTGACCTTTGGAGGTCACTTCCAACCCAGGCTGGCCTGTGGCTTCTCCTGCAAAAAGCAAAAGGCTGTGTAAAGCTCAGCCCTGCCCCAAAGCCAGCTCTGAACAGCAGCACTGGAACTGTCAGCCCAGAATAGAAACCCTGAGACACAGCAAGGAGGAGGAGCTCATGGCAGGAGCCTGACAAGATCTGCCTTGTCCTGTGAAATCACCTGGGGGGGGTCTGAGCACCTTTCCCTGCTCCTTCTGAGCATTCACAGAATCATAGAATCAGTCAGGGTTGGAAGGCACCACAAGGATCAGCCAGTTCCAACCCCCCCTTGCCATGGGCAGGGACACCCTACCCTAGATCAGGCTGCCCACAGCCCTCTTGAGCCTCACCTTGAACATCTCCAGGGATGGGCCTCAACCTGGGCAGCCTGTTCCAATGTTCCACAACCACCAACAGAGGCAGGAGCTGGAGCCAGCAGCAGCTGCCAGAGGCTGGGTGAAGGGACACTGCATTTGTTGTCCACTTCACTTAGGGCTGCCAATGCCATGGGCTCTGTGCCCACTCAGACCCCTTCATGGTTGGGTGCTGGCACCTCCTACACACCCCCCATCCCAAACCCCATGCTTGGGCAGGAGGAAGGATGGGGCCTCAGCCACCTCCCTGGGCAACCCCTGCCAGGCTCTCACCACTCTCATGCTCAACAACTTCCTCCTCACCCCCAGGCTGACTCTCCCCAGCTCCAGCTTTGCTCCATCCCCCCAGTCCTGGCACTCCCTGACACTGCATTGCTGCTGCCCATCTGGGTGGGCTGCCCTCAGCTCCAGGGCTCAGTCACTTCAGCCCTGTGCCCAGAGGCACTCCACAGGGGATGGGTAGTTTAGGTTGCACAGGAGGAGCAACTCCTTCCCCAAAAGGGCTGTTCAGGCCTGGCCCAGGCTGCCCAGGCCAGTGGTGGTGTCCCCATGGCTGGAGGGGGTTGAAGCTGTGCAGATGTGGTGCTGAGGGCCGTGGGTTAGTGGTGGTCTGGCAGTGCTAGGTCCGTGGTTGGACTTGGTGATAGCAAAGGTCTCTTTCAACCAAACCCCTTCTGTGGTTCCATGATTCCAGGGCACCTGCTGGAAGTGGTCAGGGAGACGCTGTGGTGTTCCAGGTCTCACCAGCCCCCATGACCACAGCTCCCTCTCATGGTTCCCTTCCCCAGCGTGGCTGTGCCACTGGGGCAGGACCACAGGATGAGGATGCTGCTGTCAGAGGCTGTGCCACAGCTCTCCAGCCCTGGCTCCCCAGCCAGGACTTGCTCAGCACTGCTGCAGCAGCAGATGCCAAACCAAGCCCAGCCCCTGATGTGCAGCTGCTCTGCCAGCGAAGTGTGGGCCTGGGTTCCCCTTTCCAAGGTTGTTGCTGGCTGCCTTGGGATTCTGCAGTCCTGGGGAGCTGCTGGAGAGCAGCTGTGCCAGGTTTGCTGCTCTCTGACTCACCGTGGGTGAGTTGGGCAATCTTCTCTTTCCCAATCTGTGTTTTCCCAGGAATTCAGCCCTTGATCTGCTCTCAGGGCAGCAAACCCCGAGCCCAGCTGCCAGCTCACAGCCTCCCCTCAAAGCCCTCTGTTCCCACAGGAAGGGACTTGGGGCTGTGCCTGCCACCTTGGCACCTGCTGGCTGGACCTTGTAGGGCTGTGACCTTCTCCTCTCTGCTCCTGTCCCACAGCCTGCACCACATCCTGGGGTCTTGCTGACCCCCAGCTGCTCCCAGGGTGAATGCTGCAGCTGGGGGCATGAGATGCCTGTGAGCTGGGACTGCTACAGGGATGGGAAAGGATGGGACGGGACAAGGTGAAATGGGATAGGATGGGACAGGATGGGACAGGACAAGGCTGGCCCCATGCCCTGAGCTGCCCCAACACGCAGAGCCGTGTCCCATGGGCAGCAGCCAGCAGCAGAACCTGCCAGAAGCCAGTTCTGCGTCTCAGCAGCCCCTCCCGTGCCGTTCACACTCGGTGCTGCAGCCTGGTCCCCGCCGCTCCCGGGGCACTCTGGCAGTTTGCATCTCTCTCTGCCCCAGAACTGGCAGCGGTCCCCTTGCCAGCACCTCACTGCCCTCAGCTGGGCAGGATGAGGTCCCTCCAGCTGGCTGCTGGACAGCAGGGAACAGGACACACTTCCAATCCTTTACCTATTCCTTTTTCTCTCCTCTTTCCCCCTCCCCCCTCTCCTCCTCCAGTTCTCCCCTCCGGCTGCAAGCAGTGATCCGTGGTGCTTCAGGCTGCAGGTTCCCACTCACGCTGGGTGGGCAATGTTCCCTGCAAACCCTTCCCCAGCAGCGCAGCTGTCAATAACCACAGCCACCAGGCTGCGGCTGCAGCCTTTGGCCTTCCCTCGGCACCAGCCCGGGCTGCTGGGGGTTGGCAGCCTGCTCTGAGCATGCCCCGGCACAAACAGGGTTCTGTGCCCGCGTTTAATCCCCACCTCCTGCCCGGTTGGTTCTGGGCAGAAATCTGCTCCCTGGGCATGTGAGTTCCCCGCAGCGCCGCTCGCCCTCCGCTTCTGCTGGGCGCAGCAGGAGATGTGCCAGCAGCTCCGTGCCTCTTCTTGCCTGCCAAGCAGCATCCCGTGCCAAAGCGCTGCTGCCTTTGGGCAGCCAGCTCCCGCCAACAGCATCCCTGTGCTGCCGGGCACCGGCATCCCGGGATGCGCTTGGAGCCCTGCTCCCCGGCGGCCTTCCCCCGGGGACTGTGGACGGACGGGGACCTGCCCAGCTGATGCCACCAGCTGGCATGGGCTTGGCTGGGTTTCCTCCACACGGCTCCTGCACGCTCCGAGGGGGAGGCTGAGTCATCCCCTCGTGGTTTGCAGCCCGGGGGAGGCTCAGCTGTCTGCCCGCCGGGCGTGGAGCATCTGCTGCAGCCTCCCTGGGAGCCTTGGTGGCTTCCACCTCATCCTGCGGCGTTCCCGGGGACCGGCGCACACTGGCGGGGCAGTCGCCATGCCCCGTGGTGGGGTGCTGAGAGCAGTGTGCCCGGGTGGGCAGCAGAGCCAGTGGCATCCTGGCCTGTATCAGGAGCAGTGTGGCCAGCAAGACAAGGGAGGTTCTGCCACCCCTTGAGTGCTGTGTCCAGTTCTGGGCTCCTGAATTCGAGAGAGACGTTGAGGTGCTGGAAGGTGTCCAGAGAAGGGCAGCAAGGCTGGGGAGGGGCCTGGAGCACAGCCCTGTGAGGAGAGGCTGAGGGAGCTGGGGGTGTGCAGCCTGCAGAAGAGGAGGCTCAGGGCAGAGCTCATTGCTGTCTGCAGCTCCCTGCAGGGAGGCTGTAGCCAGGTGGGGTTGGGCTCTGCTGCCAGGCAGCCAGGGACAGAAGAAGGGGACACAGCCTGAAGCTGTGCCAGGGCAGGTTGAGGCTGGATGTTAGGAGGAAGTTGTTGGCAGAGAGAGTGATTGGCATTGGAATGGGCTGCCCAGGGAGGTGGTGGAGTTGCCATGCCTGGAGGTGTTCAAAAGGAGGCTGCATGAGGCACTCGATGCCAGAGGTTAGTTAATGAGAAGGGTTAGGTGCAGGGTTGGACTGGATGATCTCAGAGGTCTCTTCCAACCTGCTTGATTGATTGTCTGATTGTGTGAAGGCTCTGCTCAACCCTGCCCTCCAGGCAAAGGGGCAGAGGAGCACCAAAGCCATGTCCTGCAGGCTGCTGCAGCTGGGGGACGTTGGCTTCGGGCACCTCTTTTTGCAGAGCACAGAACCCATCTGGAGAAAGAAGCAGCAGCCAAACAGGCTGCCCAGGGCACTGCTGGAGTTCCCAGTCCTGGGTGGGTTTCAAAGCCCTGGAGATGTGGTGCTGAGGTCCATGGTTTGGGGGTGACCTGGCAGTGCTGCCTTAAGGGTTGGAGTCAAGGTCTGATAACTGAAGGAGATAAGCTGCTGCCCAGCCCGGAGCTGGACCACCACTTCCCAGCCCCATTCCTTATCCTAGATCTCCATAAAGGAGCCAGAAGATCACCAACTGCCCAGCCCTCTGGCTGGGATGGGCCCTCCCCCCTTAGCCCCCATTTTAACCTTATCAGAGGAATTTCTGCACCTCTTTGATGTCAGGACCAGCTCTGCTGAGGGCTTGGGCAGCCCTGCAGGGCATCACTGGTGGGTACCCAGCACCCACGTGCTGCTCCATCACCTTCCCTGCCTGAAAGTGCCCCAGACCCTCCCGGCTCAGCCTGGGGCTCAGGAGCTGGACTGACCTTTGGCTTTGTTTAGTAGTTTTCTGTTTGTTTCTGTTGTTAACTTCCTCCCCTGGCTGCCTGGCAGGGAATCAAACTGCTGCTGCCCTCCTCTCCACCCTGGATAATCCAAACCATGGCTGGGACAGGTCCCTCCCACAGGCATCCTCTTTTCTTCCCAGGCTTGCTCTGCCATTGGCTCCTCGAGGTGGTTCTGGTAAGGGCAATATCACCTCCTACCAAACCTGACCCAGGCCCTGCCGTGGAGCTGCTGACAGCCTCCTCACAGCACTCGGTAAAATCATTTTGGTTGCAAGAGGCCTTTAAGGTCAGCCAGACCAACCCTCACCCCAGCACTGCCAGGTCAGCACCAAGCCATGGCCCTCAGCACCACATCTTTGAGACCCACTCCAGGCCTGGGCACTCCACCACTGCCCTGGGCAGCCTGTTCAGCTGGAGCTTGTTTCTCCAGGTGGATTCTGTTCCTTTGCACACCCAACAGCTGTAGGGAAGCAAGACTGAGCTCCAGCAGTGGCTGGGGAGAGCTCTGGCTGGGTGCAATTCATACTAATTTGGGTCTTCTCCTTTCGGTTTGCCTTTTTTTTTTGGCTGCAATGGGCTGTAATTAAGATTGTTTGCAAACCGTGTGGGGATCTGTTTTAATTAAGTGCTGCCTTGTCAGACACATGCTGGGTCACAGGCTGCACAGCCAGGGGCAGCTCTTCATTAGCTGAGCAGCTTCCCTGCTGGAAGATGCCTGTGGAAGGGACCGGTCCCAGCCATGGTTTGGATTATCCAGGGTGGAGAGGAGGGCAGCAGCAGTTTGATTCCCTGCCAGGCAGCCAGGGGAGGAAGTTAACAACAGAAACAAACAGAAAACTACTAAACAAAGCCAAAGGTCAGTCCAGCTCCTGAGCCCCAGGCTGAGCCGGGGGGGACTGGGGCACTTTCAGGCAGGAAAGGTGATGGAGATGGAGCAGCACGTGGGTGCTGGGTACCCACCAGTGATGCCCTGCAGGGCTGCCCAAGCCCTCAGCAGAGCTGGTCCTGACATCAAAGAGGTGCAGAAATTCCTCTGATAAGGTTAAAATGGGGGCTGAGGGGGGAGGGCCCATCCCAGCCAGAGGGCTGGGCAGTTGGTGATCTTCTGGCTCCTTTATGGAGGTCTGGGATAAGGAATGGGGCTAGAAAAAGGAATGGGGCTAGGAAGAGGTGATTCAGCTCCGGGCTGGGCAGCAGCTTATCTCCTTGAGTTATCAGACCTTAAAGATGGGCTGCCCAGGGAGGTGGTGGAGTCCCCATCCCTGGAGGTGTTCAAGAGGAGGCTGCATGAGGCACTCAGGCTGGACTGGATGATCTCAGAGGTCTTTTCCCACCTGGTTAATTCTGTGACTCCAACCTTAAGGCAGCACTGCCAGGTCACCCCCAAACCGTGGTCCACATCTCCAGGGCTTTGAAACCCACCCAGGGCTGGGAACTCCAGCAGTGCCCTGGGCAGCCTGTTTGGCTGCTGCTTCTTTCTCCAGATGGGTTCTGCTCCCTGCATATCTGTGCAGGGCCAAAAAAGGAGCAGCAGCTCCAGCCTGGTTGTCCTTATAGATCCGAGAAGGTTACCTCAGCTGCTTCAATCCTCACCTAGGCTGACCCCCACCCAGGCTCAGCATCACCTTCAGGGATCACAAGGGAGCAGGGAGAGGGAAAACTCCCTGAAACTGCAAAACTGAGAGGGAAAATCAGAAGAGGAAAAAAAATCCCTGGGAGTTCTCAAAGGTCTTTTAAAGCTAAGCTCAAAGAAGGAGAGCTCTGGAGATGAGAAGTGCAGCACAGAGCTGAGCTCTGCTGAGGAGGAGCTGCTTTTGCTGCTGGCTTTGTGGAGTTACTTCAGCTTCTCTGAGGTCCCTACTGGTTGATCCTCACCCAGGCTGAACCCCCACCCAGCCTCAGCATCACCTTCAGGGATCACAAGGGAGCAGGGAGAGGGAAAACTCCCTGAAACTGCAAAACTGAGAGGGAAAATCAGAAGAGGAAAAAAAATCCCTGGGAGTTCTCAAAGGTCTTTTAAAGCTAAGCTCAAAGAAGGAGAGCTCTGGAGATGAGAAGTGCAGCACAGAGCTGAGCTCTGCTGAGGAGGAGCTGCTTTTGCTGCTGGCTTTGTGGCTGGGTTAGTGCTGGTTCTGGGAAGCTGGGGAGGGGGTGCTTGAGGCTTTCCTATTTATGGGCACGTTGGAGAGTGAAGCTCTGTGAGCAGCCTGCCAGCCTGCCACGCTCTGCCCCTTCTTGGCTTTATCACTACCCAGTGTGAGAAAAGGGGGGAAAAAAGGACTATTTCGGCTCCAAATGCTGAGCAGCGACCAGGAACGTTAGAGAACTTCACAGCTCGTTTGCAAATGTGTCAGAATTCCCTAGGGAACAGCAGGGTTGATGTGCTTGGCTGCGGGGAGCAGCTCGCAGCTCGCTGTGCTGGGGCTTGCGGCAGGACTGGCAGGGACCAGGAGGAGGCTCCCGGGGCAGAGCCTGGTGCTGGTGTCTCATAGAATCATCAAGGCTGGAAAAGACCTCCAAGATCATCCAGCCCAACCTTCTGCCCAGCAGTTCCATGGCCATCAGACCACGTCCCCAAGGGCCACATCCACTTGTTCTACAAACAGCTCCAGGGATGGGGACTCCAACACCTCCCTGGGCAGGATCGTAGAGGGTTAGGGCTTGGAAGGGACCTCTGGAGACCTTCAAGTCACAGAATCACAGAATTAAACAGGTTGGAAGAGACCTCTGGATCACTGAGTCCAACCTATCACCTAACCCTTCTCACTGACTAACCTCTGGCACCCAGTGCCTCATGCAGCCTCCTCTTGAACGCCTCCAGGGATGGGCACTGCACCACCTCCCTGGGCAGCCCATTCCAATGCCAATCACTCTCTCTGCCAACAACTTCCTCCTAACATCCAACCTCAACCTGCCCTGGCACAGCTTGAGGCTGTGTCCCCTTCTTCTGTCCCTGGCTGCCTGGCAGCAGAGCCCAACCCCACCTGGCTACAGCCTCCCTGCAGGGAGCTGCAGACAGCAATGAGCTCTGCCCTGAGCCTCCTCTTCTGCAGGCTGCACACCCCCAGCTCCCTCAGCCTCTCCTCACAGGGCTGTGCTCCAGGCCCCTCCCCAGCCTTGCTGCCCTTCTCCAAACACCTTCCAGCACCTCAACATCTCTCTGCAATGGAGGGGCCCAGAACTGGACACAGCACTCAAGGTGTGGCCTGAGCAGTGCTGAGCACAGGGGCAGAAGAACCTCCCTTGTCCTGCTGCCCACACTGCTCCTGAGCCAGCCCAGGATGCCCTTGGCTCTGCTGCCCACCTGGGCACACTGCTGTCTCCTGGGCACACTGCTGTCTCCTGGGCACACTGCTGTCGACCAGCACCCCCAGGGCCCTCTCTGCCATCTGCAAGATCATCTAATCTTGCCCAAGTTGCACAGGAACACATCCAGGCAGGTCTGGAAAGTCTCCAGAGGAGACTCCACAACGTCTCTGGGCAGCCTGTTCTACAGTATCAGGAAAGAAATACTTCCTCGTGTCCTACCTAAACCTCCCCTGGTGCAGCTTGAGGCCATTTCCTCTTGTCCTGTCATTAATTCCTTGGCCTCTCTCAGCCTCCTTTCAGGCAGCTGTAGAGATGTCCACATCTGAGCCCTTCCCTAGAGCCCAACCTCCCCCTTCCTTGCTGGGGGGAGCACTTCCAGCTGCATCTTGCACCCACATTTGGTGTCCTCAGTAGATGTGTGGTGGTCTTCAGAGGTCTGAGGCCACATTTGGTGTCCTCAGTAGATGTGTGGTGGTCTTCAGAGGTCTGAGGCACCAGCTGGAAGCAGCTGCTGCCCACTCACCACCTTTGGTGACCAGGAGAGCTGCTGACCCTTGAGCAGCTTCCTGGGCTTTTCCTGGCTGGAAACCATCCCTAGAGCTGCAGGGAGTCCCTTTTAAACCCTCCAAACACTTTAAGCACCCCAAGTGTGGGCCCTACCAGGGCTGTTAGCTGATGGGGAGAGCTTCCCAGAGACCTACTCTGCCCCTGCTTTGCCTGTTGGTCAGCTCCGGGTCTGATTTCCTTCCCCCAGTGCACCAGAGGAATCCTTGCAGCATTCCAGGGATTTCAAGGAAGTGATTAATGATTAATCAGGCATGTGCTGGGGGCAGGGGGATCAGTTAGCCTAGGAGGTGGAGCTCTGTTTGCAAAGCTGCCTGTGCAGAACATCTGCCTCTGCGGAGCAGCCTGTTCTGGGAGGGAAGAAAGTGCCTCAAGAAGAGTTTCCAGAGCCTCTGCTGGCATTTTGTATTCGAATGCTCCTCCTCTGTGGGTCCAAACCACTCAGGCTACACCAACCTCAGTTTAAGAAAGATGCTGCAGTGCTGGAAGGTGTCCAGAGCAGGGCAGCAAGGCTGAGGAGGGGCCTGGAGCACAGCCCTGTGAGGAGAGGCTGAGGGAGCTGGGGGTGTGCAGCCTGCAGAAGAGGAGGCTCAGGGCAGAGCTCATTGCTGTCTGCAGCTCCCTGCAGGGAGGCTGTAGCCAGCTGGGGTTGGGCTCTGCTGCCAGGCAGCCAGGGACAGAAGAAGGGGACACAGCCTCAAGCTGTGCCAGGGCAGGTCTAGGCTGGATGTGATGAGGAAGTTGGATGATGAGGAATCCCCAGCTGGATGTGAGGCCCCAGGGATGCGGTGGTGGAGTNATGCTGTGCAGCATCTTGACCAGGTTGCTACATTTCTTTGCTGCTTTGGCAAACACTGAGGCAGCTACAAGCTGGCAGCCTTGTGCAGTGCTGGTTGGCATCTCCGGGGCTGCCTGCTCCAAACACTTCCTGCTCCTCTCTTGTCCCGGTGAAGGGCAGCAGCTCCTAATGGGTTTCCTTGATGGCTTCGATGGCTTCGGGTTGCAGTCTGAAATTGTTATCTTTAACAGGAGGGGTAAAAAAACAACAGCCCAAGCCCAGCTCCAGAAGTCCTGCAGGCTGAGGGGGTGCAGAGCAGCATGCAGTGGTTTTGTTTCCATAGGAAAATCAACCTCTGTGGTGGAGGGAGCAGGGCTCAAACATGCAGGGACTTTGCCTGGCATGGGCTGCCCCCTGGGGCGTTCAGCAAGAGCCTTTTGTAACACCTGCCTGGCTTCTGCTGAACTGCACCTCCGAGAAGGGGCCAAGCCTGCTGCTGGCAAGGGGCCCTGGCTGAGGAATGGCAGCTTCAGCTCTTGGCATGGGCATGCCCACTGCCAGCAGCAGCAGGAGCTGCCATGGCCCTGACGATGCTGGTGCAGCATCGCAGAACTGTCAGGGCTGGAAGGGACCTCGAGGGGCACAGAATCAATCACAGAACCATGCAGGCTGGCAAAGCTCCTCAGGAGCACCAAGCCCAGCCTAGAACCCTGCTCTGCAAGATTCACCTTAAACCATAGCCCCAAGCACCACATCCAAACCACCTTAAACACAGCCAGGGTGGGGGACTCCAGCCCCTGGGCAGCTTGTTCCAGTGCTTGGACAGAATGGGTTGGGTTGGAAGGAGCCTTCAAGATCAGGAGGGGCAGTGTGGGAGCTGCACCTCTAGCAAGCTCTGAAGCAAAAGGGGTCAGGACTGTTGGGTGTCAGAGAATCATAGATTCAGTCAGGGTTGGAAGGGACCACAAGGATCAGCCAGTTCCAACCTCCCTGCCATGGGCAGGGACATCTCGCTCTAGATCAGGCTGGACACAGCCTCATCCAGCCTGGCCTTAAACACCTCCAGGGATGAGGCAGACAGCGACTCCACCACCTCCCTGGGCAGCCCATTCCAATGCCAATCACTCTCTCTGCCAACAACTTCCTCCTAACATCCAGTCTAGACCTGCCCTGGCACAGCTTGAGACTGTATCTCCTTCTTCTGTCCCTGGCTGCCTGGCAGCAGAGCCCAACCCCACCTGGCTACAGCCTCCCTGCAGGGAGCTGCAGACAGCAATGAGCTCTGCCCTGAGCCTCCTCTTCTACAGGCTGCACACCCCCAGCTCCCTCAGCCTCTCCTCACAGGGCTGTGCTCCAGGCCCCTCCCCAGCTGGATGTGAGGCCCCAGGGATGCTGCTCCTCTTCCTCCCCATCCTGGCTACCCTACAGAGAGCCCACACATGGCACCCTGAGCCGGGTGGGCACCCCCAGGGGCAGCAGGAAGGCTGGACCATGAGCTTTTCCTAGGTGGGATGACTTCAGGAGGGAGCTGAGCTGGAATCCCAACTGGAAAATGCCTCCTTTGCTGACAACCCCCTTGACTGGGACCTTGGTGCTTCTCCTGCAGCTCTGGGAAGCACAGCCAGAGGCTGCACATTCAAACCAGCTGCTTGCTTGTTTGATTTTATTCCTTGTTTTCTTTCTTTGTTGTTGTTGTTGTTTTCCTTAACTGCCTCTGAAAACTGCTTGGAATTAGGAAAAATCTCTACCAAGAAGCACAAACAAATCCAAGTCATTAGCAGGGAGAGTCGCTGCTGGGGCTTTATTCAATTAGAACAGCGAAGCAGAAGCCACAAGGAGGAAAGCGAGGGCTGAGAACACACAGCCTGGGACTAAGGTCACACAGCCTGAGGCTGAACACACAGCNTTGGCTCCTGCTACTCTCACACCTCCTCCTATGAGGAGAAGCTGAGGGAGCTGGGGGTGTGCAGCCTGCAGCAGAGGAGGCTCAGGGCAGAGCTCATTGCTGTCTGCAGCTCCCTGCAGGGAGGCTGTAGCCAGGTGGGGTTGGGCTCTGCTGCCAGGCAGCCAGCAACAGAAGGGGATACAGCCTGAAGCTGTGCCAGGGGAGGTTCAGTCTGGATGTTAGGAGGAAGTTGTTGGCAGAGAGAGTGATTGGCATTGGAATGGGCTGCCCAGGGAGGTGGTGGAGTTGCAGTGCCTGGAGGTGTTGAAGCCAAGCCTGGCTGGGGCACTTAGTGCCATGGTCTGGTTGGTTGGGCAGGGCTGGGTGCTAGGTTGGGCTGGAGGAGCTTGGAGCTCTCTTCCAACCTGCTGGATTCTGTGATTCCATAACCACCAGTAACCTGCCTGGCAGCCTCCTTCACCTGCTGAGCAGCATCAGTCGTGGCAGTGCTGAGGCAGAAGAGCAGAAAGGACTCGTTTTGGAGTTGGAGCCCACCCTGAGCACACAGATCCACTCTCTGGTGTCCATCCCATCCTCCCAAACACCTCTGGAGGCTGTGGGCTGCAGGCAGCACAGCTCACCCTAGTGCTGGCTTCGCTGGGAAAGTGAGCAGTGAGCAGGGGCTGGAGAGAGAGCTCTCTGAAGGAATGTGTGGGGGTTGCTTCAGCACCAACCAGCACAACCATCACCAAAAGAAGCCCTGACCCAGGCTAATTGAATCTCCATCTTGTGTGGATTCTATTAACTCTGCCTTTCGTGGCTGCAGAGCGCAGTAATTGCTGTGATTTCATTTCCAACCCTGCAGCAGAGAACCAAGAGCCTCTCAGTTTCCTCTCGGTCCGCACGGGAAGGGAACCCAGCTCTGCCTGCTGGCCTTAGGGAATGGGCACTGCCCAGCACAGAATGCCACCTCGGAGGGGACCCCCCCAGGAAGGCTCACCTGGGGCCATCCTTGTGAGGTGGCAGTGCAGTTGAAACGAGCTGCCCCAGCACCCTGCCACCCTGAGCCTTCCAAGTGGCCAGCGCAGGGCACTGCACTGGTGCCCCTGGGAGGTGGTTCCAGTGTCTGACTCTGCTCGTGGCAAAACATTTTCTCCTGCAGCCCAGTGGGAATGTCCCCAGCAGTAACTTGTCCCCCTCAGCCCCTGTCTTCTCTTAGTACTGCTTGTACAAAAGGGAGTCTCCATCCTCCTGGCAGCCACACTTTATGTCCTGGTCTAGGCTGGTGCTAAGGTCTTCCCTGAACCTTCTCTTCTCCATGCTGAGCCCAGCCCAGCTCTCTCAGCCTCCCCTGCCCTGGCAGCTCTCCTCACTCTCCTGGCCCTTCTCTGGACACTTTCCAGCCTGTGCCCATCTTTCTGTGCAGCAGACACCATGCTAAGGTCTCCCCTGAGCCTTCTTTTCTCCAGGCTGAGCCCAGGGCAGCTCTCTCAGCTCTCTCAGCCTCCCACTCCCCTGGCAGCTCTGCCCACTCTCCTGGCCCTTCTCCGGACACTTTGCTGCCCTTGCCCATCTTTCTGTGCAGCAAGGAGCAAAGCCGCAGGCAGTGCTCCAGCTGTGGGCTCCAGCTGTGGGCTGAGCAGCGCCGAGCAGCGGCACAGAGGCGAAGGCAGGAGCAAAAGCCTGAGCAGGCAGCTGACTGCCTCTTAAATAGGGTTGTGGACAGGGAGTGGAATAAACTTCGTCCCGTGGGGGAGAGTCCTCACCCTAGGAGGGGCCAAGTGTCTCTGCCCACCCGGGGCCAGGTTTCCAGTCCACTTCCCCACCCCAGGATGGGTTTAACCCAGCACAGTGCCAGTCCCAGACAGAACAAAGCACATCCTGGCAGGTGTCCCCCATCCCCCCCAGCTCTTTGGGCAGCATGACCCGGGGCTGTCTCCTGGGCTCCCAGGGCTCCGGAGCTGGGCAGGAGCTTGGCACTGAAGATTTGCCTGCCAGAAGGTTGCAAAGGTCACTGTGATGGTCCCAAGGCAGCTCCCAGGAGATGTGAGGGAAGTCTCCGTGTCTGGCCCTTTCCCTCCTCTTGCCATCACTGTTTACCAGCCCTGCTCCTTTCCCATGGGAGAGCAGCTCCTGTCCTCCAGCCCGGGGTCACTCTGGGGTCTGCGGCCCTGGGACACAAATGCCTTTGGCTGGGGGCCCAGGGTTGGCTCTTCTGCAGCGGCAGCAGAGGAGCAGTGAGGCTGGGCTGGAGCTCAGCTCTCGCACACTCACACCGAAGGTTTGCGACCTCCTCCACGGCCCTGTGCCCTGCTGGCCACGAGGGACAATGGCATCCTGGGGGGCTTTAGCCAGAGTGCGCCCAGCAGATCCAAGGAGGTTCTCTTCTCCCTCTACTCTGCCCTGCTGAGACCTCATCTCGAGTTCTGTCTTCAGTTTTGGTCTCCCCGGTTGAAGAGGGACAGGGAGCAAGGGGTGTAAGCTGCAGCACAGGAGGTTCCACCCTCCCAGCCTGGGCTGCCCAGGGAGGGGGTTGAGGCCCCATGGCTGGAGGTGTTTAAGGCCAGGCTGGCTGAGGCTGTGTGCAGCCTGCTCTAGGGTAGGGTGTCCCTGGGCATGGCAGGGGGGTTGGAACTGGCTGCTCCTTGTGGTCCCCTCCAACCCTGACAGATTCCATGGTTCCATGACTCAGCTCTGGAGCCAGCTGCTGGACACCTGCCCCTCATTTTTTTGGGTCGTTTTCCTTTGAATAGGTGCAATAATTGGAGCTGTCAGTTTACACAGAATTAGTCCTGTTCATCTAACCACCAGATGATGACTTCGGAGCTGCCATCTCAGCCCCTGGCAGAGAGCTGGGCAGGATGAGTCCTCTTCTCTCATTAGCTTACAAAAGCACTCAGCCCTCACCCTGGCTGCTCCTTTCTGCAGGGCAGCAGGGACCCAGGGGATTTGGCAGCGTTCCTGGCCTGGCAGCTGAAGCCTCATTAGCACCTGCAGCAGGGAGGTGCTCACTGCTGGGCACGGCAGGGCACCAAGCCCTGCCTGCTCCCCTCAGCACTCAGCAGCCATCTGAACTGCCTGCCCAAGCCAGGCTGAGATGCAGAGCAGCTGCTGCTGGGGGAGGTTGTGGCTGTCCCCTCCCTGGAGGTGTTCAGGTGTAGGCTGGACAAGGTCTGGAGCAACCTGGGCTAGTCACAGGATCATAGAATCAGTCAGGGTTGGCAGGCACCACAAGGAGCAGCCAGTCCCAACCCCCCTGCCATGCCCAGGGACACCTTACCCTAGAGCAGGCTGCCCACAGCCTCAGCCAGCCTGGCCTTAAACACCTCCAGCCATGGGGCCTCAGCCTCCTCCCTGGGCAACCCCTGCCAGGCTCTCACCACCCTCATGCTGAACAACTTCCTCCTCACCTCCAGGCTGACTCTCCCCACCTCCAGCTTTGCTCCATCCCCCCCAGTCTCTATATGAGTCTAGAAGGCCTGGCACAGGGCAGTGGTGGAGTGCCCATCCCTGGGGGGTTCCTCAAGCATGTGGACATAGCAGTTCAGGAGGTGGTGCAGTGGGCACGGTGCTGTTAGCTTAACAGCTGATGAGCTGAGAGGCCTTCCCCAACCTGAACCTTTCTGTGAGGCTACAAGGCGAAAAAAAGCCAAACAGAAGCAGGGCAAGGGCTGGGCCTGGGACAGGCTGAGGGATGCTGGCACCTTTGGTAGGGGGAACCACCTCCTCCTCCTCCTAAGTCTTTGCAAGAGGACTGCACCAATCTCCCCCCAAATGCTGCTTCTCTCTTAATTGGTGAGGCTCATCCTGCCTCCTGCTCTCATTTTCTCTCTCTCAGTGACTCAGGCTGCAGGAATGCTCCCCCTCTTTGTCCCCTTGTCCCTTCCCATGCAGAGATAAGGGGGAAAAGCAGCCCACAGCAACACCCCCACCCCCCCAGCTGCCTCACACAAGACCACCAGATGTGCCTCGGTGGTGTTTCCTCTTCCAGAGCCTGGAATTGCAGTGAGTCAGCCTCTGTGGTTGCACAGCAGTGACAGCAGAGCACAGGAAAGGGCATCCCCAAGTCTAAACCAATTTGTGGTCACAGCTCAGAGCTTCCTGCAGAGCTGTGCAGTCCCAGGGAACCTTCCCTCTCTCAACAGCTGGGTCAGACCTTGCGCTGCAGGCAGCTCTGTGCAGTGTGGGGTGGCCTGCAAGCAGGGAAAGCTCATCCCTTGGATGGGTTCTGTCCTTCTGCCCTCTAGCAGGTGATAGAAGGAGAGCAAATGGCCTGAAATTGAGCCAGGAGAGGGTTAGGTTGGACATTAGGAACAGTTTCTTTGCTGCAAGAGTGGTCAGGCATTGGAACAGGCTGCCCAGGGAAGTGTGGAGTGCCAGGGGGGGCTCTGCAAGCAGGGAAAGCTCATCCCTTGGATGGGTTCTGTCCTTCTGCCTTCTAGCAGGTGATAGAAGGAGAGCAAATGGCCTGAAATTGAGCCAGGAGAGGGTTAGGTTGGACATTAGGAACAGTTTCTTTGCTGCAAGAGTGATGAGGTGTTGGAACAGGCTGCCCAGGGAAGTGTGGGCTGCCAGGGGCGGCTCTGCAAGCAGGGAAAGCTCATCCCTGCTCTTCTCCAGCCAGAGTACAGGCAGCTGGATGTGTCCTCCAGAGAGCAGGAAGGGCCTGAGCAGGCAGCTGGAGAGATACTGATAGAAGGGGAGGAAATGACCTCAAATTGTGCCAGGGGAGGCTCAAGTTGGATATTAGAGGAAAAATTGTTTCCTGCAAGAGTGGTGAGGACTGGCACAGGCTGCCCAGGGGGGTGGTGGAGTCCCCATCCCTGGAGGGGTTCAAGAAATGTGTGGACAGTTCATTTGGGGACATGTTTTGGTGGCCATGGTGGCTGAAGATTGGAATTGGTGATCTGAGAGGTCTCCTCAAACTGAATTAATTCTTCACTTCTATGGGTTCCAGAGCAGGATGCTGAGGTGCTCCTGAGTCCCCAGCAAGGGTCCCCCTGGAGCTACACCACTGGCAGTGTGTGTCCTCTCTCCCATGGCCAGCAGAGAAAGGAGCTACAGCAGATGACAGCAAACTACCTGCTGGGGTGGACAGCATAGAGAAGAAGCAGTGACAGGCCCTGGCAGGACAGCTGGAGAGCATTTCATCAGGTACCTCTGCAGCTGGAGGTAAGTTTGGTTAGCCAAGGAACTGGCTAAACAGCTGCTGGGGAGGGGTTGTGGTTGCTCTGGAGGCTGCTCCAAAAGGCAGAGCCTTCATGCAGTCACTTTGCCAAATGACTGCTCAGGAGTTCCTACCAGAGCTGCTAAAAGGTCCTTCTGGAAGGTCCTGGGGCAGCCAAGGTGACAGGCAGCCAGGGCAGCCTGAACCTAAGTGACTCCTGGAACCACCTCAGCAGTGGTTAGCAGGAGGTGCAGGTGAGTGGCAGGAGGCTGAGCCAGGCTCTGCTGGGGGATGCCAGTGCCAGCACAGGGGGTAGTGGTGGAAGCTGAGGCAGAGGAAGTTCCATGGAAACATGAGGAGGAATTTTTTCCCTGTGAGGGTGCCAGAGCCCTGGAGCAGGCTGCCCAGGGGGGCTGTGGAGTCTCCCTCTCTGGAGATATTTCAACCCTGCCTGGATGTGTTGCTGTGTGACCTGCTCTGGGTGCTCCTGCTCTGGCAGGGGTTGGACTGGCTGAGCTTTGGAGGTGCCTTCCAGCCCCTGACATTCTGTGACTCTGATTAATCTCTGCAATGTGCCACTTGGTTACAGGGGATGGCACAGGGCTCACCACAGGGGATCCTCCATGGCTGCAACAGGCTGCCCAGGGAGGTTGTGGATGTCCCATCCATGGATGTTAATCACAGAATCATAGACTCAGCCAGGATGGAAGAGAGCTCCAAGCTCATCCAGCCCAACCTAGCACCCAGCCCTGCCCAACCAACCAGACCATGGCACTAAGTGCCCCAGCCAGGCTTGGCTTCAACACCTCCAGCCACGGCCACTCCACCACCTCCCTGGGCAGCCCATTCCAATGCCAATCACTCTCTCTGCCAACAACTTCCTCCTCACATCCA
>WAAF01011402.1:148486-172670 GCA_013400475.1 Tricholaema leucomelas
AGGCTCCCAGGTGACCTTCTTGTGGCCTTCCAGGATCTGAAGGGGCTACAAAAAAGCTGGGGAGGGACTTATGAGGCTGTCAGGGAGTGCCAGGACTGGGGGGAATGGAGCAAAGCTGGAGGTGGGGAAAGTCAGGCTGGAGGTGAGGAGGAAGTTGTTGAGCATGAGAGTGGTGAGAGCCTGGCAGGGGTTGCCCAGGGAGGTGGTTGAGGCCCCATGGCTGGAGGTGTTTAGGGCCAGGCTGGCTGAGGCTGTGGGCAGCCTGCTCTAGGGTAGGGTGTCCCTGGGCATGGCAGGAGGGTTGGAACTGGCTGATCCTTGTGGTGCCTTCCAGCCCTGCCTGGTTCTGTGATTCCATTCTATGATGAAGGAGAAGTTTCCCTTGCTGAAGCCCATACTGACCCCCAGCATGTGCTGGGATGGCTCCCTGGAGACATCTCTACAGCTTCTCTACCTGCCCCCACTTAGAGCTGCTTTGCATTTTACTTATCCTAGAAATCAAAGTGGCAAACAGGAACCCACAGAGGCCTTTTTTTGCCTCTCTACACGTGGGTTGGGTATGGTTTGAAGTCAGTGCTAACCTTACCCTCCCCCCCTCCCCCCCATTAAAAACAAGACATTAAAATCAATCATTAATAGCTTTAAAAGCTTTGCACAACAGCATCTGTCCTCACCCCTATTTGCAGACTGAGGAAGGTCCTTTCAGCTGAATTCTAGAGATGATAACAAAGATTCTCTGTGCCAGGGACTCATTTTTCTCCCCGAGACATTTTTAGCCAAGGCTCCTGAAATAAGCTCCTGAAGCTCCAATTTGAAAACCCAGAGGTTAATCCCTTAAGAGCTGAATAAACAATCATTAGGGGAATGGAAAGTATCAGTGAGGTGCAAGCAGAGGCTGAAAAGCAGGAGGGGGAAGCTGTGCCCACAGCAGGCAAGGCATGGCCCCGTGGGTGCTGCCAGCCTGTGGTGGGTGCAGCCTGGCTGAGCTACTCTGACTTGTAGGCTAAAGAAGACAAAAGAGGGAAAGAGCCTAAAACTCAGCCTGAGGAGAAGGAGGCTCTGTTCTGTGTGCCTGCAGCGTCTGAGGGGAGCTCTGCTGTGCTTTGGCTGGCTTCACACCTCCGTGCCCCGGGGCAGCTCCTGGCTTTGGTGTGTCTCACCTGCAGCAAGGCTGGAGGAGCACAACGCTGCAGGAGGAGCACAACGCTGCAGGAGGAGCACAACGCTGCAGGGAACAGCCCTGCAAAGCACAGGTGGGGGAGGTGGGTGCTGAGAGGAGTGTTGGCTGCAGATGTCCTTCTAGTGGAATTGTAGGCTCCTAGAATCAACCAGGTTGGAAGAGACCTCCAAGATCATCCAGTCCAACCTATCAAATGTAGTGATGGTGTCACTGGGTGCACTCCAGGGATGGGCTGGTTGGGGTTTCATGGGCTCATAGAATGGATTAGGTTGGAAGGGACCTCAAAGCTCA
This sequence comes from Tricholaema leucomelas, assembly GCA_013400475.1. NCBI lineage: Eukaryota > Metazoa > Chordata > Aves > Piciformes > Lybiidae > Tricholaema lacrymosa > Tricholaema leucomelas. The sequence continues at coordinate 149,958 of WAAF01011402.1, forward strand.
GCCAGTTCCAACCTCCTGCCATAGGCAGAGATACCTCCTGCTAGAACAGGTTGCTCAGGGCCTCATCCAACCTGGCCTTGAACGCCTCCAGGGAGGNGCACAGCCCCCAACTCTCTCAGCCTGTCCTCTCAGCAGTGCTGCTGCAGCCCTCTCAGCATCTTGGTGGCCTCCTCTGGCCTGGCTCCAACACTTCTATGTCCTGCTTGTGCTGGGGGCTGAAGAACTGGATGCAGGACTCCAGGTGGGGTCTGAGGAGAGCAGAGCCAAGGGGCAGAATCCCCTCCTTTGCCCTTCCTCTGCTGGGGGCTCCAGAACTGCACACAGTAGTCCAGGTGGAGTCTGAGGAGAGCAAAGGGTCAGGATCCCCTCCCTTGCCCTGCTGCCTGGGGAAGAATCCACAGCAGCTGGGCAGCAGAGGCATCACTCAGTGCCCACCCAGGAGCTCCTGTGCAGAAAGGTGGCACACAGTGAGTGGTGCAAACTCAGAAGAGTGACTGCTTGCTAGGAAAGAAGAACCAAGTTCAGGGACCTAAGGGCTCAGATAAATGAGGTGTAGTGACCTGATGGCCAGGTCTGACCAGATCCAACGGTCTGCTGTAAAGGAGACCTGCTTCTGGGCTGGCTTGCTGGGAACATGGGGCTAAGGGACAGCAGCCAGAGCTGCACCTAAGGCTGCAGGGTGCTGTGCCACAGGCTGTTACTATATCCAACACTGCTGCAGTTTGTCAGGTGCCCGTTCAGAGCCCTCTGGACATCTCTCAGCTGATCTGAAGCCTGTACCCAGTTTTCTGGGGAAGAGTGGAACCTCCTCTGGTTGAGCCAGGACTTCCCACTGATGCTGCTCTGCTCCCCAAGAGCCTTTCAGTCACATCCCCACGCAGCCCTCACCCAAGGCAGGGCTGGCTTTGCTTTCTAACCTCCCAGAGCAGATGCCTCTTCCTGGCTTTTAAGGGGTTTCTGCTTTCAAGCAGCTCAGAGGCACACCAGCTGAGTCTCCTATCTGTATGGGGGATTTCAGCCAGGGAGGTGAGGACAGAAGGGTTCCTGCAGCACTGCTGCTTCCCTCCCAGGACTGTAATGCTTCAGCTTTTGCAGCTCCCAGTGAAGCTGTTGCTTCAGCAACTGCACACTGAATTGGAAATGGCCTCAGCAACGATTGCCAGGGTATTTGTTTCCAGTAAGAGCTGAGCTGGCATTTCCTTCTGCTCCACGATTAGCTTTCATTAAGCTTTCTCTTGTCAGGTGCTGACGTCCCTCTGTTTAGTCCTTAGCATCCACATCCTTCCTAATTGTCATGGGAGCTGCCCAGCTTTGCCCGGTCAGACGCAGGCTGAGCTCAGAGGGAGCCGAGAGCTGCCTGGGTGCTCTGGGGCACGGCCAGGGAAAGGTGCACTCTGCTCCACTGCAGCCCAGTGGCAGGGCAGAGAGCAGCTGAGAGCAGCCCAGTAATGAGGTGGCTGCAGCAGCTCCCACTGAGGATCGGCTCATGCGGAGAGGAAGAGCTGCAGGGTAATGAGAAAGGGAAGAGCAGCAGGAGGAGGGATGAAAGGCTCTGGGCCAGGGAGGCACAGCTCAGAGCGCTCCAAACCCATCCAGCTTCAAACCCACCAGAAGAAAGGCCACAACAAAGAGCACTCTAACAGCCTGAACTCCTGTCACCTCTGCCACTGCCATCTTTCCAGACAGGCCCCAGATAGAACAAAAGGGAGCCTTGGCACCAGGGCAGCTGACAAGCCAGGGTTCATTCCTGGCGGCAGGAAAAGAGTGACTGAGTTTCTGTTCCCCTGGCTGGTGCTTCTCAGCCCCTCCTTTCCCCAGAGTAAACCCTTTGGACAGGGATGGGAGGCAAAGTGAGAATGGAAAGGACCAGGCTGGTGCCATGGGCACAGGGCACCACTACCCCTCAGGGCTCCTAGGGTTTTGTCCCAGGCGAGAACTGCAACCTCAGTCATTGCTCTTGTGAAATTAGTCCCAGAGTAGATCCTGAGTGCCCAGCAGGAAAACCATGGACTGGTTCTTGGCAGAGGCTTTGGTCCCTCGAATTCAAGAACAGCTAAAGTACAGCCAGGCTTTAAAATGCCCCCAGGGTTAAACTGAGCCTGGCAGGGACCTGGCAAAGAAGATAGGCACTGCTGACAGCCTTTGAAACCTCAGCTGCTTGGGGTTGTTGTGGCCAAAGTGTAGAACCCTGCCCCTGGCCTTGTTCAGTCTCATCCCATTGGCCTCTGCCCACCCATCCAGCCTGGCCAGGGCTCTCAGCAGGGCTCTGCTACCCTCCAACAGCTCCACACCTGCTCCTAGCTTGGTGTCATCTGCAACCTTACTGATGCTGGACTCAATCCCTGGTCCAGATCACCAATAAAGATACTAAACAGGACTGTGCCCGGCACTGATCCCTGGGGCACACCACTGGTGCCAGCTGCCAGCTGGATGTGGCACCATTCACCACCACTCTCTGGGCCCAGCCCTCCAGCCAGTTCTTGACCCATATCAGAGTGAATCTGTCCAAGCCAGGAGCTGTCAGCTGTGCCAGGAGCTGCTTGTGCCAGACACTGTCAAAGGCTTTGCTGCATTCCAGGTAGCCTCCATCCACAGCCTGCCCCACATGCACCAGGCAGGAACTTGATCAGAAAAGGAGCTCAGGTTGGTCAGGCAGGACCTGCCCTGCCTAAACCTTTCCTAAACCCATGAAGTAGCAACCCAGCAGGGTTCAGAAGCTAAATATTCCCCAGTGACCTAAGAGGGAGTAGTTCCACTTGGAGCAGGTCCAGAGGAGGCCACTGAGTTGATCAGAGGGCTGGAGAGCTTCTCCTATGAGGACAGGCTGAGAGAGTTGTGGCTGTTCAGACTGGAGAAGGGAAGGCTCCTGGGAGACCTCAGAGCTGCATTTCAGTATCTGAAGGAGAGCTGGGGAGGGACTGTTCAGAAGGGCCTGTGGGGACAGGGTGAGGGCAGTGGTTTGGAACTGGAGCAGGGCAGAGTTAGGCTGGACATCAGGAGGAAGCTCTGCACAGTGAGGGTGGTGAAATGCTGGCACAGGCTGCCCAGAGATGTGGCTTCATCATCAGCCTCGATGTGACATGAGCCTTGACGTGCCCTTGGGCAGCCTGCTCTGGTTGGAGATATCCCTGCTGAGTGCAAGGTGAGCTTTGGGGGTCCCTTCCAAACCAATGCATGCTGTGAATGCAAGGCAACAGCTCCAGCCCCAGGCACGGCAGCCCCAGACTGGTGAGCATTCAGACAAGCTGCCATTGCAGGAGGATGCCCACCCTTGGGCACTGCCAGCACTGAGCCCTCGGGTGCAGCAAAGCCAGCAGCTCCAGTGGGATGTAGGGGCCCAGGTGCCCTGGGGTGCCACTGGAGCTCTGCACGGCAGGCACTGCACAGAGAAGGCTGAGTCACCTGCTCCAGCTCCTGCAGGATAACAGCAGAGGGTGAGATTCCTGCAGGAAATATCATACCATGCGTGGGTATGTGGCATGTGCCTCCTGCTATCTAGAGCAGCTCCTGCAGCACCGACGGGGAGGGAAAATGTGGGCACAGAGCAAGGAGGAGCAGAAGGAGAACAGCAGAGGAAGGGTCCAGAGCAAGGAGGAGCAGGAGGAGAACAGCAGACGAAGGGTCCAGAGCAAGGAGGAGAAGGAGAACAGCAGAGGAAGGGTCCAGAGCAAGGAGGAGCAGGAGGAGAACAGCAGAAGAAGGGTCCAGAGCAAGGAGGAGCAGGAGGAGAACAGCAGAGGAAGGGTCCAACAAAGGGGCTGGGGTCCTTCTGCTCCATAGAAGGGCCAAGTTCTGGGCTTGCAGCCGTCACTGCAGCACTGATCCTCTCCATCCTTAGCTTTAAAGCAACCACTCCAGCTCAGTTGTAACAGCTTTTGCCAGCGGTAGGCAACGCTCAGCAGCACCTGCACAGGCTCTGATTTTAGCTCCCCTCTCTGCTTAGTGTTGACAGAATTCATTTTTCCCAACGAGATGCCCAGATCAAATTCAATATTAAAATGTCAAATGACAATTCCACCCACAGCCAAACAGCTTTACAAATACCAGGAGGGTAATTGGATGGGAAATATAGATATAGATATAGATATTCATCCAATATTGCAATGTTTCCTGCTGCCTGCTGAATGCTGCCAGCTCTCCTTTGGGGATGGGAGCTGACAGAGAGGTCACTGCAGGTATTTTCTGAGCACACAGCCACAAAGGTGCTGAAGGGAATGGAACAGCTCTGTTAGGAGGAGAGCCTGAGGGAGCTGGGGCTGTGCTGCTGGGAGAGGAGCAGCTGAGAGCTGACCTCAGCAGTGGTTATCAATGTGTGCAGGTGAGTGGCAGGAGGCTGAGCCAGGCTCTGCTGGGGGATGCCAGTGCCAGCACAAGGGGCAGTGGTGGAAGCTGAGGCAGAGGAAGGTTCATTTAAACAGAAGGAGGATTTTTTTTCCCTGTGAGGGTGCCAGAGCCCTGGAGCAGGCTGCCCAGGGGGGCTGTGGAGTCTCCCTCTCTGGAGACATTCAAGAGCTGCTTGCATGTGTTGCTGTGTGACCTGCTCTGGGTGCTCCTGCTCTGGCAGGGGGGTTGGACTGGCTGAGCTTTGGAGGTGCCTTCCAGCCCCTGGCATTCTGTGATCCTATGATTCTTTGCCCAGCTCCAGCTTACCCTGGCTGGGTCCATGGGCTCAGCCCCAGAACCACCTGCTGGTGTCCCCAAGATGCTGCACAATGGCACTTGGCTCAGGAGGGTTTCTCACCATCAACCCAATCAGCTGCCATAGGACCCAACAGAGGTCCTGCTGTGTTACCCAGCCCAGGAGGGAGATGAGGGCAGCACAGACCTTGGGGGAGCAAGAGGAGCCAGGCAGGGCTGGCAGGAGGTGCCTGCCCTCCACCATGGCTCCATGCTGGGTGGATAACAGAGGCAGGTTTGCTGTGTCCACACAGCCACCCAGCTGTGGGGTGCCACTGAGATGCACTCGTGGGAGGCTCTGTAGCCCCTCCAAGGGGGCTGCTGTGTCTGTGCCCCTCAGTGCATTGCCCAGCAGGTACTGAGCTGCAACACTTTCTCCTGTCTGCTTTGGCACCTGAGCCTCACTGCTTCCTGCCTGTTTGTCTGCTTGGCTGCTCGAGGGGAGGTAGCACCAAGGCAGTGTGAAGCCTGCTCAGCAGAGTTGTCTTTCTTGGCTGGTGGCTGAAGAAAAGCTCTTCTCCACTGAGAGCAGTGCTTCCAATTGAAAATGGCAAGAGAGGGATGAGGCAAGATGCTCCCTGCTGTAATTAGAACAAGTTTTCCAGTGTTCTGCATTGTCTTTAGGCTCTGGCAGTGTAGTTGCTCTCCCAGGATTAATAAATCACCTCCACTAACTCTTCTTATTGCTGTGTTGGTATCACAGGGCTGTGACAGTGGCAGAGCTGATCAGGACCCATTTGTGTGTTCTGAAATCCCAGAATCCCAGCATGGTAGGGGTTGGAAGGGACCTCTGGAGATCATCCAGTCCAAGCCCTGCTCAAGCAGGGGAACCCACAGCAGCTTGCCCAGCAGTACAATGCCCAGGGTGGGGTTGGAAGCTCTCCACACAAGGACACTCCACAGCCTCTCTGGGCAGCCTGCTCCAGGCCTCCACCACCCTTACACCAAAGAAGTTTCTCCTTCTGTTCAGATGGAACCTCCTGGGTTCCAGTTTGTGCCCATTGCCCCTTGTCCTACCCCTGGGGACCACTCACAAGAGTCTGGCCCCAGCCTCTTGCCCCCAAACCCTTTTGTTGTTGCTGGGCATTGCTCAGATCTCCTCTCAGGCTGCTCACCAGCCCCAGGGCTCTCAGCCTTTGCTCCTCCCAGAGCTGCTCCAGGCCCCTTTGCAGTCCCCCCGGGACTCTCTCCAGCACTTCCCTGTCTCTCTTGAACTGGGGAGCCCAGAACTGGGCCCAGCACTCCAGATGTTGCCTCACTGGGCCAGAGTAGAGGGGGAGAAGAACCTCCCTTGACCTGCCACGTTCTTAACCCACTCCTGAGACCATCAGAGCCATCAGCAAGGTGGGATCTGCAGGGACAGCAAGAACAGGAGGGCAGAGTGTGGTGAAGCAGAAGCTTGGCTGGCAGTAGCACCAGCAGAGCCCTGGCACATATCCTGCTGGCTGGGAGCAGGCTGGGACCCCAGTCAGGACTCGGTGCCAGCCAGCAGCACATCCTCTGCCGCTGACACAGCTCCTGAGCCCGAGCAGCTCCTCAGCCCTCAGTGCCCAGGTTTGCTTTCCTGGGAAAGGCAAGGGGAGGCAGCCAGGGCTTGCAGCACCGAGCAGGTCCTGTGCCGTGCCAGGGCTGCTGTGCCAGGGTCGGGGCTTCAGGATCAGGGTGCCAGAGCTGCTGTGCTGGAGCAAGGGTGCCGGAATTATTGTGCTGGAATCGGGTGCCAGGGCTCCTGTGCCAAGGTCAGGATGTCACAGCTGCTGTGCCCAGGGTTGCTGTGTCAGGGTCGAGGTGCCAGGATTGGGGTGCCAGGGTTTTATTGTGCCAGGGCTGCCATGACAGGGTGCCAGAACTGAGGTGCCAGGGCTGCTGTGACGGGGTCAGGATAGCATGGTTGCCACGCTGGGGTCAGGGTGCCCTGCTCCCCACACCTCTCCTTACCCCCTCCCTACACCTCAGGACACCTACACTCCTTTCTGCAGCACTGCCACTGCAGTAGGAACCCTGGGGCTGAGGCAGAGCCACAGACAGAAGCCCCCTCACCAGTCTGCCACGGTGGGGGAAAGGAACCACTGGGCATCTCCTGTGTGGGCATCTCCATACACCTTCCTGCTTTGCTTTCCTGTTAGAGACATCTTTGTCTGGCACATCGCTTCCAACTCAGCTGCTTAAGGCCACCTCCTCTTGCAGGAAGGTGGCAGAAGGTACTCATGGCACAAAAGCAACTTTCCACCTACCTGTCTGCTCACCCTGGCATTTCCCAGCCAGATTCACCCACAAGTCAGGGCATTTTCCACTTGAGAAGCTAAGGCTGGAAGGAAGCAATCCCTGGGGTACACAGCCACGTCTGTCTGCTGCACACTGCAAAGTGCTTTGAGACCAGGCTGAGTTCTGGGGTGATTTTTGCACAAATGGGGGTTTGCTCAAGCCCTTTAAGCCTGAATTGCCTCCATCCTCCTCAGCCAGTGCAGGTGGCTGTTGGATGTTCAGCTGAGGGACCCCTTCCAGCCTCAAAGATGTAGACTTTCAAGTGCTGTAGGCACCAGTGCTTTAAAATCAAATGAATGAGTATTTGTCACATTCTGTGCTCCTGTGCTCCACAGCCTCCCTGGGCAACCTGTGCCAGTCTCTCACCACCCTCACTGCAAACAACTTCCTCCTAATATCCTGTTTCAGTCTTCCCTCTGCCAGTTCAAACCCATTCCTCCTCACCCTGGCATTACCAGACCTTGTCAATAGTCCTTCCCCAGCCCTCCCGGATCCCCCCCTGCAGATCCTGCAAGGCCACTCCAAGCTCTCCTGGAAGCCTTCTCTTCTCCAGGCTGCACAGCCCCAACTCTCTCAGCCTGTCCTCACAGCAGAGCTGCTGCAGCCCTCTCAGCATCTTGGTGGCCTCCTCTGCACTGGCTCCAACACTTCCATGTCCTGCTTGTGCTGGGGGCTCCAGAAGTGCACCCAGGACTGCAGGTGGGGTCTGAGGAGAGCTGAGCCAAGGGGCAGAATCCCCTCCCTTGCCCTGTGCCCACACTGCTCTTGCTGCAGCCCAGCACAGGGTTGCTGTCTGGGCTGCACTCACACTGCAGGCTCATGTTGAGCTTTTCATCAGCCCAGACCCCCAGGTCCTTTTCCTCAGGGCTGCTCTCAGCCATTCCCCACCCAGCCTGGAGCTGTGCTTGGGATTGCACCCACCCAGATTCAGGACCTTACACTTGGCCTTCATACCAGCACAACCTGAAACGCTGACAGCTGGCAGCCAGGTCTTCCTGATAACCAAACCCAACAGGTAGGAACAGCTGGATTTATGTCCCGACCGTTCCCTCTGCACACCCACACACTGCCACAGCTCAGCACTAATTGGGCTGACTGGGAATTTCCACTTGCTCCCCGAGCATGCTTTCTCCTCTCATTAGGGATATATCATCCATGCGAGTTAAATCAGCTGTTAACAGAACAAAACATTCAGTTTAATGGAAATCAGTGGTATAAAAGCCCAGATTTGCATTAAAAGGCAAAGCTGGAAGGAATTCAGCTTCAGCTTTACCAGACAAACCCAGTCAGCTCCAAGGCATATGCTGGAGCTCTGGAGGAGAAGGTGCTAATGCAACATGCTTTATGGTTGTGCTCCAAAATAAGAACAGCTCAGCGATGCAGGCAGGAAGGCTCTCATTTGCTGGTTGTCTATGAAGGCATCTAACAGCATGGCTGCTGAAAAACAAACCTCCCCTCCGTGCCTGGACCTTCTGCAGCTGAAGCACTGCCCTCAGAATGCAGAGAATCAACCATGATGGAAGAGACCTCCAAGCTCATCCAGCCCAACCTAGCACCCAGCCCTATCCAATCAACCAGACCATGGCATGAACTGTTGAAACCAGAAGGTGCCATTTCCAGCACAGGCAGGCTCGTTGGGGTGTGCTGCTGGGGTAAGGTACGGAGATGAAGCAGCCCAGGGCTGTGCAGGTCCAGCTGAGGTTTCCTTGGTAGGTTCAAGGTGCCACTAAAGCAGGTGAGGAGTGAGTGGCCCAGGCATTCACACACCTCTGCTCCTCCTTCTCTCCGGTCTGAATCTCCCTCTTTCCAGTTCAAACCATCACCCTTTGTCCTGTCATAACAGGTCCTGCTCAAAAGTCTGTCCCCACCTTTCTGATAAGTCCTTGAAGCACTGCAAGGACACCATAAGGTCTCTCTAGACCCTTCTCTTCTCCAGGCTGCGCAACTCCAACTCTCCCAGCCTGGCATCAGAGCAGAGTCCTGCCAGCCCTGCCAGCGTTGCTGTGGCCTCCTCTGTCCCTGCTCCAACAGGTCCCTGTCTGTGCTGAGCTGGCCCCAGTGCTGAAGGGGGGATGTGTCTCAGCACAGAGCAGCGGGAGGGGGATCTCAGCGTAGTGCAGCACAGGGGCAGAATCACCTCCCTGCCCCTGCTGCCCACGCTGCTGAGGATCAGCCCAGGTCAGGGCTGGGAGTGCACGGTGCCAGCTCATCACCAGTTTTGCACACCCCCATCAGGACCTTTTCACTCTTCAGGCTCACCATGGAAAGCCTGCAGACTGTGGAAGGGGTGCTGGGAAGGGATGTGACAACCGAGAAAGGAAGCCTGGAAACTGCAGAGACTGGAGAAAGAAAAGACAGTGTGCTAAGGCATTGCTTGACCTGAACTATTTCTGTCTGAAAAGGGGAATGAAGCTGCCCAGAAGACACCAGCTTGGTCACCAGCCAAGTCAGGTGATGTGTGAAACAGGCCCTGCATCCAGCCCTTCATCCCCAGCCTGGACTGATGCCAAGGGTTGCTCCAACCCACGTTCAGGACCTTGCACGCGGACTTGCTGAAGTTGCTGAGGCTCCCACTGGCACACTCCTTGAGCTTCTCCAGGTCCCTCCGGATTTGATCCCCTCATTCTCCCTCCAGTCCCACACTAAGGAACACGACTGACTCTGGGCTGCAGCAGAGAAGGCTGCGGGGCGTCTGCAGCCTGTCCACACCTCATCCTGACTCAGGCAGCTGCAACAAAGCCCTGAAGAAGCGGCTCCTACCCCGCGGGGGGCAGCCGTGGGCTCCCCCCGGAGTTCCTGCCGCGACCTTTCCTCTCCGCGGCTGGGATTTACGGCGCTGCTTAGGTAACCGAGGCAAGCAGGCTGCAGGTCAGAGTGCGTATTTACTGATGGTATCTGCTGCTGCCGCCGCTGCTGCTGCTTCGGCATGACTCAAAATTTGCTCAAGACAGGCAACCGAAGGAAGCTGCCAAGAGAAGCTACGTGCGAGCAGTGGGGCTGAGGAAAAAAAAAAACCACGAGTGAAATAACCATTACAAAAGGGGGAAACGAGCTGGAAAGGCTTCTTGGATCCCTTGGGGGGTGGTGGATATCAATTTTTCATCTTTTTTAAAGACAATAACCCAAGTGCTGCATTAAAATAAACTCTGTGTTGGGCCACGGAGCTGATTCGACCAGGAGCAAGATGGCTTTTGCAGGAGCCAGAGTGGAGGGATTGGTATTTGTAGAGCGTTCACCGCGCGTCTGGTCTGTGGGCTGGGTGTTTGCTGCTGGTGGGAACGCTGAGGCTAAGGAATGCTTTTCTCTAGACTCCAAAATCCTTAGAGGGCACCACTGAACATCTCTGGAGCCCGTGCTGGCTCCACGCACGGACCTTACAGGTCGCTCTTCCTTTTCCTTTCTCCCCGCGTTCAATTTGTGTTTAACCACTGAACCTTCGAAGCAGTGAGCAGGCAGCGAGGGGGTGAGCACAGAGAAGACAGAAAAAACCCACCCAAAGCCTTGATGTCAGACCTTTTCTTCTCGCATATTTACAAACCTTGAAGCTGTTGCTTCAAAGTGGTAGTCGGTGTGACTTGCCCCAGAAGAGGAACCAGGCTGGCAGCTCCATCTGCATCCACTTGCATGTTCCCTACAATACGCAGCTGATTTCCCAATTAAGCTTTCCCGACGAAGTAGAGCTTTTTTTTTACATATATATATAATTTAGACAGCCTCAAAAGTTTGAAAAATGAATGCATATTCATGAGGTGCTAATCACCCTCCGTCTAGAGCGCAGCTTCGCGCCGAGAGCGGCGGCGACTGCCTCGCGTCTCACTCGCCACCCAGCCCGAGATGCCAACCGGGGAGGAATGGTTGAAACCAGCAGCCTGGGAGCTTGCTAAGCCGAGGAGGAGAATATCACAGCCCTGCCCCGGCTTCAGCGCCAAACGTGTGATGCTCTCATGTATAGGGGTCAGCAGAGCCTGGGCTGCTCCGCTGAGCCACGGGCGGCAGCAAACAGCTTCGGTGGCTTCAGATGGGTGGTGGAGCAGATTCCAAGGCGCTGGGTGAAGGCAAAATCGAGCAAACAGAACAGCTCGGGAGCACCTGGCACCGAGCTGCACGCGGGGGCTCAGCCTGGTATGTCCCCACCCATCGCCGCCCGGGGATGGCAGAGGCTCGGGTGGGGTTGCTCGGGTGGGGTTCGAGAGTGGCAGGTGTCGCCGAGAGCAGAGGGTGAGACGGGTCGGGGGGGTGATCACGGTGGTCACCGCCACCATGCCGCTGCCCGCAGCCCCCAGCCCGGCCCCGCCGCTGCTCGCAGCCCCCCAGCCCGGCTTCGCCGCCATGTGCAGCGGGCGGGGAGCGCCGAGCACCGAGCGCCGCCCGCCAGCGAGGGCGGTGCGGGGGGCGGGCGGCTCGCCCCTGGGCCCGAGTCCCGCCTCGTCCCACCCGCCCTCAGTCCGCCCGGGGCTGCCGCGCTGCCTCCCGCCTTAGAGGGGCCGCGGCCGCTCTGCCCGCGGCGGCCGGGCCGCCATGGAGGGGCGACCGTAGGGGCGCTGCCTTCGGTCCTAACTCCTCCCCGGCCGCCCTGCCCTGCCCTGGCCGGCGATGGGAGCCGGGGCGGCTGCAGGCGGGACGCCGTCCCCGCCGGGCGGACGCTGCCGGCGGCGAGGAGAGGCGAGATCGGCGGGCTGAGGAGGGCAGGTGGGGGCGGCTCCGGAGCTGCTTGGAGCCGGGCTGGGGCGCGGCGGGGAGCGGGGCCGGGCCGGCTGAGGTGACCTGGAGAATCGGGCGGGCTGAGAGGATCGGCGTCGGGCGGGCCGGGGTGACTTCGGGAACCGGGCAGGCGGAGGGCAGCGGGGCGGAGGGCAGCGGGGCGGGCGGGCGGGCTGAGGGGTGCAGGGAGAACCGCGGGGAGCGGAGCCGAGCAGTATGAGGTAACCCTGGAAGAACCGAGCGGGCTGAGTGAGACAGGAAGAGCCGGGCGGGCGGAGGCGACTTCAGGGAACCGGAGGGGTGAGGGAGACGGAGGGAAGCGGGCGGAGGGAAGCGGCGGCGGCGGACGGGCCGTGGGACGGCGCCGACAGCCGCGGAGGGGCCGAGGCGACAGTGCTCTCCAGAGGAGCGCGGCCAGCGCCGCTGCCCCTTCCCTCGCTCCGCAGCTCCTTCCCTCGCTCCGCAGCCCCTTCCCCTGCCGGTCCGGTCCATGGCGCTGCCGCCGTCCCGCCTGCCCTGCCCCGTCTCCGGGGCGGCGGAAGGCAGCGCCCGCCGAACTGTCCCCTGGCTCCGGGGCTGGCTACTGCGGGGGGAGGGCCCCGCACCCCAGGCTGGACCGACCAGCCGAGCAGAGCTGCTTGGAGACCCGCTGAGGAAGAGCTGGGCAGATCTTACCTTCTAGTTAGGTTTTCTTTGCTCTTTTCCTTTTCCCCCCCAGATGCGTTCCTGGTCCTGTAGAGACTTGGCTGCTTCACCTCAGACCTATGCGACTCTGGGGGAAGGATCATGACTGAAGTCCTCTTCTCTGCTGCTTTGAATGGAACTGAACCCAACCTGTTATCCAGCAGCGGCTGGTCTGCGGGAAACGCCACCACCAAGTGTTCCCTGACCAAAACTGGCTTCCAGTTCTATTACCTGCCCACCGTCTACATTCTGGTCTTCATCACTGGGTTTTTGGGCAACAGCGTGGCCATCTGGATGTTTGTCTTCCACATGAGGCCGTGGAGCGGCATCTCAGTTTACATGTTCAACTTGGCGCTGGCCGACTTCTTGTACGTCCTGACTCTGCCTGCCCTCATCTTTTACTACTTCAATAAGACGGACTGGATCTTTGGAGATATCATGTGCAAGCTGCAGAGGTTCATCTTCCATGTGAACCTGTACGGCAGCATTCTCTTCCTCACCTGCATCAGCGTGCACAGGTACACAGGGGTGGTGCACCCCTTGAAGTCTCTGGGGAGGCTGAAGAAGAAGAACGCGGTCTACATCAGCACCTTGGTCTGGGTGGTGGTGGTGGCTGTGATTTCTCCCATACTCTTCTACTCGAGAACGGGGATAAGGAAAAACAAAACCACCACCTGCTACGACACCACCGCTGATGACTACCTGAGAAGTTACTTCGTCTACAGCATGTGCACCACCGTCTTCATGTTCTGCATCCCCTTCATCCTGATCCTCGGTTGCTATGGGCTCATTGTGAAGGCTTTGATTAACAAGGACCTGGACAATTCCCCTCTGCGGAGGAAGTCGATTTACCTGGTGATTATCGTCTTGACGGTCTTTGCTGTCTCTTACCTTCCCTTCCACGTGATGAAGACCTTAAATCTAAGAGCCAGGGTGGATTTCCAGACTCCACAAATGTGTGCCTTCAACGATAAGGTTTATGCCACTTACCAAGTGACGAGGGGCCTGGCCAGCCTCAACAGCTGCGTCGACCCCATCCTTTACTTCCTGGCTGGAGACACCTTCCGCAGGCGGCTTTCCAGGGCCACCAGGAAATCGTCCCGCAGGAGCGAGCCCAATGTGCAGTCCAAAAGCGAGGACATGACTCTCAATATTTTGACAGAGTATAAGCAGAACGGAGATACCAGTTTGTGAACAGAGGCAGGGGAAGATCTGGGAGCAGTGTGGTGAAATCCTCCAGGGTGAGCCAGCAGGACACTGTAGTGCTACAGGTGTGCGAGGAGAAGCTACCGCTCTCCGAGGCCTTTTAGGTAAAGCCTCGTTTCCTGCTCTGGGAGAAAGCTGAACGCAGCCAAGCGGAAGGAAAATAACGTGTTGAAAGGCAGCTTTCCTTCTCCTTACAAGCTCTTCATTTCTCTCTGACTGGTGTCAGACAAAATAAGATGAAGTCGGTCCCCTAAAGGAAGAAAGCAACCCAAGTGCTTCTCTTTTTAATGGCTTAGTCTCCCACGGTCAAAAAAATGCCCTCAAATCAGCTTCTCTTTAAAAACAGGAAGTACAGATGAGGGCGAGCAGTGTCTGCTGAGGCTCGGGCCACAGTGCTAGCCCCGGGGGCTAGTAAGGAGTGTTGAAATCAAAAGTCACGACGCCGTTATCTCACCTTTACACTTTCATTCTCTCTTCATCTACTTCTTGTGTTGGTAGTTGTTTGGTAGTTTGGGTAGCAAAGTGATGATTCAGTCTGCTCGGAGTGCCGGTGTTGTACACAAGGTAGGCTTGCTGGTGTCTGCATGATTACGCTTTCAGAGTGCAATGGTTGTTCGTGGAAAATCTGGATTCCCACCCCCTTCTGAGGCAGCTTGGCTTCCAGGGCAGCTGCCCCCTTCAGCCCGCCCCGCCGGCAGACAGATCGGCAGGGGCCTCAGGAGCACGTGGAGCTGCGTTTGTGGGCAGCTGTTGGTGTGCACATGCGTGCGGAGCGACGTGGTTCTGAGCCCACCCTGCCTTCCGTGCTGAGGTGCCTGGTCAGGAGGGATGGGGGCTGAGCACCCAGCAGGCTTGCTGCGGGGGGCCTAGCTGCCCTTCCCCAGGGCTGGCCAACGTCCTGCTGCAGCACCAACAGGAGCCTGGCTGGAGCTTTCCTTGGGTGAAAAGGAGAAATGTATGTGCTGAGTGTGACCTCACTGCTCAGACAAGTGACCTGCGCTTTCGTGGGGTACCAAGAAGGGATCTGCTCCTGGGCTTCTTTACAGCTAGATAACTTAGGAGTTGCTTCCCAAGCAAATCATGATTAGAATGGATAACAGAAACGGATCCTAGATGACATAGCTGTATAAAACAATTGGAGGGATTAACCTTTTATTCTGTACTGTGACAAATCCCTGCGTTACCGAGCTGCTGCACTACGGGACTGGACTCAGCCCTTACTCCAACTGCGGGAAGAGGGCATCCAGAATTAGCCCAGCTGGAAGAGGGCATCCAGAATTAGCCCAACTGCAAAACGTGTGCGAGAGAGGAGAGCTGGCGGTCGGAGCACAGCTGAGACAGTACATGGGCAGCCTTACTCATTGCTCACATTTCCTTTGCAGCGTCTTCAGTGTTCGAAACAAATCGGTATGAAAAGCATGCTCTAAGCGACGCCTTCCGTGTGCCAAAATGGACTCCTGTGTAACCCCTCGAGGGTGGTTTTAGCAGCCCCTAGTAGAGAAGTGTGAAAACATTGATCTTTTTACTTGCTGGTCTTTCCAGTGGTGGGTAACAAAGAAGGGATAGGCTCTAGTTGGGTGTTTTTCACTTTGGCTTCTTTTTTTCCGTTCAGTTGAAGCGGCTTCTGTTCGAGCTCCTTAAATCCACAGGATTCCCTATTTATTGAACTTATTTATTAGAAAGCTAAATGTACACAGACAGAAAAAAAAACACAAAAACAAAAAGAATCAAAAAAAAAAAAAAAAGAAGTGTGGTTTCTGCGTGTTCCTGTTGAGGATTGGGCATTCATGGCAAATTGAACAGCATGTTTTTTGGTCACTGTAACGCCGTTGTCTTCTAACACAACATCTTTGTAATAAACTCAATCCCACCCTGGCTCTACTCACTGCTGCTGCTGCTGCTGCTGCTGCTGCGTAGCCTCCTGATGAATCCCAGCGGCTGGTTTAGAGCCCAGAGATAAATGAACACTGCTGGCTGGGAGGAAGAGCTTCTTACAAACCCTATGAGGACAGGCTGAGGGAGCTGGGGGTGTGCAGCCTGCAGAAGAGGAGGCTCAGGGCAGAGCTCATTGCTGTCTGCAGCTACCTGAAGGGAGGTTGTAGCCAGGTGGGGTTGGGCTCTGCTGCCAGGCAACCAGCAACAAGGGGACACAGCCTCAAGTTGTGCCAGGAGAAGTCTAGGCTGGATGTGAGGAGGAACTTGTTGGCAGAGAGTGATTGGCATTGGAATGGGCTGCCCAGGTAGGTGGTGGAGTGGCCGTGGCTGGAGGTGTTGAAGCCAAGCCTGGCTGGGGCACTTAGTGCCATGGTCTGGTTGGTTGGGCAGGGCTGGGTGCTAGGTTGGACTGGATGAGCTTGGAGCTCTCTTCCAACCTGCTTGACTCTACCATTCTATGATCTTGGAGTTCTCTTCCGACCTGCTTGATTCTATGCTTCCAAGTGCTGGCAGGATCTCATTAAGCCCTGGAAGATGAAGAAGGAAAAAAAAAACCCCAGAAACCAAAAGGAGAGGTAGTGAAGAAATCCCAACCGTGGGTCAATCGCTAATTAATCCCCGCTTGACAAAAGCCTGTGGAGCAGCTCGGCCTATTTATAGCCCCGGGGAAGGAGCCTGATTCCCAATAAATGACTTCTGCTATTATGTGATTATTTGAGCCTTCATTCAGCTGAGGCACGTCGTGGTTGGCATGGCAGATGAATTAAAGGGAGAGCACAAAAATAGGATGTTCTCTGAATCTGCTGCTCCGGGTTTCAGCTCCTATTCATTCCCCAGCGCTTCGTGCTCTTTCCTTTCTCTCTTTTGCTTAGGAAAGAAAATGTTCCACTAATTCATGGCTGAAAAAAGCTCCTGAACAGACACAGCAGAATGTGAAACTGCACACCCGAGTTGGTCCTTCTGTAGCTGCTCACAGGCTTTTGGCAATAGAGCTCTGGAACAGGGTGAGGTTGGCCCACTCCTCCCGCGGGTGAGATCCAAGCGCAATGTGGTCCTGCAGGCGCAGGGCATGCTGCAGGAGAGCCCCACGCTCCCCCTGGGCACTCTGCCCAGGAGATCCAGGGGTTAGGAATGGCCATGCCTCTGTTGTTTTGCCTCCTCTCAGGTCTGCTGGGCCCTGAACACCTGCAGGGGTTCAAAGCTGTCCTTATGAACTCATTGAGAGCTCGCTCTGGCCCAGCCTGCCTCGCTGAAGAGGATGCTGCACTGGCCAGATGCTTCACCCTGTTGATTACTGAGGTCTGGCCTGATGCCTTTTCCTGATGATCTCTCTTCCTGATGATCTCTCTTCCTGATGATCCCTCTTCCAGAGGGGATTTAATGTTTATAACTATCTTCCTGGATCAGCAGTGGTGTACTAAGGGACAGGCACAGCCCAGCCCAGCTCAGTGTCCTGTGGCATTTCTAGGGTTGCACAGCCTGGACCAGCCCCAGCATCCCAAGGATTTCTAGGGATGCACAGCCCAGATTAGCCCTGTGTCCCATGGGATTTCTGTGTGACTCCCAGCCCCAAGCAGTGCAAGGACAGTCCCTGCTTCTTCAGCCCTGTCAAAGCAGGGGATAGGAACCATCTCAGACAGAAGCTGTGAACCTTCTCTCCCTGCCAGGTTGGGTAAGCAACTCCTAAGGTGCCATTTGCAGATCAAGGGAGGTTCTCCTCCCCCTCTACTCTGCCCTAGTGAGAGCTCATCTTGAGTACT
Source organism: Tricholaema leucomelas (assembly GCA_013400475.1). Classification (NCBI taxonomy): domain Eukaryota; kingdom Metazoa; phylum Chordata; class Aves; order Piciformes; family Lybiidae; genus Tricholaema lacrymosa; species Tricholaema leucomelas. The sequence goes on from WAAF01011402.1 coordinate 167,186, forward strand.
GCCTTCAGGTTTGGGCTCCTCGGTTGAAGAGGGACAGGGATCTGCTGGAGAGGGTCCAACAGAGGGCTATGAGGATAAGGAGGGACCTGGAGCACTGCCTGGTGTGGAGAGGCTGAGGGACCTGGGGCTGCTTAGTCTGGAGAAGAGAAGACTGAGAGGGGATTTAACCAATATTTATCAATACCTGAGGGCTGGGGGTCAGGATGGGGGGAGGGTGGCAGGCTCTGCTCACTGCTCCCTGGGACAGGACATGCAGCAATGGATGGAAGCTGCAGCACAGGAGGTTCCAGCTCAGAACAAGGGGACATTTCTTGACTGGAAGGGTCCCAGAGCCCTGGCACAGGCTGCCCAGAGAGGTTGTGGAGTCTCCTTCTGTGGAGCCTTTCCAGGCCTGTCTGGATGTGTTCCTGTGTGCCCTGAGCTAGATTGTGTGGTCCTGCTCTGGCAGGGGGTTGGACTGGGTGATCTCCTTGGGTTGCTTCCAACCCCTGACATCTGTGAGCTGTGATCCCTCTACCTGGAGGTCAGCCATGGTAGGCAGCAGCACCTTCACCTGGAGGTCAGCCATGGTAGGCAGCAGCACCTTCACCTGGAGGTCAGCCATGGTAGGCAGCAGCACCTTCACCTCAGAGTGGCGCCTGGAGCCCCCTGCCACACGCCTGGGTGGATCTCTGCGCACACTCTGCAGGCAGTTTGCTTTTCATCCTCCAGATCCCGTGGCCTGCAGAGGTGACATCTCAAACTGCAGCCTGCTCTGATGTGTCTCCTTGCTGTACTCACACTAAGATGTCACAGCCTCCTCCAAGTCCAGCTGGAACTTGAAGCTGAGCCACACAATCTCTGGCAGAGTTCCTGCTCTATTTGACACGGGTTGGTGAGAACCACTACAAGCCCCCACCAAATTCCCACCTCCTTTCACACAGGGACTTTTTACCTGCAACAGGGTGGAACCATATCTGTTGATTCATCTCACCACAGGGGAAGCTGGCCAGACCTGGGGGGATTAGGCACCACCAGGTCTCAAACCTAGGAGACCTTCTCCAGGTGGTGTGATGGCCAGAGCCAGGAGCTCCTGGGGAGCTTGGCAAGTCTCTGCCTTTTGGCTCTCATCCTCACTATGATGTTTGTGGAGGACAAGCAGTCTAGCAGCCTTGGAGGCCCAAGGTGAGCCCTGTGTCTATCCACTGACCTCTGTGATGGATGTGGCTGAAGGTGCCTTTCTCTTAGCAGCTCCTTTGGAGTTTCTTTATGATCTCTCCAGAATTCAAGGAGGATTTGAGCTCAGCCTTTGGGCTGTTGGTGAATGATGGGAGGTGATGATTGACTGTGTTTACAAGGAAGCAGACTCAGCTCTTAAAAACCAGATTCAACTCTTAGGAACCAGATTCAGCTCTTAGGAAGAAGACTCAGCTCTTAAGAACTAGATTCAGCTCTTAGGAACCAGATTCAGCTCTTAGGAAGAGGACCTAGCTCTTGAGAACTAGATTCAACTCTTAGGAAGCAGATTCAGCTCTTTTAGGAATCAGATTCAGCTCTTAGGAATCAGATTCAGCTCTTAGAAAGCAGACTCAGCTCTTAAGAACCAGATTCAACTCTTAGGAAGCAGACTCAGCTTTTTTAGGAAGCAGATTCAGCTCTTAGGGAGCAGATTCAGCTCTTAGGAACCAGATTCAGCTCTTAGGAAGCAGACTCAACTCTTAAGAACCAGATTCAACTCTTAGGAAACAGACTCAGCTCTTTTAGGAATCAGATTCAGCTCTTAGGGACCAGATTCAGCTCTTTTAGGAACCAGATTCAGCTCTTAGGAACCAGATTCAACTCTGGGAAGCAGGTTCAGCTCTTTAAGGAACCAGATTCTGCTCTTAGGAACCAGATTCAGCTCCTCACAACCCCCCACACACCCCCAAGACCACCTAGAAGTTTCACCTTCCTTTCTTGTGCTGGCTTAGCCTTTGACTAGTGAATGTGCTAAAGCACTTGATGATGCTGTGGTCATGCTTTTAACCTATTTTTTGCCACTGAATCTATCTGGGAGCCTTTTAATACCCACAGCTCACCCACTAAGGGCAGCAGAAGGTTTGAAGTGTGTCGTTAGAGCTTCAGTTTTGCCCAAGCAGTCTACACTGATGCCCACCAAAACAAACTATTGTCCATTAGCTGTATTTTGCCTGCTCCAGACCACAGGGTTAATTTTTTCCCCTCCTTTATGCCCATTAACTCTTAGCTACAGTGATGAACTCAGCAGGCAACCCTCCCACGATCTGCTGGTGGTTTGTGCACTTTCAGATGGTTTGGTTTCATCCAGTTCCTGAGACACCAAGGTGGTGAAATCATGATCAGACAGAGGGAGATAGAAGTATCTTGCCTGATCCTGCTGAAAGCAGGAGGTGGATGCCCTGGTGAGCTGCTCCCAACCCAAATTCCCAGGATCCTGTGTTGGGAAGCTGCAGGGCTCTTTCTGTGGGTGATGGCCCATGGGTGAATCCCACAGAGCATCCTCTGCCTCTGCTCATGCCCAGGACAGGAGCTGGAGATTGATTCTTACAGTGTGGGCCCATGGGCTGAGTGCTGTATGAACCCCAAGAGGGGCCATGCCAGTCTTGCCTGAGCTGGGCACCCTCCTCCTTCTTGATGAGGAAGGACAAGGAGGGGAGAGAGGGCTCTATGCAGAGCAGGAGCCCTGAGGAGCAGAAGCTGCTGCTGTGGCTGCCCCACATGGAGTCACAGAACAGCTGAGACTGAGAGAGACCTTTGAGATCGTCAAGTCCAAGAGCTCACCCAGAGCTCTCGATCCCAGCACCTCTGCCAAGCCACTGCCACTAAGTCACACCCCTAAACCACAGGCAAGGCAGGAGCTGAGAAGAACATCCTTGTCCTGCTGGCTCTGGTCCCACCTAGAGCTGGGCAGAACCTAGTGTGGGAAAAACTGTTCTTCCCCCTGCCATCCAGAGAGTGTCCAACCTGGCAAGTCATGGCTGTAGCAGCTCAACCTGCTGGCCCTAGGGCTGCTGAGAGACAAAAACCTGCTGAATGCCCTTCTGGGGTTGTTTTCTTTCCTTGGCAGTAGTTTTTGTCTCCAGAGTGATGTAGAGCAACCCCTATCACTAAAAGAGTGACCTGTCTTAATGCAGCTCCCTGGCTTCTGGGACAGGCTCACTGCTTTCCAGTCTGTCCACTGGGGTTTGCTACCTGCAGAGGCTACTCTTCACCCCAGGAGTATTTCTGAAGGACTCTGTGGGCCTGAAGTTGAATTTGAATACAAAAATACTTCCCAAGCTCTTGAGCAGCTGTGGTCAACAACTGCTGTTTGCAGAGCCAGGGTCGTGAGAGCTTGGGGAAGTGGTGGCAATGGGGGGAAAGTGGTTCAGACAGACACTAAAGTCTCCTAACTTCTGCAACCTCTCGTGGTGTTCTGGAGCCCCCAGCACAAGCAGGACATGGCCCTGTTGGAGCCAGTCCAGAGGAGACCACCAAGATGGTCAGAGGGCTGCAGCAGATCAGCTGTGAGCACAGGCTGAGAGAGTTGGGGCTCTGCAGCCTGGAGAAGAGAAGGCTTCCAGGAGAGCTTGGAGTGGCCTTGCAGGAGCTGAAGAGGGCTCCAGGAAGGCTGGGGAGGGACTATTGATTCTTCTATCACTTTCTGTGCTCCACAACCTCCCTGGAGGAGTTCAAGGCCAGGTTGGATGAGGTCTTGAGTGACCTGTTCTAGTGGGAGGTGTCCCTGCCTATGGCAGGGGGTTGGAACTGGATCAGCTTTGAGGTCCCTTCCAACCTAAACCATGCTATGATCGCTTGAGTCTGTGAGTCCATGATTCCATGAGTCTATGATTCTGTAACTCTGTGATTCCATGATTCTGTGACTCCATGACTCTATGACTCAACAATTCTATGACTCCATGACTCTGTGATTCTGTGACTCCACGATTCTATGGCCCCATGATTTTATGATTCCATTATTCTCTGATTCTATGACTCCATGACTCCATGATTCTATGACTCTATGGCTCTATGAATCCATGATTCCAGGATTCTATGACTCCATGGCTCTATGAATCCATAATTCCAGGATTCTATGACTCCATGACTCTATGAATCCATGATTCTATGACTTCATGACTCTATGATTCTATGGTTCTGTGATTCTATGACTCCGTGANTTCCATGACTCCATGATTCTATTATTCCATGATTCCATGATTCTATGACTCCATGGCTCTATGAATCCATGATTCTATGATTCTATGACTCCGTGACTCTATGATTCTATGGCTCTGTGATTCTATTATTCCATGACTCTATGACTCCATGATTCTATGATTCTATGACTCCATTACTCTATGATTCTGTTATTCCATGATTCTATGACTCCATGATTCTATGGCTCCCTGATTCTGTGACCCCCTGATTCCACGATTCCATGACTCTCTGGCAGCAGCTGGAGTGGGACTGTTCCACCCTGCTTCCATCTGCTGCAGCATCTCTCCCTTCAGGTGCCCTGCACTGAGTCAGCCTCTCCCACGGAGCGAACTCCCTGCTCTGTTAGCACCACAACTTCCACACACCTTGAAGCAGCCCTGCTCGTTTGGTGGCTGTGAGCTAGAGAGTGCATGCAGGAGAGCTGTGAAAAAGAAAGGCTCAGAAAGGCTCTTCTCCCCCCCCCCCCCTTCCCCTATTGTACTGTGATTTTAATAGTGCTGGCTTCAACCTTCCTGTCAATAGCGGTGGGATTTGACTGCCATATCTGCAGAGCTGCTTGGTAACTAAGCTCAGGTTGTGTCAGCTGCTTTAATGAAGTAGTAGCTTCCAAATTCCTTTATTTGTCACTAACCCTAAGGAAGAAAAAGGATTTTTGTTTGCTAATCAGGCAAAGGGGGGGGGGGGTGGNGGGGGGGGGGGTGGGGAGGCTGTTTGCATACAACCTTTGCTGTTGGGCATGGCTTTGGAAGCTGTAACTATTTTTAGTGGCAGCAGACCTGCAGCCCCAAAGTTCCTGGCACTGCACCTCCCAACCTCCCTTTGAACCTCTGCCAAGAAAATTATGAAACTCCTTTCCCCCCCCCCCCCCCCCCCCCCCCTCTTTTTTTCTTTCTCTCTTGTTGCCTTTTGTGTTATTGCAATTAACTCCTGTTCCCAGGTGATTCTCCAGGCACTGAGCCCTCCTCAAAAGCAAAGCAATGGGAAAAAAAATAACCAACAAACAGCAAAAGGTTTGCAAATGGCAAAATGTGAAAGCTTGAGGAGAATCAGGTGGAGCAAGAGAGGAGCAGGACAAGTCAGTAAAGGAATGAATGCTTCATCTTCCAGGAGTGTAGGAGGTCAGGCATTGGAACAGGCTGCCAAGGAGGTTGTGGAGCACAGAAGCACCCAATGTGATCATGATCACGTTGAGTGATTCTGTGCTCCACAACTTCCCTGGGCAACTTGTGCCAGTGTCTCACCACCCTCACTGCAAAGAACCCTTTCGTAACATCTACCTTGAATCTCC
>WAAF01011402.1:173648-192388 GCA_013400475.1 Tricholaema leucomelas
CCAGGGAGGTTGTGGAGCACAGAAGCACCCAATGTGATCAAAGATCACATTGGGTGCTTCTGTGCTCCACAACCTCCCTGGAGGTGTTTAAGGCCAGGCTGGATGAGGCCTTGAGCAACCTGCTCTAGTGGGAGGTGTCCCTGCCTATGGCAGGGGGTTGGAGCTGGATGATCCTTGAGGTCCCTTCCAACCTAAACCATTCTATGATTCTATGTCACTCCTCAGCTCTCTGCCCAGTGTGTGCCCCTGGAGGGCATTGCCTGAGCTGTTCCCATCGGAAGCTAAATCTGTCCTTACAGAAGGCTCCCTGTTTGCTCTCCAGCAGTGGCTGCTGCGTGCTGCCTTTGTTTGCAGGATGCTGACTGACCCTTCCCTAACAGCTTAACATTTAAAAACCATTTAAAATATTTACCCTCCTCTTTTTTTTTTTCCCCTTCCCTTTAACCCATCAGGGACGCAGAGCCAGCCCGGGGCTGCTGGCAGGAATATCAATCCCCGAGGCTTTGTGAGCTGTGCAGCAGCTGAGAGTGGGTGGCACAAAATCTGGCAGTGCCTCTCCCCGAAGTACCAAGGGCACAGAGAGGCATTGGTGTGTTTCCAGCCCCCGGGGGCACAGGCAGCAGCTCCCTGGGGGATGAGGTCGCCCCTCTGTGAGGTGGCAGAGACACATCTCCCTCTCCAGACTCAGGGCAGGAGCAAGGTGCTGAGGTGACCACCCTCCTGCTAGCTTGGCCACCAGCCCTGGCTACAGGAGCAGCTGCTCTCAGTGGCAGGACAGGAGCAGCAGAGGTGCAGGAGCTGGCTGGGCTCTCTGCACCTACACCACCTTGACTCCCTTCAGGGCTCTGGCTCCTCAGCCAGGGTCACAGCAGCTGGCAGAGGGCAGCAGCCCCATGTCCTGAAGCCTGGGTACACTCCAGACTTCCCAGCTGAGAACCAGGAAGCATCTCCCATGGGGGGGAAACTCATTAGCAGGGTCCTGAGCAGCCTGTCCTATAAGGGCTGCTGCTTGCCCGTGGCAGCATCCTCACGTCCCTGAGTGACCACCACTCATTTGAAGTGCTCAAAGCACCATTCTCCCTTCCTGGCATTCCTGGGTAGCCAAGGAACAGCACAGCTATTTGTGTAAATAATTCATAGAAGTCTTCTCCACTCAGTTTCTGGCTCTTCCCCCAGCAGCTGCCCCTCACACTCCTCCCAGAGACTGTGGCAACCAGCCAGGAGCAGACTGAAACTCATCAGTGAGAGCCCTGCTGCTCTCATGGACCTCACCCAGCTCCTTGGGAGTGACTTTGAGAAGCCAAGCCAGGTCCTAGCAGCAGCAGTGGGCATCTCCAGCACAGCCAGAAGCTGCTTCTGCACCACAGCCACAGGGGATGTGGCTCTCTTGCCACACTGCTCCTTCCAGCCTGTTCCAAGAAAGCTCTGGCAGCAGGAGCTGCTTTCAGAAACATCACTTAAAGCCAGATGAAGTCAAATGGCTTTTGTCTCACCATGCAGCCAGACCAGTACATCCCCTGTAACCAGTAAGAGCAGTAGGCTGGGTGGATTTTGTTCCTGCTGCAGGAGAGGTGGGAATTAGTGGTGCTGCCACACGGCACATCCCGGGGTGGGGGACACACAGACACACACACAGCAGCAGCAGGAGGAACCCTGGGATCAGCACTGGCAGAGCCTGTGGAATCCAGGTTAAAAATAACCAACCCCTTTGCCTGAGGAAAGGAACTGCCCCTCTGAATTGTAGTGTGCAGTCAGCCACGGGCAGGGGTTGGGCTGCTGAGGAGCCAGGATGGGGCTGGGATGCAGCCATGGCATTATTTTTTAACAGGCAACTCTCACTGCCCTGTTTTCTCTCAGAGTCATCCCATAACCAGAGCTGCCCTCCCCCCTCTGCATCCGTGGCTGCTGATTGAGCTGGCAGTGCCAGCTAGGGACCACTGGCTGCAGACTAGCTGCTGAACCAGCCCTTCCTCATCTCCATCCTCATCCCCATCCCCATCTCCGTCCCTGTTCCTGTTCCCATCCTCATCCCCATCCCTCATCCCCATCTCCAACCCTGTTCTTGTTCCCGTCCTCATCCCCATCTCTGTCCCTATCCCCATCTCCATCCTCAAATCTATCCCCATCCTACCTCCATCCCATGCCCCACCCTCATCCTATCCTCATCTTTATGCCTGACCCTACCCTCATCTCTGTCCCTGTATTCCTCATCTCTGTCCCTGTATTCCTCATCTCTGTCCCTGTATTCTTTGTCTCCATCTCTGTCCCCATGCTTATTCCCATCCCCATCCTCCTCCCCATTCCATTCCTGTCTCCATCCCCATCCTCAGCCCTGTCCCCATTTTCATCCTCATCCCCATTCCCATCCCATCCCCATTCTTGTCCCCATCCCCATCTCTGTCCCTGTATTCCTTCTCTCCATCCCTGTCCCCATCCCTATCCACATCCCCATCCTCCTCCCCATTCCATTCCTGTCTCCATCCCCATCCTCAGCCCTGTCCCCATTTTCATCCTCATCCCCATTCCCATCCCATCTCCTCCCCATTCCTGTCCCCATGCCATGCCAAGCCCAGGCCCCATGCAGGCTGCAGGACAGTCTGGGCACACAGAGGATGATTTTTCCTCTCCCTGCTCACAGCTGCCCTGGACAAATGCCCCACGGGCAGTGGCCCTGCCAGCGCTCCGCGGCAATTACCCAGGTGGTGCCAAGGCCAGGCTGGGTACAAGCAGCGTGCCCAGACTCTGCCCACGCTCTCTCCTGAGCTGAGCTTCCCTGTGCCTCAGCAATGTGTCAAGACATATTTGGCACCAACCAAAGAGTGAAAGTTGTGGAAGGTTCTGGTGCCTCAGCGAGCAGTGGCAGCGACGCTTCCTGTGGAGCACAGCTGCGAGGTGGCAGAGCTGCTTCGGATCCCAGCAGCCACTGCCCTGTCCCCACACCCCAGCTACCCATTAACATTCCTCCTCATGCTCTCACACAAAGCCCAGCCTTGGCAGCAGCCTGGCTCGCCCTGCATTTGTAAGAGCCTGCTTGTTTGAAAACAAAGTCCTGCGGGGAAGGGAGAGAGCTGGGAGAAGAGCTGCTTCCTCTCCCTGCCTGCCCCACTCCCACAGCAGCCAGCACCCTGGCCCAGCACCCTGGCCCAGCACCCCTGGCCCATCAGCCCTGGCCCATCACCCCTAGCTCATCATCTCTATTTCATCAGCCCTGGCCCATCATCCCTGGCTTGTCACCCCTAGCTCATCACCCTGGCCCATCACCCCTAGCTCATCATCTCTGTTTCATCACCCCTGGCCCATCACCCCTGGCCCATCACCCCTCCATCCCATCATCCCTCACCCCATAACCCTCTCACACCTATTGGCTCAGTCACATCCCATTCCCATCACCATCTGCCCATCACTTCCCGAGGCTCTGCATCCCATCGCTCTTTGACATCCACTGGCCCAATCCTCTCCCCCATAGCATCACCCTCCCACCTCATCACCTCCTGGCCTGTCACCCTCCAGTCCCAGCCCCTCTCACCCTGTCACCCCTTGACCTCATCATCCCCCAGCCCCATCACCCTCTGGTTCCAACAACTTGTGGCCCCATCATCCCCATCCCATCACCTCTCATCCTATTGACCTCCTGGCCCCACCATCTCCCATCCAGGATGGGTGCAGCATCCTCCTTGGCCCTCACTGAAAGGGCTCTCAGCCCATGGAGGGGTGCTGGGGGAGCAGAAGCTTTGGGCATGGAGCAGGAGAAGGTTGCAGGGCTGCTGCTCACCCAGACAGGGACATCTTAACAATCAAGTTTCTGGAGCTAAACACTTTCAAACCAAAGGTGCTGATATTCAGGCATCACTTCAGGGACTCAACTCCAAGGAGGAGCTCTGGGTCCATCAGCCAGATCTGGCTGCCATCAGAGCAGTTTTGCACCAAAGCAACCTTTGGGTTCTCTGTTATCTCCTCTCCTTCAGCCACCAGGCAAAAACACCACTCGAGGGTGTTGAGGACAGCACAAAGCAGAGGAGAAATGAGCTACCAGGTAGGTGCTCAAGGTAGTACCACAGCAAACAGGCCCAGAGAGAGCTGTGGAGGCAAATCAAGAAGGAAAGCTTCAAGCAGATGGAGGAGCTGACTTGGCTGCTTGGATCAGATTCAATGAAAATGTTCTCCTGCCTTCCCCCTTCTGCATGGAGATAAATCTGCAAAGGAAAACATCTCTGTGGTGTTTGCTGGCAGGACTGCTGCCACCCCCAGTGACGTGAGGGGTAAGGGCTTCAAGCTGCAGGAAGCTTGACTGAGACATCAGGAAGAAGTTTGGGCATTAGGAAGAAGTTCTTTACTATGAGAGTCATGGAACAGGTTGCTCAGGGAGGTGGTGGAGAGCCTGTCTGTGGAGACCCCCAAGGTCAGGCTTGATGTGGGGTTCTGAGCAACCTGATCTAGTTGGGAATGTCCCTGCTGACTGCAGGGTGAGGTTGGACCTTTTAAAGGTCCCTTCCAACCCAGTGCATTCTGTGACTCCATGAGATGAAGAAAGTTCTTCATGGAAAGAGTGATTGGCATTGGAATGTGCTGCCCAGGGAGGTGGTGGAGTCCCCATCTCTGGAGGTGATTAAGAGGAGGCTGCATGAGGCACTTAGTGCCATGGCTTAGTTAATTAGAAGGTGATAGGTTGGACTCAATGATCTCAAAGCTCTTTTCCAACCTGGTTAACTCTGTGGCACTGGGAGGAAATTCTTCCCCTTGAGGAGGGTGAAGCACTGGAACAGGTTGCTCAGAGAAGCTGCAGAGACTCCAAGCCTGGAAGTGTTGGCAGCCAAGCTTGAGCAACCTGGGCTAGTGGAAGGTGTCTGTGCCCAGGGCAAGGTGGAGGGGTGGTGGAACCAGGTGGTCTTTAAGGTCCCTTCCAACACAAACCAGTTTGTGGCTCTGTGCTCCCACAGCCAGCCCTGGCCAGCTCGGTGTGAGCACACTGAGAAGCTGCTTGGGTCGACTGCTTCAGAGGCTACTCTAGGTTAAAACCAGTTGGATTGCTCTGATTTAAGCTTCCCAGAGACTCCAAGCCTAAGAGAAGAATGCAATAATAGGATGCCTTCCCCTCTGCCCTCCTTTGGAAAGAAAGGCATTAGATGTAGAGAGTGAAAAGGGGTAAAACAGCCAAGGAAGAGTCTTGCTTCCATTTGGAAGTTAGAAGAACAACTCTAACTAAAAGGTATTTAAGGTAGAGCAGTTACAGAGAGGTGCAGGGAAGGGAAGCAAGGTACAAAAAAATAGATATAGAATCACAGAATCAGTCAGGGTTGGAAGGGACCACAAGGAGCAGCCAGTTCCAACCCCCCTGCCATGCCCAGGGACACCCTACCCTAGAGCAGGCTGCCCACAGCCTCAGCCAGCCTGGCCCTAAACACCTCCAGCCATGGGGCCTCAACCACCTCCCTGGGCAACCCCTGCCAGGCTCTCACCACTCTCATGCTCAACAACTTCCTCCTCACCTCCAGCCTGAATCTCTCCACCTCCAGCTCTGTTCCATTCCCCCCAGTCCTGTTACTCCCTGAAAGCCTAAAAAGTCTCTCCCCAGCTTTTTTGTAGCCCCCTTCAGATGCTGGAAGGCCACAAGAAGGTCACCTGGGAGCCTCCTCTTCTTCAGACTGAGCAGTGCCAACTCTCAGCCTGTCCTCACAGGAGAGCTGCTGCATCCCAGTGGCCCTGCTCTGGCACTCAATCAAACTGATGGCAATGGGTGGAGGTAGGTTCAGGAAGGGGTTGGTGTCTCACCATGTGGCAGGGTAGCCATGTGGATAAAACAGGAGCAGCAGGAACAAGGCTGCTGCTGGCAGGCAGGCAGGGAGGGCAAAGAGCAAGAGAAACAGCAAGTTCCTCTGGGTCTGTAAGGGGCTAGAGAGGAAGCGGCAGCAGGCTGACCACAACCTGGGCTCAGGTTCAGGCCACCCCCAGGAAGGAGTCAGGAGGAGCTGGGGTCAGGTTCAGCCCCCCCCCGGAGGGTTAACCCTTTACACCAACGAATGCGATCGGACAGCAGTGGGCAGCACTGCCCAGTAAGTGGCTGTCAGCAGAGTGCCCTCAATGGCTGTAGACGAGGAACTGGGGGGAACTTCTGGCTCCCTGCAGCACTCTCACCCTGTCCAAGGAGTCCTACAGGAGGTGGCTCTCCTGAAGGATTCTGCCTTTAGAACCTTCATGGGGGCTCACAGGAATCATAGAATCAATCAGGTTGGAAGAGAGCTCCAAGCTCAGCCAGCCCAACCTAGCACCCAGCCCTGCCCAACCAACCAGACCATGGCACTAAGTGCCCCAGCCAGGCTTGGCTTCAACACCTCCAGCCACGGCCACTCCACCACCTCCCTGGGCAGCCCATTCCAATGCCAATCACTCTCTCTGCCAGGAACTTCCTCCTCACATCCAGCCTAGACCTGCCCTGGCACAGCTTGAGGCTGTGTCCCCTTCTTCTGTCCCTGGCTGCCTGGCAGCAGAGCCCAACCCCACCTGGCTACAGCCTCCCTGCAGGGAGCTGCAGACAGCAATGAGCTCTGCCCTGAGCCTCCTCTTCTGCAGGCTGCACACCCCCAGCTCCCTCAGCCTCTTCTCACAGGGCTGTGCTCCAGCTTTGTCACCAGCCCCCAGCCCAAATTCACTTCATCAACCTCACATTAGTCTTGGACAGCAGGAAGGGACCAGAGCTTGTCCCCACAGGACAGATCCAGAGCTGCTGACGCTGATGGAGACACTCCAGGTCAGCTCTGTGGCCCCGAGGCTTCTCCAGCAGGTTTGGTGACCCAAAGCTCCTTGCATGTCCCCTGAAGCTGATCCTGGAAGGGATGAGTCAGGGCTAAGTATAGTCATGGGCACGGAAACAGAGGGGCCCTGCTGCAGCTCCCCTGCACCGGCTGCCTCCCTGCCCAGGGTGGGCACCTGAAGGGCTGGCACAGGGCAGCAGCTCTTCACCTCCTGAAGGAAAGCCTCCTGCTGCCCAGGAGAGCAGCTGGAGTCAGCCTTGGCAAAACAAGTCCCCTCTGCTGCCCAGCTCTGCGGGGCTGCCCCAGGGCTGCCCAGCACTGGTCCGTGGCTGTTGTCCTGGCTCCGTCCCTGCTCAGCAGAGAGCTGCGGGATCAGTTTACACCCAGGCTAAAAATGCCTCCAGATACATGCACAGAGCTCCCCGAGGGGGTGTGTGCAGCCACGGGGGTGGCATCTCAACCTGGAGACCTGGCATCCAACTGCCATTTCTGCTGGGTTTCCCCACACACACTTTGAATCACAGGCTCACAGATGTCAGGGGTTGGAAGGGACCTAAAGGGATCATCCAGTCCAACCTCCCCTGCCAGAGCAGGACCACACAATCTAGCTCAGGGCACACAGGAACACATCCAGACAGGCCTGGAAAGGCTCCACAGAAGGAGACTCCACAGCCTCTCTGGGCAGCCTGTGCCAGGGCTCTGGGACCCTTCCAGGCAAGAAGTTGCCCTTGTGCTGAGCTGGAACCTCCTGTGCTGCAGCTTCCATCCACTGCTGCTTGTCCTATCCCAGGGAGCAGTGAGCAGAGCCTGTCCCCCCCTCCTGACCCCCAGCCCTCAGATATTGATAAATATCTATTAGATCCCCTCTCAGCCTTCTCTTCTCCAGACTCTCAGCCCCAGGTCCCTCAGCCTCTCCTCACCAGGCAGTGCTCCAGTCCCCTCATCATCCTCTTAGCCCTCTGCTGGAGTCTCTCCAGCAGATCCCTGTCCCTCTTCAACTGAGGAGCCCAAAACTGAAGGCAGAACTCACGATGAGCTCTCACCAGGGCAGAGTAGAGGGGGAGGGGAATCTCCCTTGATCTGCAAATGGCATCTCAGGAGTTGCTTACTCAGCCTGGCAAGGAGAGAAGGTTCACAGCTTCTGTCTGAGATGCTTTGACAGGGCTGAAGAAACAGGGACTGCAGCATGCCCCTGTGCTGCCTGGGGCTGGGAGTCACACTGAATCCCACATAGATCCCACAGGACAGGCTAGTGTGAGCTGTGCATCCCTAGAAATCCTTGGGATGCTGGGGCTGGTCCAGGCTGTGCAACCCTAGAAATGCCACAGGACACTGAGCTGGGCTGGGCTGTGCCTGTCCCTTAGCACAGCAGTGCTGACCCAGGCTGTGCACCCCATGAACCCCTTAGCACAGCAGTGCTGACCCAGGCTGTGCACCCCATGAACCCCTTAGCACAGCAGTACTGACCCAGGCTGTTCATACTTGGAGCTGCCCAGCCAGGAGCAGAGCAGCTCCCGGAGAAGCTTCTGCTCTGCTCTCCTAGTAACACTTGCAGGTGAGCACACACAGCCATGAGCTCACTCAGGATGAGTCACATTCCAGTGCCATCTAATCATGAGCCCTGGCACACGAGAGCTGCCAGCTCACCCTGCACACAGCCCTGCAGACAACATATGGAGCAGTGTGCCAGGCTGCCAGGGGCCTCTGACAGCTCTGCTTTCAAATGAGCTGAGCGCGATGCCTGCGCTCATCAGCTCCAACCTGCATAGCTCTCAGCAGGTTTCATCCACCGGGAGGAGGTGAGGTGGAGAGGCAGCTGTCAGGGAACCTCCTGCACTGCACTGCCCTCTGAGCAGGAATCACAGGACCACAGAATCGTTTCAGTTGGAGGAGACCTCTAAACTCATCAGCTCAGCACCACTGTGGCCACCAAACCGTGTCCAAAGTGCCATGGTCACTCCTTTCTTGAACACCTCCAGGGCTGGGGACTCCACCACCTCCCTGGGCAGCCTGTGACAATGCCTGACCACTCTTGCAGCAAAGAAATTCTTCCTAGTGTCAAAACCTAACCTTCCTCTGGCACAGCTTCAGACCATTTCTTCTCCTTCCATCACCTAACACTAGGGAGAAGAGCCCAACCCCCACCTGGCTCCAGCCTCCTTTCAGGGAGTTGGAGAGAGCCATGAGGTCCTCTCAGCCTCCTCTTCTCCAGACTGAACAACCCCAAACCCCTCAACTGCTCCTCATAAGCCATCAGCAAGCAAAAGATCTCAGCTCACTCCCACAGATGGGCTGGGCAGGAGCAAACCCAGCAGATAGGCACTGGGTGCTGCTGGGGTGGGCACCCCTCAGGAGAAGTGGGCACCAGCAGCCCTGGGCACATGGCTGCTGCAAGTGGCTGTGCTCAGCAGCTGCTCTTGGCTGGCATGGGTTTGTCCTGACCCACAAAGAAGAAAGCAGCCTTGTCTGAGGAGAGAGCTGAGCTGCCTGGTGAGACTTTGTCCCCTTTCACACTCCTGCTGGCAAAGGAGGTTGGCCAGCTTGGGGCCCTGCCAGCCCTGCCAACCCTGTCAGCAGGGCTGATGGCTGGGAGGAGTGACATGGGGTGGTGAGAGAAGCTCTGGGGTAGCTGTGGGAGAGACCAGAGACTCACAGAATGGTGTGGGTTGGAAGGGACCTCTGGAGGTCGTCCAGTCCAACCCCCCTGCTAAAGCAGGGCACCCAAAGCTTGCCCAGCAGCACGATGGCTGGGGAGAGGACTGCAGTGTCTCCAGAGCAGAAGCACAGAACCATCCAGGTTGGCAAAGCCACTCAGGATCACCAAGTCCAACCTAGAACCCTGCTCTACAAGGTTCACCTTAAACCACATCCCTAAGCACCACATCCAAACCACCCTGAAACACATCCAGGCTGGGTGACTCCACCAGCTCCCTGGGCAGCTCGTTCCAAAGGAGACTCCACAGCCTCTGATGCTTATGGATCCCTTCCAGCCTGAGGTATTCTATGATTCTGTGAGAAGCAAGAGCCACCAGCATGCCCCAAGAGAGCTGGCAGAGAAGCAGCCCTGTGCCAGGCCACGTCCCAAGGCCCCTTCCCAGCTTTGTGATCCACAAACCCTGCAGAGAGGCTGCCAGCCAGGGGCAGGACCTGCTGGAGCCCACTGCCAGCAGTGGAGGAGCTGCACTGTCTCGCCTGGCTGCATCTTCAGCTCAGGCAGCCAGGCAGGAACCAGCAGCTCCCCTCCACCCCCCCATCATCACCTCCCTTCCAAACGTCTCCCCAGCCCTGCTGCTGCCACCCCTCCTCAGCTATATTTAGCTGCTGCCGAGCTCTCAACTCGTTTCTGGGTTAAAACATTCCCTGAGATCTCAGAGCTTTCAGATATTTGGCTCAGCCCTTTCTGCATGGCCCAACACCAGCGATGCCCATGGGGATGGCAGGGGATGGCACCTGCGTGCCCTGCTCTGCCCTCCAACAGCACCCAGGTTCTGGCTGGATGAGGCTCTAGACAGCCTGATCTAAGTCACAGAAGGTCAGGGGCTGGAAGGCATCTCCAAAGCTCAGCCAGTCCAACCCCTGCCAGAGCAGGAGCACCCAGAGCAGGTCACACAGCAACACATGCAAGCAGCTCTGGAATACCTCCAGAGAGGGAGACTCCACAGCCCCCCTGGGCAGCCTGCTCCAGGGCTCTGGCACCCTCACAGGGGAAGAATTCCTCCTCATCTTCAAATGAACCTTCCTCTGCCTCAGCTTCCACCACTGCCCCTTGTGCTGGCACTGGCATCCCCCAGCAGAGCCTGGCTCAGCCTCCTGCCACTCACCTGCACACATTGATAACCACTGCTGAGGTCAGCTCTCAGCTGCTCCTCTCCCAGCAGCACAGCCCCAGCTCCCTCAGGCTCTCCTCCTGACAGAGCTGTTCCATTCCCTTCAGCACCTTTGTGGCTCTGTGCTGGACTCTCTGCAGCAGTTCTCTGTCCCTCTTGCACTGGGGGGCCCAGAACTGGACACAGTACTGCAGATGTGGCCTCAGCAGGGCAGAGCAGAGGGGCAGGAGAACCTCTTTTGCCATACAATCCACAGCCCTTCTAATCCAGCCCAGGATGGCATTGTCCCTCCTGGCCACCAGAGCACATTGCTGCCTCAGGGGCAACCTCCCACCCACCAGGACCCCCAGATCCTTTTCCCCTTTGCTGCCTTCCAGCAGCTCAGTCCCCAACCTCTCCTGCTCCCTGGGGCTGTTCTTCCCAGTGTGAGGTGTCCCTGCCCATGGCAGGGGGGTGGAACTGGATGATACTTGTGGTCCCTTCCAACAACGACTGATTCTATGAGTCTATGATTCTACTATTCTATGAATTCATGCTTCTTGTTCCCCCCACATCACCACCACTGTCCTCCCCCCCCCTCCCCCCCCCACGCTCCGGGGCTCGCCGTGCTGCAGGAGGCAGCTCCTTGGCCAAGGTGGGGAAAACGGAAGAGTTTGTGAGGGTCTTTGATGGGCTCAGTGCTGGGTGGAAGAGCAGCAGGCGGCTGAAAACTTGAGCAAGACAGCTCCTGAATCAAAGCTGCTGTTGTCTGAGCCGCTCCGGAGGCAGAGGAGGTTGTGCAGGGGGAAGTCAGAGCTCCCTCTGCAGCTCTGAGGCATCGCAATTCTGCACCAGCATCTCCCTGCCACCAGCATCTCCCTGCCACCACCAGCATCCCCCTGCTGCCAACATCTCCCTGCCACCAGCGTCTCCCCGTCACCACCAGCATCCCGCTGCTGCCAGCATCTCCCTGCCACCACCAGCACCTCCCTGCCACCACCAGCATCTCCCTGGCTCCACCAGTGCCGAGCCCCAGCAGAAGCAGGGCCCTGCTGGAGGGCTGGTGACATGCAGCTGGTCTTCAGCCTGCCCTGAAGCTGCCATGGGTAAAGAAACTAAAGACATTTCACTGAAGAAATTCTTCCTCATGTCCAACCTAAACCTCCCCTGGTGCAGCTTGAGGCTATTTCCTCTCGTCCTTGGGAGAAGAGTCCAAACTGACTTCAACCTCTTTTCAGGGAGTTGTAGAGAGGCAGAAGGTCTTCCCTCAGCCTCTTTTTCTCCAGGCTGAACCACCCCAGGTCCCTCATACCTCTAAGGAGCTATGCCCTTGCTGAAGGAATCTGTCCTCACAGACAAGCTGGCAGTGCCCTGCACAAAGCTGAGCAGTGGGACTTGGGCAGCAGAGGTGGGCCCCAGCTTTCCTGGCAGCAGACAGGAGAAAGGGCTGTGGATTGTAGGAGGAGAGAGGTTCTCCTGCCCCTCTGCTCTGCCCTGCTGAGGCCACATCTGCAGTACTGTGTCCAGTTCTGGGCCCCCCAGTTCAAGAGGGACAGAGAACTGCTGGAGAGAGTCCAGCACAGAGCCACAAAGGTGCTGAAGGGAATGGAACAGCTCTGTTAGGAGGAGAGCCTGAGGGAGCTGGGGCTGTGCTGCTGGGAGAGGAGCAGCTGAGAGCTGACCTCAGCAGTGGTTATCAATGTGTGCAGGTGAGTGGCAGGAGGCTGAGCCAGGCTCTGCTGGGGGATGCCAGTGCCAGCACAAGGGGCAGTGGTGGAAGCTGAGGCAGAGGAAGGTTCATTTAAAGATGAGGAGGAATTCTTCCCCTGTGAGGGTGCCAGAGCCCTGGAGCAGGCTGCCCAGGGGGGCTGTGGAGTCTCCCTCTCTGGAGACATTCAAGAGCTGCCTGCATGTGTTGTTGTGTGACCTGCTCTGGGTGCTCCTGCTCCGGTAGGGGTTGGACTGGCTGAGCTTTGGAGGTGCTTTCCAGCCCCTGACCCTCTGTGATCCTGTGATTCTAAAGCCTGGGGTGCCCTGGGGACAACAGGAACTGAGCAGACAGGGAAGGGCCAGCAAAGGTGTTTGGGTGCGAGGGGAGTGCCGGAGCTAGCAGTGCTCGTGTACCCCTCACATGCACAGCAAGAGCACAACCCTGGCAGCACCCATGGCACGCTGAGCACCACGCACGGGGCTGGAGCAAAACAAGGTGGGTGGGAGGAGGAGAAGAACAGAGTCGTGATGTTTTGGTGGAATGCAGAGCAGAGCAGCCTGCTCAGCCAGCCTGACGTGGAAGCAAAGGTGCTGGGGATGGAACTGGGGTAAGAGAAAGAGTCTCCTCCTAACCCTGCAGCAGGGGGAGGAGGAGAGCTCTGCGGCTGTGATCCATCCGGAGCTGGCAGCATCAGCAGGTCACACAAAAGTCATCAACAAAGGCTGAGAGAGCTGAGGACGTTCAGCCTGGAGAAGGGAAGGCTCAGGGAAGACCTTAGCACCATGGGCCAGGACATAAAGGGTAGCTGCTGGGAGGATGGAGACTCCCTTTTTACAAGCAGTCCCATGGGGAAGACAAGGAGTGATGGGGACAAGTTAGTGCTGGGGCCAGTCCCATTGGACTGCAGAAGGTAAATGTTTCCTTCTGTGCTCATGCACAGTCAGACATTGGAATGAGCTCCCAAGGGAAGTGGTGGAGTCCCTTACCTGGGTCAGTTTGAAGCCTCAGCTTGCCAGGGTGATGGAGCAGCTCATTTCAACTAGACTGTGACCTAGAAAGGTTGGGCCAGATGATGCCTGGGGGGTCCCTTCCAAAGTGGCATTCTGTGAGCCTGTGATTTGTTTTATCCTTACTTTTGTATCCCTTATTTTGGGGAGGATGTTGTGTTTCTCCCCCTGAGCTCAGCAGTGGCCTAACCCCAGCAGAAGAACGTTGTGAGCTCCTAAGCAATGTACCAGGTCAGGCGAGGAACACAGCTGGCAGCATCCTTAGCACCAAAGGGTTTGCAGGCCCTGGAGGTGTGCTGATTGCATCAGTTGGACCCAGCTCCCTAGGTACTGCCAGGGGCTGGGTGTCTCTGCCCACCACACGCAGACTGCTGGCAGCAGTTGGAGTTGCTGCTTGTGCTGGGCCAAAGTCTTGCTGCTCTGCCCCTCCGCAGTGTGTGATTTGCACCCCAGAAGTGCCACTCAGGCTCTGGTGCTTCACAGCAAGGTGCCAGGAGCCAGGTCAGCAGCAGGCTGGGCACTTGAAGGAAGAGTTCTCTCTTCACCGAGGGCTGGACAGGGAGCACAGAAGCACAGAATGTGTTCAAGAATGTGAGCCCAGAACTGGACACAGCACTCCAGGGGTGGCCTGAGCAGTGCTGAGCACAGGGCAGAAGAACCTCCCTTGTCCTGCTGCCCACACTGCTCCTGAGCCAGCCCAGGATGCCATTGGCTCTGCTGCCCACCTGGGCACTGCTGCCTCCTCTTCAGCTCCTCTCTCCCAGCACCCCCAGCTCCCTCTCTGCCTGGCTGCTCTCAGCCACTCTGTCCCCAGCCTGTAGTGCTGCTTGGGGTTGTTGTGGCCAAAGTGCAGAACCCTGCACTTGGCTGTGTTCAATCTCATCCCATTGGCCTCTGCCCACCCATCCAGCCTGGCCAGGTCCCTCTGCAGGGCTCTCCTACCCTCCAACAGCTCCACAGCTGCTCCTAGCTTGGTGTCATCTGCAAGCTTACTGCTGCTGGACTCAGTCCCCTGGTCCAGATCATCAATGAAGATATTGAGCAGGCATACTGAAGATGAGCTTGCCACGGGCACAAGCTTGCCACCAGTCCCATTCTGGAGGCCAGAGGGTTTGCTCTTGCAGACCCTGAGTGAGCCAAGCCCTGGCCTGGCCATTTAGTGGTGTCTGTGAAAAGCAAGCAGGGGACAAACGCAGCTAAAAATGTGCCTCCCTCCTTGGCAGCCTTCCTCTGCCTCCGCACAGCCACCAGAGGACGGACCCCAGCCTCCAGCATCTCCATGGTTACTGCTCGGCGCAGGCTCAGGGGGTGCTCAGGCAGCACCCACAGCTTGGCTGGGCTCAGGCTGGGAGCAGCAGGGAGGATGTGGCAGGCTGGGGGGGCATACAGTGACCCTCAGTGCCAGCTCCCTTGCTGCCAGCGCTGGACAGAGACGTGGCCCCGGCAGCCGGGAGGGCTCAGGTGGCTTTGGTGCTGGTGTTGCACAGGTCCATGGTGGTGGGCAGTGCCCTGTCCCTGCGGGTGCTGCTGGCAGAGCTGCAGCCTGGGTCACAGCTCGTTTTAAGGTGCTGAGTTTGTCTCTGCCCTGGCTAAAGACACCCAGCCCAGGGTGCGTGGTGAGGGACACCGGGGCAGAAGCCAGCACAAAGCAGGATCTGGGGGAGCTGCAGTCGAGGTGCAGTGTGGGAGATGATGGGATGTAAAGCACCCAACCTGTGGCCTCTCACACCCTGGCATGAGAGGTGACAGAGAGTGAGAGGTGACAGAGAGGGCAGCATTCGGGGCAAGCAGGCACCGTGGTGCAGCGGTGGTGTGGAGCTGTTCCCAGCACCCCAGGCAGGAGCAGCTCTGGAGGGTTGCTGTCCCCGTGTGGAGCACACCTGGGCCGTGTCGGTGCCCGTGTGCTGGCACAGGTGGCTCCACAAGACTCTGCCAAGTGCTGCATGCTGCTGACTCTGTCATTGTGACCCTGCCAGCCCCATGGCAGCTGAGTTGTCCTGCCCATACCCTGCCAGCCCTCCTGCCCCTAACCTCAGCTCTTCTCCCCCAGGAGGAGCTGCCCAGGGCCTGGTGAGCACCACAGCAGGTGCCACGGGGTCTGCTATGGGAGCCTCAGCTGCCCCACGCTGCTCACATCAACCATTCCACCACTGCAGTGTTTGCCAGGCAGCAGCACACTCCCTCTGCTCTGACTATGCAGTCTCTGCCTCCCACCAGCACAGCCCCAGTGCCACTTCCCAGTGCCCTCTCCAGAGGGTACCCAGAGGTCCCACATTGGTTTTGGGAGCCCAGAACCTGCACCTTCTGCCTGGCACCTTCTGCCCTCTTCCAAGAGCCCTGCGCCCTCTGCCTGGCACCTTCTACCTTCTGCTCAGCACCCTGCACCTTCTGCCTGGCACCCTCTACCATACACCAAGAACCCTGCACCCTCTGCCTGGCACCTTCTACTTTCTGCTCAGTACCCTGCACCCTCTGCCCGGCTCCTCGCACCCTCTGTGCCCGGCTGTGCCTCCTGTCCTGTCTGCGCAGCAGTGCCCTGTGCCAGGCTGTGCCCGGGCGCGGAGGAGCAGCAGGTGGCGCCCGCGGTGCCTGGATGCTCCTTGGAGCCCGCAGGAAGCAGGAGCCGCGGGGCCAGCAGCCAGGCGCTGGCGGGCAGCAGCCGTGGGGCTCCCCCTGCAGCGGGACGGGGAGCTGGGGAGTCACACCCGAACTCATCTGTGCCTTGTCCCCTCACACCCTTCCTGCACCCCCTTTTCTCCACTGCTCCTCTTTCCAGTGCCAGCAGAGCAGGATGCACAGCGTGGGGAAGGGGAGGTGCCAGCACAGAGCCTGGCTGCTCTGCTGCCCAGGGAGGGCATCCTCAAGGGGCCAAAAGCATAGAATCCAGCAGAGCAGGATGGAGAAGGATGGAGCCTGATGGACAGCGTGGGGATGGGTGAGGCCACATCTGGAGTACTGTGTCCAGTTCTGGGCCCCTCAGTGCAAGAGGGACAGAGAACTGCTGCAGAGAGTCCAGCACAGAGCCACAAAGGTGCTGAAGGCAATGGAACAGCTCTGTTAGGAGGAGAGCCTGAGGGAGCTGGGGCTGTGCTGCTGGGAGAGGAGCAGCTGAGAGCTGACCTCAGCAGTGGTTATCAATGTGTGCAGGTGAGTGGCAGGAGGCTGAGCCAGGCTCTGCTGGGGGATGCCAGTGCCAGCACAAGGGGCAGTGGTGGAAGCTGAGGCAGAGGAAGGTTCATTTGAAGATGAGGAGGAATTCTTCCCCTGTGAGGGTGCCAGAGCCCTGGAGCAGGCTGCCCAGGGGGGCTGTGGAGTCTCCCTCTCTGGAGATATTCAAACCCTGCCTGGATCTGTTGCTGTGTGTGACCTGCTCTGGGTGCTCCTGCTCTGGCAGGGGGGTTGGACTGGCTGAGCTTTGGAGGTCCCTTCCAGCCCCTGACCCTCTGTGATCCTGTGCTGTTAGTTGCCCCTCAGGTGCTGCCAGTGAGGGCTCCTGACTCCAGCAGTGCAGCTGGGATCTCTCTAAGTAGCTTTCTAGGAGTAGGTTGAAGTTTCTGCTTGTGTGGTGGTCTGGTCTAAGGGAGCTGAATGCTGCTGGAAGAGTCTTTAATGCTTCTGGGTTACAGCTTGAAGGGCAAATGAGCAGCTGCAGGTACTGGGCTGCTGTGTAGGTGTTTTCCCAAGGAGTAAGAATTCCCAAAATGGCTTTGGGGTTGTGAGCTTTGGAAATGAGTTTCCAGTTTGCCTTCCTGGCTGAGGAGGTTTGTTCATCAGGGGTGGTTCTAGCTGTGAGTTAGCAATGAGGACCAGTGGGGTTGGGTGCTCCTGGAAGTGCTGTGGTGCCATGGGGAGCTCTGCCTGCCTGCCCAAGGACTTTTCAGCCACTCTGTGCTGGGGTCCTTCTGCTCTCCTGCTCAGGGCAGGGATGAGTGCCCGGCTGGTGGCTGCCCAGAGCTTGCTCCTTCTCCTGGGAAGTGATGTGTGTGTCCCCTTGTCTCTGTGGGGCTGAGTGTGGCTGTCCTTGAGGTCACAGAATCATTGGGAAGGACCTCTAAGACCCAGTCCAACCAGCAACCCCAGCACCACCATGGCACTCAAACCCTCTCCCCAGGTGCCATGGCCACAGGTTTCTTGAACCCCTCCAGAGGTGGAGACTCCACCACCTCCCTGGGCAGCCTGTGCCAATGCCTGACCACTCTTGCAGGGGAGAAATTGTTCCTAATGTCCAACCTAAACCTTCCCTGGCACAATTTCAGGCCATTTCCTCTTGTCCTATCGCTGGTTCCTAGGGAGAGGAAAGCAACTCCCACCTCACTCCAGCCTCCTTTCAGGGAGTCACAGGGAGGCAGAAAGTCTCCCCTCAGCCTTCTCTTCTCCAGACTGCACAACCCCAGCTCCCTCAGCTGCTCCCCAGGGGCCATGGCCTCCAAACCCCTCACCAGCCTCACAGCTCCAGGACCTCGGTGGTGCCCACGACTGAACCCAGCGCTGCAGCTTAGCTTCGACTTGCCAAGAGGGGAAGGGAGGCTCTGTGCAGTAACAGGGGAGCCCAGGAGCAGAGGGGGCACATGGCTTGTCCCTTCTTTCTTCACATGGCAACTCGTGGAGAGAAACACTGCTTCTAACCACCAACCTGGGCACCAAGGCAACCCTGCACCTACTGCTGGATGCAAAATGTCTCCAAGGCAACAGTGCACAGCAGAAGCAGCTGAGTTGCATCCAGAGATGCTGGTGGAGGTGTGGGGCTCGGCAGGATGTCCTCTCTGGCCAGTCATTTTTTCCCTGTGAGGGTGCCAGAGCCCTGGAGCAGGCTGCCCAGGGGAGTTGTGGAGTCTCCCTCTCTGGAGATATTCCAACCCTGCCTGGCTGTGCTCCTGTGTGATCTGCTCTGGGTGCTCCTGCCCTGGCAGGGGGGTTGGTCTGGCTGAGCTTTGGAGGTGCCTTGCAGCCCCTGACCATCTGTGACCCTGTGCAGTGTGAAGGTACACAGGCTCGGGCTCACCTCTTTGGATGTTCTCCAGTCTGAATGTTCAACATCAAATCTGTGTTTGGTCAACTGCTTACCCACCCCTGGGCAGAAGGCTAATCCTGTTTGCTGATCTGGCTCCTTTTGTCACCTTGTTTGGCTAAGAGCACCGATTTTGGAGCAGACAAGATTGCAAACAAGAGCAGCAAAGGGTGCTCGAAACCTCCCGAGGGGTAGTTGATCCTCAGCCTTCCCATTGTTCCACCCTGGATGAGCTGCAAGTGTCAGACAGGACCTTCCTGGGTTCAAAGGCTGGGGGATGCTGTTGTTTGCAGCCTGCCTTCGGCCTCCCTGCCCCCTCACCAGGTAGCCCTGCTGGAGGCAGTTTGCTGAGCTGTGTCCTGAGCAGTTCCCTCTGCTGAGGAGGGCTCCAGGGTTCAGCCAGGCTTTGCAGCAGCCCTTGGGGGACAAGCATAGAATCAGTCAGGGTTGGAAGGCACC
>WAAF01011402.1:192462-202711 GCA_013400475.1 Tricholaema leucomelas
CTCCTCTCCAGACTGGATCTTATCAAGGTTGTGTTCAAGTGGAGGGGTGATTGGGGTGGGTTGTTGGTGCCAGGCTATCTCCAGAGAGTCCATAAGACTCCATAAGATTCAATCTGGAGGGGAGAAGGCTCCCAGGTGATCTTATTGTGACCTTGCACTATCTTAAGGGGGGTGCAAGAAAGCTGGGGAGGGACTTTTGAGGCTGTCAGGGAGAGACAGGACTGGGGGGAATGGAGCAAAGCTGGAAATGGGGAGAGGCAGACTGGAGGTGAGGAAGAAGTTGTTCAGCATGAGGGTGGTGAGAGCCTGGCAGGGGTTGCCCAGGGAGGTGGTGGAAGCCTCATCCCTGGAGGTGTTTAAGGCCAGGCTGGATGAGGCTGTGGGCAGCCTGCTCTGGTGTGAGGAATCACTGGCCATGGCAGGGGGGTCGGGTCTGGCTGCTCCTTGTGGTGCCTTCAAACCCTGTATGGTTCAACGATTCTAAGGTTTTCAAGTGTTGTGACACCAAGCTGCAGGCGTTTAACAAAGCCATGAGAGCCACAAAGGAGCAAAACTTCTGAAGGGAACTAAGCCAGGACTGCACCTTCACGCCTGAGCAGAGCTGCTGAGAAGGACGAGCCCCACACTGCTGCTCCATCAGAGGGGTGAGAGGCCAAAGCTTTTATCCACTTAGTCCCCCAGGCTGTGGTGTGAAGCTGCAGCACAAACCCATCTGCTCAGCAGGCAGCAAGCAGGAATCGACTCAATTAGTGCCACGTTCTGTGACTCTGGGACCTGAGTGCATTTGGAGGGGATCATTTGCATGTATTAGTTGCTTACAAAACTCAGCCTGCCTCTGTCTTCTCTTCCTAATGATGAGGTTTGCACTTCCCTTCTGTAACAGTGAAGCAAAGCAGTGCCCTCTTAATGGAGCACGGGGAAGCCCTGCTCACTCACTCACTCACTCACTCATCCTCCCCACAGCAGCCAAATGGCATTTGCTGTCTTCAGCAGGAAATGAGCAATTAGGAGGCAACCGGAGGGGACTTCTTTAGATTTTCCTCTCTCCTCCAGAACAATCATCACAGGATCACAGAACTAGTTAGACCTGAATCAAGGATCTAAGCCTGTGACCAGCCCTGGGCCTCACCCAGGGAGCAGTGGAAGCCTTTTGTACGTGATGCAAGCACAGGAGAAGGGAAGGCACAGGGTGTTTGTAGGACACTCTCATTGCCTCTGCAGATGGAAGGAGGACAGAAAGAAGCCTCACAAGTCTAAGACCTCTCTTGCTACAACTGTAGATGTAGGAAAAGCATAAACAGCTCAAACTGCTGCTCCTCCACTGGGTTCTGACCTTGAGTCATCTCCAGGTAAACCGATGCTGAGTCAGGAGCTGGTTCCAGCACAGTGGCATTGGATTGGAACTCCTCACAGCTCTCAGAGATCTGCCCCAAAGAACCACCAAAGAGAAAATAGATTCTTGAGGACATAGGAGCTCCCAGGAGCTCTGGGATTGACTTCTACAGCAATGCAAGGGAAACCTCATGGAGTTTGTCCAAATCAGTGGGCCAGGAGAACCCTTTCTGTTAGTCTCTCTATTGCAATTATTTCCTCCTTGAGCTCAAACTGTTCTCATCTGATGGGCAAACATCCTCCAGCATTGCAACTCTCTTGAGAGACTCAGTGCAGAGGATAAAAAGGGCAATTCTGGGAAGCACTTTGGTGTTGGAGTGAATGCTAACAACACCATCTCAGCAAACAACAGCAGAAAGAGATGTTCTGCTGCTAGAAATTTCCAGGATGAATCCTTTTAGAGACTATTAGGCAATTATTTTATCACAAGCAGCCACTTTTTCAGTGCTAACTGCTGTGCTTAGGTGTGCTCCTTGATAGCCTTTCATTGGGGTCTGTCACCAGCACCCTGCTAACTGCTGCTTGCTTTTCTCAGCCATGAGATGCTTTTATTTCTCATGAGCTAAGGGTGCAACATTAGCCCCTAACAACTCTGGTTCCACTCAAAAGAGGGAGTAAAAGCAAAGCCAGAAGCTGTAAGCACATCAGCACTTAGGGTTTGGGGTGGGACTGGGGAAGTGCTGAGGGCTCCATCACAGGATGAGAGATATCAGGGTTTGAAAAGGATCCAAAGGGATCATCCAGTCCAAGCCCCCTGCCAGAGCAGGACCACACAATCTAGCTCAGGGCACACAGGAACACATCCAGACAGGCCTGGAAAGGCTCCAGAGAAGGAGACTCCACAACCTCTCTGGGCAGCCTGTGCCAGGGCTCTGGGACCCTTCCAGGCAAGAAGTTCCCCCTTGTGTTGAGCTGGAACCTGCTGTGCTGCAGCTTCCATCCATTGCTGCTTGTCCTGTCCCAGGGAGCAGTGAGCAGAGCCTGTCCCCCTCCTGACCCCCAGCTCTCAGATATTGATAAACATTTATTAGATCCCCTCTCAGTCTTCCCTTATGCAGACTAAAGAGCCCAGGTCCCTCCCTGTGCCTCCATTCTGTACACGACTTGGGCCCAGGCAGGACCAGCTCTGGTTTGCCATGGGAGGGGGAAGTCAGGCACCTCCCTGCCACCACTAGGCAAATCCCATGGTCTTTTCTGCCACCCAGCAGAGCCTCTGTCCTTACACCATGGGGACTCAGTATTTTAAGGGGGCTACAAGAATTCTGGGGAAAGAGCTTTTAGGCTGTCAGGGAGTGACAGGACTGGGGGGAATGGAACAAAGCTGGAAATGGAGAGAGTCAGCCTGGAGCTTAGGAAGAAGTTGTTCAGCATGAGGGTGGTGAGAGCCTGGCAGGGGTTGCCCAGGGAGGTGGTGGAAGCCTGATCCCTGGAGGTGTTTAAGGGCAGGCTGGATGAGGCTGTGGGCAGCCTGATCTAGAGTGAGGTGTCCCTGGGCATGGCAGGGGGGTTGGGACTGGCTGATCCTTGTGGTCCCTTCCAACCCTGACTGGTTCTATGATTCTAAGGTTTTCAAGTGCTGTGACACCAAGCTGCAGGCATTTAACAAAGCCATGAGAGCCACAAAGGAGCAAAACTTCTGAAGGGAGCTAAGCCTGAGTGAAATGGAACTTCCAACCCTGACTGATTCTAGGATTCCATGATCTGGTGCTATGTGAGACCTGCTGTAGAAGCAGATGTGTGTGTGAGCTCTGTGCAACGCTGAAATGGTTTTGACTCCTCTGCAGTGCTCACAGCCTCCAGCAAATGTGTGTGTCAGAAAGGTTCTCCTGCCACACTGCTGCAGCCCTTCACTTTTGTAGGAACCCAAGATGTGTGTGATGAGCTCTTTGCAAAGGTGAAATGGTTTTGACTCATCTGCAGAGCTCACAGCCTGCTTCTGCAGTGCTCATTGCAGTCCCCAGAAGATGTGTGTGTGAAAAAGGTTCTCCTTCTGCTATACTGCTGCAGAAGTTCACTTCAGTAGGAACCCAAGCTGTGTGTGCAAGCTCTCAGCAAAGGTGAAATGGTTTTGACTCCTCTGCAGAGCTCACAGCCTGCTTCTGCAGTGCTTATTACAATCCCCAGCAAAGGTGTGTGTCAGAAAGGTTCTCCTTCTGAGGTGTCTCTGCCCATGGCATGGGGGTTAGAACTGGCTGATCCCTGTGGTCCCTCCCAACCCTGACTGATTCTATGGTGGAGCAATGGATTTCCCAACAGCACACTTAGAGCAGGCTCCACGTGGTAGGTATTTCAGCCCTGCCTCTGCTGGGATGCATTGTACCAGCAGCTGAGTTATTGGCAGGGCTGTAACACTCAGAGGCTTCTTACACATGATAAGGAGGAGGAGGAGGAGGAGGAAGAGTGGTTTACCACTTTTAACCTGCCTTAAACTTTGCTTAGACATTTCCCTTTTGCTACCAATATGTTGTTTGAAAATGAAGAAGCTGCAGTAAGGACAGAACCCTTCTGTTTGTAGGCTCATGGTACACAGAGCCACAGGATCATTCTGGTTTAAGATCACCCAGTCCAACCATTCCATAACTGTACCAAGGCTGGGGCTAAGCCATGTCCCCCTCAGCACCACACCTCTGCCTTCTTTTAAGCACCTCCAGGGATGGGGATTCAACCACCTCCCTGGGCAGCCTGCTCCAGTGTTTAAGAACCCAAAATCAAGTAATGAAATCTACACCAGCACAGTTTATTGATGTTTCCAAGTGACTTTTACTGCCTTTTTGTTACTGTTCTTTCATAGTTGAGGACGTGCAAAGCACCTCTCAAGTGCTTCTGTGTATTGTAACTGCAGCTGTGAAAAGAGCCCAGTCAGACACCTTCAGCACATGCCAGGGAAGCTCACAACACCCTGGATGTTTCTTGTGGGATCCTTTGCTCTTTCCTAAGTGAAGCAAACCCCAAGGTGAGACCTCACTGCTCTCTACAGCTGTGTCAAAGGAGGCTGCAGCGAGGTGGCTTTGGTCTCTTCTCTCCACTATAAGGTGATAGGACAAGAGGAAATGGCCTGAATTTGTGCTGGGGAGGTTTGAGGTGAGACTTCTCACCTGATCTGAGGTGAGAAGCAGCCCCTGCTCCACCACCCCCAACTTCACCTCCCCTGAGCAGCCCCTGCTCCACCACCACCCTTCACTCTACCTAAGCAGCTCCTTCTCTACCACCACCATTTTCTCACCCACCCCAAAGCCTGGGGCAAGACCCTCACCTAGCCAAGACACCACACAGAGGAGCTCAGCCTAAGTAAGGAGGCCCAGCCAGCACCCATGGGTGATGTTAGAGTGACCATCAAGTCTCTATCCTACCTAACTGGGGGGCCACCAGGCCCCCCAGCCTTTAGATCCCCTCCACCATTCACCCGGTGTGCACCAGGGGCACTCACCAGCACTGATGGGAGGAGGATCCCTCTGCCCACTTGGGCACAGCTTAGGGCAGCTGCCTTTCCTGGGGCTAGTTATAAAGGGGAGTGGGGAGGGAGGGTAAAGTGGTGGCACCTGGGCTGGGAGGAGACTCCACCAGCACCCAGGTGCTCTGGGTTTGGGAGGAAAATGTGGGCTGGGCTGGGAAAGTGGAGGTGGTGCTGAAAGGCAAGGGTGGGAGAGGGGAAGTGGTGCTGAAAGGAGAGAGATGGGGGGAAATAAGAGGTGGAGAGGAAAGGAGAGGGAGATGAAGAAGGGAAGGGAGGGTGGAAGGGAGAGGGGGAGGAAGGGAAGGGAGTCAGTCCAGTGTGAGCTGGACTGTAGTGTTTACATTGCAAGCAGCCTTTTCAGGACCAGCTCTTTGTCAGTTGTGCTTGGAGCAGTAACCAGACACCTTCACCAGCTCACTCTGTTGGCTGAAGCAGTGCAAGTCACATCTGCCTGGGAGGAAAAGGAGGAGGAGATCAAGAGGAAAAGCAAGAAATGACAATGAAAACAATCCCCACTACAAACTATAAACAGACTTATTCAAAGCATGAGCTCTTTCAGCAAGTTGTCCACGGACAGCAACACGTCTTGGTGGCCAAGAGGCAATGGCATCCTGAGGTGCATCAGGAAAAGTAGCCAGCAGGCCTAGGGAGGTTCTTTTCCCTCTCTACTCTGCCTTAGTGAGACCACACCTGGAATACTGTGTCCAGTTTTGGGCTCTCCAGTTCAGGAGAGACAAGGACCTGCTGGAGAGAGTCCAATGGAGAGCTATGCTTAGGGGTCTTGAATGCCTCCCCTATGGAGAGAGACTGAGAGCCCTGGAGCTGTGCAGTCTTGGGAAGAGAAGGGTGAGGGATCTGATCAATGACTATCAACAGCTGAGGGGTGGGTGTCAGTGGCTGGGGCCAAGCTCTTTTCACTGATCAGCAGCAAGAAGCCAAGCAGCAACAGATACAACCTGGAACAGAGAAGGTTTCAGCTCAACATGAGGAGAAACTTCTTTCCAGTGAGGGTGGCAGAGCCCTGGAGCAGGCTGCCCAGAGAGACTGTGGAGTCTCCTTCTCTGGAGGCTTTCCAAACCCACCTGGATGCATTCCTGTGTGAACTGCTCTGGGTGATGCTGCTTGGCAGGGGGCTTGGGCTCGATGATCTGTGGAGGTCCCTTCCAACCTCTGAAGTTCTCCGATTCTCTGAACCCAACTCTGCCCCTGGGGCACAGGAATCTTGTAAGTAAAGCAGCCTGTGGCTGTCCCCATGTCCCCTGGCCCAGCTCCTCATGCCACATCACTTCTGCTTTCATTCAGTCACAGTTCCCAGCGAGTCACACTCCACTTGACAGAGCACCCTGGGACCTGTCTCCACCAGCCTACTGCAGGTCCCTCACCTGTGCTAAGTGATGGATTGCAAACAGAATCAACTCACCTTTGAAGTCATTTCTAGTCTGGTCTTTCCAGTATGCTTTTCTCACATGGCAAGACCAGTCTGGGTTGGGTTTCCTGGTGGCACTTTGAGCAGTGGCAGAGATAAACTACCACAGGTTCTCCTGTGGGGCCACCTTACTGGAGTCACCTGTGGCACAACAGAGCACAGAGAAGCAGAAACAGATTCAGGGAGTGACAGAGAGAAAAGATTTGCCATTGGAATGGGCTGCCCAGGGAGGTGGTGGAGTGGCCGTGGCTGGAGGTGTTGAAGCCAAGCCTGGCTGGGGCACTTAGTGCCATGGTCTGGTTGGTTGGCCAGGGCTGGGTGCTAGGCTGGACTGGCTGAGCTTGGAGCTCTCTTCCAACCTGCTGGATTCTGTGATTTCTTGTTGCTCTTGGAGGCTGTGGTGTGCAGAAAGGCCTGCAGGAAACTCCATGGTGGATTTCCCCAGTGAGGCAAGTGCTGGCTTGGGCAGAGAATCACAGCATGGGTTAGGTTGGAAGGGACCTCAAAGCTCAGCCAGTTCCAAACATCAGCCATAGGCAGGGACACCTTCCACTAGAACAGGTCACTCAAGGCCTCATCCAACCTGGCCTTGAACACCTCCAGGGAGGTTGTGGAGCACAGAAGCACCCAATGTGATCTTTGATCACATTGGGTGCTTCTGTGCTCCACAACCTCCCTGGGAAACCTGTGCCAGTGTCTCACCACCCTCAACCTGTGCCAGTGTCTCACCACCCTCAACCTGTGCCAGTCTCTCACCACCCTCACTTCTTCCTAACATCCAGCTTTAATCTCCCCTCTGCCACTTCAAACCCATTCCTCCTCCTCCTTCTGTTATTACCAGACCTTGTCAATAGTCCCTCCCCAGCCCTCCTGGAGCCCCCTGCAGATCCTGCAAGGCCACTCCAAGCTCTCCTCGAAGCCTTCTCTTCTCCAGGCTGCAGAGCCCCAACTCTCTCAGCCTGTCCTCACAGCAGAGCTGCTGCAGCCCTCTCAGCATCTTCATGGCCCTTCTCTGGACTGGCTCAAACCGTTCCATGTCCTCTCATAGCCTGTCCTGAGTCATAGAATTGTTTGGGTTGGGAAAGACTTCAAAGGTGATTGAGTCCAACCATCAGCCTAAGCCCACCTGGGGGGCTGTGGTGTCCTGACTGGTGTGAGAAGATCCAGCATTCAAACAAGCCCTCCAGGGGCTGTGGTCACAGCAGCATTCCTGGCTGCCCACAGGGAACATGGCTCACAGGTCCAGCAGCATCCACATTGCTGTGCCTCATCTGCTGATCCTCACCAGGTCCTCTGCAGCCATTTGTGCGGGGTCCTGGCCTGCAGCCAGCCTGGGTGAGGTTATCTGCAGAGGCCAAGTGTTGCAAGACTCACTTTGCTCCAGCACTCACCTTAGTCTGGCCTGAGACAGCATTCAGGCTGGTGACACAATCAGTGGTCAGCCACAATGATCCCTCCAGCCTTGCCCAGCCTTAAGGAGCAGCAATCAGAGAATGGAGGCATTCTCTCAGAGGACTTGAAGAGGTTTGAAGGCTACTGAGGCTGCAGATAACAACATCAGTCCCAGCCTAAAGGGGATCTTGGTTTCCTTTCAAGCCCACTTATCTCCTCTGTTGACATGTTTACCTCCAAAGCACATCAAAATACTCAAACAGAAGCCTGCAGACACACAAAGAGTAATCAATGTTGAAACGTGAAAGGCAGCAGCAGAAGAACTCTGCTGCTTACATCAGAAATATGACAGGCTCACAGCATGCCAGGGGGTGGAAGGGGCC
This sequence comes from Tricholaema leucomelas, assembly GCA_013400475.1. Classification (NCBI taxonomy): domain Eukaryota; kingdom Metazoa; phylum Chordata; class Aves; order Piciformes; family Lybiidae; genus Tricholaema lacrymosa; species Tricholaema leucomelas. The sequence continues at coordinate 200,510 of WAAF01011402.1, forward strand.
CAAAGAATCATAGAATCAGCTATGTTGGAAGAGAGCTCCAAGCTCAGCCAGCCCAACTTAGCACCCAGCCCTGCCCAACCAACCAGACCATGGCACTAAGTGCCCCAGCCAGGCTTGGCTTCAACACCTCCAGGCACAGCGACTGCACCACCTCCCTGGGCAGCCCATTCCAATGCCAATCACTCTCTCTGCCAACAACTTCCTCCTAACATCCAGCCTAGACCTCCCCTGGCACAGCTTGAGGCTGTGTCCCCTTGCTCTGTCCCTGGCTGCCTGGCAGCAGAGCCCAACCCCACCTGGCTACAGCCTCCCTTCAGATAGTTGTAGACAGCAATGAGCTCTGCCCTGAGCCTCCTCTTCTGCAGGCTGCACACCCCCAGCTCCCTCAGCCTCTCCTCACAGGGCTGTGCTCCAGGCCCCTCCTCAGCCTTATATGGAATCACAGAATCAGTCAGGGTTGGAAGGGACCACAAGGATCAGCCAGTCCCAACCCCCCTGCCATGCCCAGGGACACCTCACACCAGAGCAGGCTGCCCACAGCCTCAGCCAGCCTGGCCTTAAACACCTCCAGGGATGGAGCCTCAACCACCTCCCTGGGCAACCCCTGCCAGGCTCTCACCACCCTCATGCTGAACAATTTCCTCCTCACCTCCAGGCTGATTCTCTCCATTTCCAGCTTTGTTCCTTTCCCCCCAGTCCTGTCACTCCCTGACAGCCTCAGAAGTCCCTCCCCAGCTTTCTTGTAGCTCCCTTCAGATCCTGCAAGGCCACAAGAAGGTCACCTGGGAGCCTTCTCCTCTCCAGCCTGCACAGCCCCAACTGCCTCAGTCTCTCCTCACAGCAGAGCAGCTCCAGCCCTCTGCTCATCCTCCTGGCCCTTCTCTGGACACCTTCCAGCACCTCCACATCCCTCTTGTCCCAGGGGCTCCAGCACTGGATGCAGTACTCCAGGTGGGTCTCAGCAGTGTGGAGCAGAGGGGCAGGATCAACTCCTTTGCCCTGCAGCCCACACTGCTCTTGCTGCAGCCCAGGCTCTGGTTGCTCCCTGGGCTGCCAGAGCACATTGGATCAAATCCCATAACCCAGTGACCTGCTCTCTGCTGCTTCAGGACTTGTGGAACTCTCTCACCTCACCTACAAACACAGTTTAGCTCACATTGGGAGGCATCCACCTGACAGAAGACTGTCAGGCAGAGCTCTTTGCTGGAGGACTTAAACAATGAAGAGTGAGAACTCCCCACATGAGAACCTGTGGTTGGTGCTGCCATGGGACAAGGTGTCAGAGAAGAAAATGCTTTTTTTTCCAGCAGCAGGGCTCCTGCTGCAGCCAGGAAGTCGATTTTCTGTATTAGTCACTGGTTGCACTGCAGGCTGATCACACCACTGCCATTAACACACAGTAGGGCTGTTTCCAGGCAAGGGCTATCAAGATTACATTTATGGTTCCAAAAGCTGTTCCTCCACACCTCCACACAGCCCAGAGCTGCACGAGGGGGCAGAGCAGGGTTCTTGCTCCGTTTCAATGTGGACCTAAGTCTTCAGCACCTGCTGCTGTGCTGAAGAATCACAGAATGTTAGGGGTTACAGCACTGTGGAATGGTCTGGGTTGGGAGAGACCTCCAGAGGTCATCCAGTCCCAGCCCCTCTGCAGTCACCAGGGACATAGAATCAGATATGTTGGAAGAGACCTCCAAGCTCAGCCAGCCCAACCTAGCACCCAGCCCTGGCCAACCAACCAGACCATGGCACTAAGTGCCCCAGCCAGGCTTGGCTTCAACACCTCCAGGGGCAGTGTGATGGTTTCATAAGAGTGGGGGGGTGGCTAACTCCCAAACCATCACCCCATCCCTGGAGGCATTCAGGCCAAGCCTGGCTGGGGCACTTAGTGCCATGGTCTGGTTGGTTGGGCAGGGCTGGGTGCTAGGTTGGGCTGGCTGAGCTTGGAGCTCTCTTCCAGCCTGGCTGATTCTGTGATTTCTGTATTTAGCTGTATATATTTGTGTCATATTGTAACTATCTGCTTGGATATTGTGCTAAGCTGTGAATATAAAGCTTCATTCCTTTACTTCCAGTCAGCTGAGTCTAGTCTGGATGTATCAGGAAGAGTGTGGCCAGCAGGACAAGGGAGGTTCTTCTGCCCCTGTGCTCAGCACTGCTCAGGCCACTCCTTGAGTGCTGTGTCCAGTTCTGGGCTCCTCCATT
>WAAF01011403.1:0-11885 GCA_013400475.1 Tricholaema leucomelas
CCTGACAGTACCCAAACACTTGCAGGGAGTTGTGTCCATGTTTTGATAGCTGCTGAGGCTTCTGATTTTCCCAGGCTCTTTAATAGGGGTCTTGGGAGAAAGACAGACAATCTCTGACCTGATCCTGGTTCCTCTTGGACTCCAGATTTGGCACTGAGTTTTGCAGAGGGATTGGAAGTATTGCAGATGTGCTGTCTTAGCACAATGTCATGCTGGCTAAGCAAGCCTATCATGTGAAGGCATTTAAGGCCTATTCCTGGTAAACTCCAGGCAGTTTTCAGGTAGACAAACCCAAAGCTTTAGGGCTTGTTATTATGGAGCAGAGCTAGCTTATAGCTTAGCAGGCATAATGCTGGAGAGCATGGCAGGATGCAACATCAGAAAGCAATAAGGCAGAACAACAGCAGAGCACTGCCAGGCAGAGAGCATGTTGAGGCAAAAGTCCTGGCATAAGCACATTGTCTTTACCTGCTCATCTCTTTTTGTCAGTGCATCCCGATTCTAATGGCCCTTTGGCCGCAGATCAGCTAATCAGAATGGCCAAACTTAACCATATTGGGTAATGCCGTATTAGGGCAGAACACAAATAGATGTATAAACACATGCAGGTACCCTGCAAACAAGTTTGGAAAGGGCATGGAGGAGACTGGAATGTACCAGGGCCTTTTGTCCTCCTTTCTTGCCATGATTCCCCCAACAGCAGAAGAGGGAAAGCAAAACACTTGTCTGGGCAAGCCAGGACATGCTTAGGCATGTTTTAGCCTTCCATGACTGTTGCTGGAGGGGGATTCTGCCACCTACGCCAATTGTGGCGGAGGCGAGAAATTAGTTGGTGCAAGACAATGTTCTATAAAATATATAGTTTATTAATTTCAATATTCTGAACTCTCGCCACCCCCAACCACCGAATTTTAATATTATTTAGGATCTTGCATGGTTATGAAATACATTCTAGGAATAATGTCAAACAGTAACTTGTTAATAACTAGTGAACATTCAAACTAGAAACAGAGAGAGGATTTTTCCCTGTGGCCTTATGCCGCTTGGGGTCAATGTGCTGTTTGCCCAGCAGATGGACCCAAGCTCTTTCTGCTCTATGGCAGAAGGCAATAGAAATTGCAGAGGCATTAAAGCATTTACTCACAAATTCTGATCATCAATCACCCTCCGGGGCTAGGTCACAGCCTATTACAAGTGTCCAGTCTTCAGGGGAGTCTGCCCATGGACGCTGGCTGGAATCCTCCACTGGCTTCAGGGGAATGGATGCAGTCTCTGACCTTGTTGTTCTGGCTCCTTCTGGATGCTCTGTCCAGGGGTTCTTAGGCAGCACCTTTGGGTGCAGAGGCAGGATGTCATGCAGTCTCAGCACGGTGTCATGCTGGCCATGCAGGCCAATCGCGTGCAGACAATGCAGAGTATGCTCCTGGTAACTCAGCAGCAGTGGAGCTCACCAGGCAGTGATAAAGTGGTGGGCGTGCAGTAGGGTGCATGGCTGCACAGGAGACTGAGCTCTGTAGATACAGGCAGGCTTAAGCATAATAATGAGCGTGAGCGAGCACGTTGTTTACCTGTGTATTTCTATTTATCAAATGTGGGCCGAGGTTAATGGCCCATTGGCCACCAAAATGACCAATCAGCTTTTGGCAGTTAGCCAACCATACCATAATAGGGAAAAGCCACAGGCCTGGACCTCCCATATATGGGAATAGCATGGGCCTAGCACCCGGTGGGCCATAAGTTAGGCGCATGGGCTTACACAACCATGTTACACAACCTAAAGCCTGGGCAGGCCAGACTTCATGGCACCAGGCCTATTGTGTTTCCTGTGTTTCCTTATGTCTTTACCTCTGGTTATGGGCAGAAAAGCACGACCAGGCAGGGCAAGGCATGAATAAGCCTATTTGGGTCTATGGGCCCTTCACGACACACAACAGAGAGCATCTGAAGAATCTGTGTGTTACAAACATTGCCCCAAATGGTATTTCTTTAGAAAAAGTTCTTGTTGATATAAAATGATTGTGTTTCAGTAAGTTTGAAGATCTTCTGAAGAACTTGTTTTTGAGGCAGTTGGTTCATACATGTTGCTGGCCTATACATGAGCATCATACCCATTTCCTGGAAGGAAAACTGAATGTGTAACTCGTGGTTACTCTTGGTATTTTTCCGTAAGTGTAAATGAATAATCGCAAAATCCTTAGAAGAAAACATCACTGGAGTGTGTATCAGGTGGGAGATATGTCAGCTAACTCTGTTTGATCTGTGGCAAGTATTTTGTGCATGCTCAAGTCAGGAATTTCCTTCAACAATCTCTGTAGTTAAGGGTATGATCTTTTGTTCTAAACTCTTCTCCTGAATACCTGTCTTTTCAGCTGCCAAGGTGCTATTTGCTAAGCAGGTAAATTAAAAGACACAGCTGGAGGATATCTTCCTATTCCTAGTTTGTGAGACGCTAGATGCATATTTTTACTACCTCTCTGTATAATAAGCTGTTAATCTGCTTGTATGTGAAATTAAATACACTTTTCACTAAGGAGGAAGCCTCTGTTTTGCCTGTGCAAGTTAGCTGAGATCTCATCCAAGTGCAAGAAAACCACCTAATTCGACTTTGCTTTTGGGATGCTTGTGAACATAGTTAAGAGCAGTTTCTGCATAAGTCAGTGGCTGGTCCAGGATTACTTATTTATTTTGTCTGCTGCTAGACATGCAGGATATACCAAGAAGTATGAAGACTAAAAATGCTGCAACTTGAGTACTTGAACTGGTAGTAATCTATGTTTCATCTTATTTGACGTAAATAATATTGAATAATATTTAAGGGCAGAGTGGGCCCTAAGCCTAGAGCATGAGGAGAAGGAGGAGCAGCACAAAGGAAGAAACAGGATTCTTATGTGCTGTGCAACTTGCAGCTATGATTAAGTTCTTCCGTTTGTGTTGTGTTGGGTTTTTTTGGTCCCTTACGGTTTGAATCTGCTTTTTTTAATTAGCCTCTTAAACTGCTTCAAAAGATTGATGACCACATATTTCTACTATGCCCATTCTGTAGTCCCACTCTGGGATTTTCGGTGTGCCCATAAGAAGTAATTTTTGGCCCCTTCATAAATTATCATAAACGTGCTGTGGAAATTGCTGCATATATGGGATGTAAGCATTTAGTATGGTAAAGCTTGATTTGCAAACACAGATGTATAATTAGCTTGCATTAAGAGTTCGAGCCTGCATAATGTTTCTCATCATGCAGTTGAGTCGAATAGTATGCTTATAACTCTGTTTTAACTCTTTGGGTGTCCTTTGGGTACCTGTGGGTGGGGGTGTCCTTTGGGACACTGTCCCGCACTACATTCTGGTCTCTAAGCTGGTGACACATGGGTTTGATGGGTGGACCATTAGATGGATAAAGAACTGGCTTGATGGCCATACCTAAAGAGTGGCTGTCAATGGGTCCATGTCAAAATGGAGGCCAGTGACCAGCAGAGCCCCTCAGGGATCAGTCCTGGGACCAGTCTTGTTCAACATCTTTGTCAGTGACATGGACGGTGGCACTGAGTGCACCCTCAGCAAGTTTGCTGATGACACCAAGCAGCGTGGTGCAGCAGACACGCTGGAGAGAAGGGATGGCATCCAGAGGGACCTGGACAGGCTGGAGAGGTGGGCACAAGCCAACCTCATAAGGTACAACAAGACCAAGTGCAAGGTCCTGCATCTGGGTTGAGGCAATCCCAAGCACAAATAGAGGCTGGGCAGTGACTGGCTGGAGAGCAGCCTTGAGGAGAGGGACCTGGGGTTGCTGGTGGATGAGAAGTTCAACATGAGCCAACAGTGTGCACTTGCAGCCCAGAGGGCCAACCCGATCCTGGGCTATATCAGGAGAAGTGTGGCCTGCAGTTTAAAGGAAGTGATTCTCCCTCTCTACTCTGCTGTGGTGAGTCCCCACCTGGAGTATGGCATCCAGTTCTGGAGCCCCCATTACAAGAGGGATGTGGACATGCTGGAGCATGTCCAGGGAACGTCCATGAGGATGATCAGAGGGCTGGAGTACCTCTCCTATGAGGACAGACCGAAAGAGTTAGGGCTGTTCAGTCTGGAGAAGAGAAGGCTCCGAGTTGACCTTATTGTGGCCTTCCAGTATCTGAAGGGGGCCTACAAAAATGCTGGGGAGGAACTTTTTAGGATATCAGAGAGTGACAGGACTAGGGGAAATGGAGCAAAGGTGGAGATGGGTGGATTTAGACTGGACATGAGGAGGAATTAGTTCAGCATGAGAGTGGTCAGAGCCTGGAATGGGTTGCCGAGGGAGGTGGTTGAGGCCCCATCCCTGGAGGTGCTTAAGGCCAGGCTGGATGAGGCTCTGGCCAGCCTGATCTAGGGTAGGGTGTCCCTGTGCATGGTGGAGGGGTTGGAATGAGATGATCCGTGTGGTCCCTTCCAACCCTGACTGATTCTGTGATTCTGTCTTTGAGCATTTTTTGTGTCAGAGGTCAAATGATCACAAAATGAATGTGACCGAGTAAAGGTATGGACATGTTCTCAAAGTATTTGGAAATTGGCCTGTGTTTACTAGGCCTTCTGAAGAGAATGTCTGTTTTCATTTCTCCAGCCATGAGTGAAGGCAGCAGGTTTTCTTTTGGCTATCTCTTCACAAAGCAAGACTTTAAAGAATCATAGAATCATAGAATGGTTTAGGTTGGAAGGGACCTCAAGGATCATCCAGCTCCAACCCTCTGCCATAGGCAGGGACACCTCCCACTAGAGCAGGCTGCTCAAGGCCTCATCCAGCCTGACCTTAAACACCTCCAGGGAGGAAGCATCCACAACCTCCCTGGGCAACTTGTGCCAGTGTCTTACCACCCTCACTGTAAAGAACTTCCTCCTAACATCCAGTCGGAATCTCCCCTCTTCCAGCTTAAACCCATTCCCCCTCGTCCTAACATTACTAGACCTTGTCAATAGTCCCTCCCCAGCTTTCCTGTAGGCTCCCTTCAGATACTGGAAAGCCACTCTAAGGTCTCCTCGAAGCCTTCTCTTCTCCAGGCTGAAGAGCCCCAACTCTCTCAGCCTGTCCTCATAGCAGAGGTGCTCCAGCCCTCTGATCATCTTCGTGGCTCTCCTTTGGACCCGCTCCAGCAGTTCCATGTCCTTCTTGTATTGGGGGCTCCAGAACTGCACACAGTACTCCAGGTGGGGTCTGACGAGAGCAGAGTAAAGGGGGAGAATCACCTCCCTTGCCCTGCTGGCCACACTTCTCTTGATGCAGCCCAGCACTCGGTTGGCTGTCTGGGCTGCATGTGCACACTGCCGGCTCATGTTGAGCTTCTCGTCGACCCAGACCCCCAGGTCCTTCTCCTCAGGGCTGCTCTCCAGCCATTCATCACCCAGCCTGTATCTGTGCCTGGGATTGCACCGACCCAGGTGCAGGACCTTACACTTGGCCTTGTTAAACGTCATGAGGTTGGCCTGGGCCCACCTCTCCAGCCTGTCCAGGTCCCTCTGGATGGCATCCCTGCCCTCCAGCAAGTCAGCTGTGCCACACAGCTTGGTGTCATCTGCAAACTTGCTGAGGGTGCACTCAATTCCTCTGTCCATATCACTGACAAAGATGTTAAAGAGCACTGGTCCCAGCACTGACCCCTGAGGAACACCACTTGGCACCGGTCGCCACGTGGACATTGTGCCATTGATCACCGCTCTCTGCATGCGACCATCCAGCCAATTCCTTATCCAGTGAGTGCTCCACCCATCCAGTTTGTGCTTTTCCAGTTTGGTGACCAGGATGTCATGTGGGACAGAGTCGAATGCCTTACTCAGGTCCAGGTAGATGACATCAGTTGCCCTTCCCCTGTCCATTGCAGCTGTGACTACATCATAAAAAGCCACCAAATTTGTCAGGCATGATTTGCCCTTGGTGAAGCCATGCTGGTTACCAGCATGCTGGTTATCAGGAAATATGTTGCTCCTCCAAAGTTACTGCTAGGCAATCTAGACACTGTTTTTCAGGACCGTACTTAACCTTAAACTTACTGTTTTGAGTTATTTAAGATAATACACTGATGAAGTTGTAATTGGTCACCATGATAAAAGATTTGTTATGTTATCATGGCAAAATATAAAATAAGTTACTCACTTTGAAGGTAGAATTGGTTGGGTAATAAAGGGATTTTTTTTTTTTTTTTAATAATGTATGCTTGCAGGCTGTACCCATCTTAATGTTTTCTCTGCAAATAGATTTGACTTACCACAGTGCTCTTCAAAAGAAAAGCTTTTAATGTATTTGTAGGGTATTCAAACACACACCTGGAAATGCCTGGTCCTCTTCTTTGAAGTTCCTGCCTTCTCTGTGAGGAACACACATGTAATGTGAGCAGTGACAGCAGAAATAACTGCTAATAGCTGTTTAAATTATGATTGTAAGCTTAAGGATTCAAAGTGTGTATGTCGAAAGTACTTGCTTTGTGTTGGCAAAAAGTAAGTTACCGTCTGCAAGTCCAGATGTTAAAATAGATGCACAAATCATTTGCTTTTGGCAATTAATTTCTAGTTCATGCTGATTTTGGTATCAAGGCAGTGTTAGTAAAGGCTTGATGAGGGTTTTACATGAAAAAATTAGTTTGCAAGCTTAAATAAAAAGCTGTGTAAATAGTGAGAGTTTCCAATTTTTTGTTGCTCTTTGCTAAATCGGTGTTATAATGAGCACCTCTTTTTTTTTTTCCCCTGAGCAATCAAGTTGATTTCAAACTAGAAAAATACAAGTCAAGAGAAGAATTATGTTTAAATTGAAACAATACTGTCTAGTGTAACCAAACACAGATCGAGTGTTATGTTGCATGATTTTTTTTTTTTTCCTACTGTCCTGGATCAATCTCTGATTTTTAAGTGAGTTTTTAGAAAAATCAGAATCATACAATGGCTTGGAAGGGATTTTATGGTTGGAACTGGGTGAACCTTCCTGCCATGTGCAGAAGCATCTTTCACTAGACTCCAGAAGAGTTGAACTGTCAGCTTCTGCTCATGACCAGTGTTGTGGAGCTGCAGTTTTAAGCTGCATTGATGCTTAGTCACATATTGTTTCTCTCTTTTTTTTTAGGTGGATTTTTTTTTTTGCAATTCATGTGAATTTCTTGTTAAGCTTTTGTTAATGGTTATCAAAAAGGCATAATAGGAGGTTATCTGATGCTTCACAATATTTCTTATTCTTGCAAAAGGAGTTTACTGTAGGAATTAAGGTGACAGAGTGTAATGGATTGCTTTACTTTGCATTGAATGCTAGAAATGACCATGAAATGTACTAATTTTATAAAGAATATATCAAAAGAAACCTAAATTAACTAAGTGGATGTACAAGTAATCTGAGGTATTATAAACAAAGCTTCATATGCTGAGTCCTGCAGCATTTAGAATTAGGCTCCATTCATATTCTCATAAAGAATGCTCTGCACGTTCTACTGAAGTACAGTTGCTCAAGCAGCTGACTTTCATAATTTGTAGAATTACAGGCACAGGTTTTTAGCTGATGTAAACTGTCTAATCACCAGTGACTTAATGGAGTTATGACAGCTCCTCTATGACCTAAAGAGCAGAGTTCTTCCAAATATAACTGATCAATTACAGGCTGTATTTTGATTTACAATTGATATTTACATATTTAATGCAGGTGTCTGATGCACCAAACCAACCTCCACTTTCTCTGCGCTGTCAAAAGTCTGATGTGATCAGGAAGTCACGTCAGATGTATGTGACATCAGTGCATCTACCAGCACACAGCACACTACCCAGCTATTTCTAAGCCCTGTTTAGTCGGGGCATATGGTGATGCATTGTCAGTGACCCAGGAATTTCACTCATCTCGTCGTTCTTTGCTTTTTTTAAGAGCAGATGAAAACTGACTTGGTAGATAAGTACACAAAGCTACGAGTGCTTGTTGTGGCTTCCAGTATGTTTGGCATATTGTATCATAAAGATGCTTGGCACATCGTGAAGAATTGCCCTGTAAACTGATTGCTGCTTCTGTGTTAGCGTGATAATTTCCTACGGTTTTGTTGTAAAATTGGATGCAGAAAGTGGTAAATTATCTTAAAATGTGTATTTGAGTTGTTGCTCAGTTGATGCACTCGTAGGAGATGTAAAATTCAGCATATACAAGGTGTTGGTGCTTTCTTGAAATAGATTCCTTGCAGTAGGAACACTGGCCTAGTAACTAAGCTATCTTTATGTATCTTTGTACTGTTGAATATTTATTTTAATGGAACGCAGTATGTGACTTGATCTGCTTAAACTCCTTATATTCCTTCTCTGCACAGAGAATTCTGAAAGGTAGATTTGAGGCTCTAACTTCTCATGTGAATATATGTTACTCATCAATACCTGTGATGTTCTCTTTTGTTTGTGGAATTTTTTTCTTGTTTCCTACCCATAATTCCTTACTCTTGTTAAGCAAATTATGAAGATTAGACTGTTACAATAAATTACTCATTGTTATGAAGCTCTGCATTATGACATAGCAATTTTACCTTTTTTTTTTTTTAATATAAACTGATATTGTTAATACAGAATCAAGAGCTAAAAGTTCTGCAAATTGTTTTCCTTTTCTGCAGTTGGAGCCGACAGATGATTTCAGTTCGTGAGGCCAAAGCTATGCCAAGACCCGATGGTAGTGAATGGAGAAGTAAATTTATTTGTATAGAAGGTAAAATACAAAGCTTTATTGCCATTTTTAACTAAAAGGGCACGAAGTATATAAATTTGTCAGTTGGACTTTACCTCGACTGTGTTTTAATAATGCACACATGTAACACATTTGTTTAAAAAATTAAGTTTAACAAGCAGAAATGGTTTTGTAAACAGCTGTGCCAGAAACATTTGAGAAGGAAGCTTTAAGTTCTGTAGTGTTTAAAAATAGATATCCTGACCTTTTATCTAAGAGCACTCATTGCCCTGTTACTTTTGGAAGCGGGATTAGGATTTTGGCGAGGGGTGGCCTTTACGACAGTAGTGTGTGTTTTCCTGCTCTGTCTGTCAGTTTTGCCAAGATCGATCTTCTGAAAGAACACAAGAAGGTGTACATTCACATTACTTTTTAATGGTATTCTTTGTTCTAAAAGTACTTTGTCAACCCAAGTCCTAGCAGTGTATATTGTCCTAGCAGATTATGTATGTTGATCTCTTTATGGCTACTGTTACTGACTGTCTTGTGAATGTACAATTTCAGCAGAGACGGTGAACCTCTCTAGAGCTGCATGGTAGTAAACTTAGGCTACCTTTTGCAGTTCCAGGTCTCAGCTGTAGTGCAGGCTGAATGGACAGTAGCACTATACAGGGAGCATACTTCATGTGCCCTTGATGGCTTTCAACAGCTGTGATCTACATGGAGAAGATTAACTGTTTGCATGTGTAGGAGATGAAGCCTGAAATAAGGAAAGAAAAGATAATAGAACAAGAAAAGGATTGAGGTGTTAGGGTAATGAAAATTTAAGCAAGGAGGTGTGCTATTTCAACTCAAAATAGACTGTAACTATTAAACTGAACTGGTTTTGAGGAAGCAGATAAACTTCTGTATGTGTACTTCAAGAAGAAGCTTTTAAAAGCTAGATAAATGTGTCAACATATTCTTGTTTCCACATCTTTGTCAGATTCTCCAGTGAGACTAAAATTGCAGTGATTGGTATTGAGACTATTTCATTAACATTGTAAATATAGTTGTTGATATAAGTGTGCCTGCAAATTGCTATAGTTCTGCATGTAGTGCTATATTTTGGCTTGCTGGAAGAAAAAGATGTGAGAACCAAATGGAGTAGAGATGCACTTTCCAGACAGTTTAAAATTTGTCAGGCTTGTAACATTATGGGGATACAGAGAGCATTTATTTTGTCTGTTTGTGAACATTCCTTGTCAGAAACTCTAAAATGCTAGTGACTGTTCTGGCATCTGTTTAAATCTTGTCTGTATCAGATAGTATCATTAAACTTTACTGTTAAAGAAGACATGGATGAAAAGCTAGAAATGTGGCAGTTCTATGACATCACTAAACTGAGAGTCATTTAAGGAAACTGGATTAGAAGTCATCTAAGCTTCATGTGATTCATGCTTGTACTTTCAAGATCCAGTGCTTGGTGTAAAGCAATTCTGAAATTTTATAATTTCTTGTATTTTCATTTGGAAAGATAATGGCCTTCAGCATTTCACTCAATTATCCATTCAGTTATCAATGTTGAAGATGTATTAGTTTTTTTTTTTTTTCTTTTACTATTCTCAACTGTATATATGAACAAAATACATTCTCACTGTCTTGGTGGTTAGAAAATGCATTGCTCTAAGTTGTAGCTGATTGTCTTTTGACGGCCACGAAATATGCACAAAGAGTACCAGGAAGATGTGAGTTAGTTTTTGTGAGGAGTACCTTTTCTCCCACTGATGCTTTCAGAAAATGGTACAGTTTGTTCTTTTTGCTTTAAAAAAATATGTAATTCTTGATTAAACATGAAGTACATAAAATTCCTAGCTTTGAAAACAGTTAACATCATGTTTAAGATACACAAAAGAAATGCTATACAGCTTCACATGTTAAGGGACATGGAATTCTTAGGGGCAGTAGGTCACTGTGTCAAATTATGTAACTGAGTTTAGGGGAATATTTGCCTTTGTATTTGCTGGCGGTTTTGTTCCAGGCTAAATGTATGGCATTTTAAGGTAAACATCCACTGAAAACTTAATAGATAGTTTGAAGAGAAATCCCTTAGAAACCTGCCAAATATGAAATCTAATTGCATTAAACTTTTTTTTGTGTGTGGATTTAAGTAGATTGAAGGAGTAAAATCCTAATGTCACGTAGCATGTTCCAGGTTGAAAGTCCTAGTCTCAATAATGGCATAAGCCTTTCTGAGGTCTGTTCAATGCTGCATTTGCTGTATATCTCTAAATAAAAGCAATTTGTAACCGACTGAACAAAAAAGGTACCTGATCTAGCAAGTGGTTCTGTGGCCCTTAAGGACTTTGATGCGTTCTGCCAGTGTAAAATATACCAGGTTACTTAAACAGTCCTATAGTAAGGCAAAAAAGACCATTACATTGTAATGTGTATTCATATTTTTTCATATCTGTTGTTTTAATGTTGGCAACTCTTAAGCGTGCTTTTTGAATCCTTCAATTAAACAAGGAAAAATAAAACTGAAACAAACTACCAATCAACCAAAAAATCATCAACAACAAAACAGTCTGAAAGTATTACATAAATCAGGGAGGAAAAAAAGGGAGGGGAAGGGAAGGAGATAAGATGGAAGCCCTGAATGAGATTAGTCTAAAATGAACATGTCCCAAGAGTCAGATGTGCACTAAGTTTCAACACATTTTAATATGGAAAACAATATTCTGATGTTATCACAAACTATTAAGAAGTAACAAATAATTGCTGATACATAAATTCAGCACAGTCATAGTGTGCTTAAATAGCTATGCAATACATAATGAAGCCAGGTTGTTATAGCATTATAGCATTCAGGGTTTGAATGTGGATGAATGTTACATGGAAATAAAGACTGAGAAGCAAAGTGGAATCAGTCACTCAAAGCACTCTTGGGAAGCAATGATAAGTTGACCCTTCTGGGTTTTGTCTGATTACTTGCTCAGTGAAGACAGCCTAGGGTGGTTTTTTTTTTTTAATACTTCTAATGTTTGTGTTTGATTTTGCAGAGCCCTTTGATAGGACAAACACTGCCAGAGCTGTACATGAAAAACAGAAGTTTAACTTCATTAGAAGTGAATTTATGCAGGTATGAAGCTCATCACATTTAATGTCTATGATCACTTTGGTTTTCAAGGTGGTTACACAGATGCTGGTCATTGAAACAGCCTGTTTATGATGTTCATGTTGAGAATTTTTTTTTTTAATAGTAGAAATG
>WAAF01011405.1:10316-32992 GCA_013400475.1 Tricholaema leucomelas
TATATAAACTATTCAGTCTGTAACAAATACTTCAGAATAATGTATTTTAATAAAAAGCTTAAGAAATACTTCTTGTGTGTAGATATATGTACATTTAAAAGTGTTATGAAACCAATTTACCCTGAGTTTGGGTAAAACTGTTTCAACCTCTTGCTACTAGTTAATCTTTTATGTATTTGTCTGTGTTCTTGTTTGACATAAAAGCCTGAAATCAATAGGCCAGCTATCTGCTACAGAACATGTTAATGTTTACTTATAAAACTGAAGCTTTTTTTCCCTCTTCATTTCGTCCCCTTTCCCAGAATTACTTTTCACACTTCGTAACTGCAGTATCTGGAGCCAGATCTCTGAAAACCAAAATAACTCCAAGTCTCTGAATTACCTGCATCTTGTTTAAATCCCACCAAAATTTGCTAGTATCACAAGTTTGCTGGACCAGACATCCCAGCTGTCTCCTGAAACAGCTGCCAGGTTGCTGTGTAGTCAGCGTTATTTGTCTTTTAGTAATGACGTCAGTTTATCTGTTATTGTATCAGACTGAGAACTCTCCTTGAGTGAACTGATTTTCCATCAGTAGTCAGTGAAGGTTTTCTGTCCAGCATAACATGAAGTCATGATGAACCCAATAAAAGTTCACTGAAAACTGAAATTTACTTAAATATGACACTTTATTTGATTATTTTTGTGTTTATTTTATTTTTCCACTTACGCATCACAGTAAATAGAGCACTTTCTGCTAGTGTGCCAATTATGCAAATTTATGTTCATCTGCTGGTATTTGTGGTACTTGAAAGGCCAGGTTCTCTGTCAAGTGCTAGAAGCCAGAAGTGTTCCTGGAAGTCATGGTTTTGAAAGCTTGTATATTCTGCTGGGGGACTATGAATATTGGTTTAAGAATGCATGGATTTTGATGTAATATAAATATAAAATTGTGACTGCTAGTAGCAAAATACTAAAACAGAAGAAATCTCAATTAAACAGAAATAAAACTCTTGATGTGACATTTATTATTCCTCTTCATTCTCTTCAACTGCAAAAGCATAATAATCCCTAGCATGTAGCAAAAAAAAAACATTCTCTGTCCTGACAACTTTACAGTTTATCTATGAAGGTTTTTGCTGTAAACCTATGCTCTCTGTTGACAGTCTTTAAATGACAAACTTGCATAGGTTGAAAATCTCTTAACTAGATGAGGCTATGATTTATCAGTTATCATTCTAAGTATGAGATGATTTAAGAGGAAAAGGAAGAAATACAAATAGTCACTATTTCTTTAGTGAAATAACTTCTAATGAAAAAAATGCACTTTTACATAAAAAGTCCATTACTCACAAAATAACAGACATCAACACATTTCTGAAAAAAATGCAGATTTGGTAAACAGATTATTGAAGTTGATGATAGAAACTTAGTGAACATGCATGAGCCTTAAGCAGTGCCATTATCATTGTTAATAGTAGACACACTTATGTGTTAAAGTGCTCACGTATGAGAATCGTGAGTCTTGTCCAAGATACTTGAAAATCACAGAACTCTGTAAAGGCCCTGTGTGTTCATTTATACTTAATGGCTTGTTTTGTCAAAATTGGTTTACTGCTACTGTCTTAAAAATCACTCTGAAAAGCAGATTGTAAGACATCATGTGTCTTTCTAGAACAGTTAGAAGAAATGGAATGAACTAAGGAATTTCCTTCAATAACAACACTTCAATTGTGTTAGAATCATAGCATCATAGAATGGTTTAGGTTGGAAGGGACCTCAAGGATCATCCAGTTCCAACCCCCACCATAGGCAGGGACACCTCCCACTAGGACAGGTCGCTCAAGGCCTCATCCAACCTGGCCTTGAACACCTCCAAGGAGGGAGCATCCATAACCTCCCTGGGCAACCTGTTCCAGTGTCTCACCATGCTCACTGTAAAGAACATCTTCCTAACATCTAGTTTGAATCTCCTCTCTTCCAGTTTAAACCCATTACTCCTCATCTTGTCATTACAAGACGTTGTAAACAGTACCTTCCCAGCCTTCCTGTGGGCTGCTTCAGATACTGAGGGGCTACTACCAAAGCCTTCCCCTCGAAGCCTTCTCTCAAGGCTGAAGAGCCCCAACTCTCATTGGCTGTCCTCATAGCAGAGGTGCTGCAGCCCTCTCATCATCTTCATGGCCCTCCTCTGGACTCACTCCAACAGTTTGATGTCTTTCTTGTGTTGGCTGCTCCAGAACTGCACACAGTACTCCAGGTGGGGTCTGATGAGAGCAGAGTAAAGAGGTAGAATCCCCTCCCTTGCCCTGCTGGTCATGCTGCTCTTGATGAAGCCTAGGAAACTGTTGCTATCTGGGCTGCACCTGCACACTGCCAGCTCATGTTGAGCTTTTCATCAACCCAGACCGTCAAGTCCTTTTCCTCAGGGCTGTTCTCCGGCTATTCACCATCCAGCCTGTATTTGTGCTTGGGATTGTGGTGACACAGGTGCAGGACCTTACACTTGGCCATGTTGTGTTGGCTCTTATGTTTTCAATGCACTTACAGCAAGATAGCTGGAAAGTTATACTGGCCTAGGAACTGGCAGATCCTAAGGCAGGTCTCAGCTCTGCTATTGGTTCTGTGAATTTAACTTTCACAGCTATTTTGCTTTTATTCTCTTTCTGTGACATCCAAGTAGCAGTTTACCTCAATGGGCTCTTTGAGGGAAGCGTGTACAATACACAGCTATTTCTCGGATTGGAAGTGATCTAGCTCCTGTACAAGGAAAGAATTTCACACACAATATGAAGACATTTGAGTGCTCTGAAACCGCATGTTTCAAGACGAATTATCGCTTGAATTTCATTCCGTAGTGAGGTCTATATCTACTAATTGCTATATTTAATTTCTTATGCACTTATGCAGATTAGGAATAAACGTCCCAGCTCTGCAGCAGCAACTGCATGTGTCAAAGACACAGCAAAGTTAATGCCGCTACATGTGCAATGCAACTGTGCAAAGCTTACTGAGGATTTCCACATGCAAGGTGCGTTTTAATCTCTTTCACAGCTCTGAAGCCTTTCGCCGAAGCCTGCAGTTCCCAGCGGCCTCAGCTGCCAGTGTCGCACAGGGGGCGCGCCGGGGGGGGCGGGGGCCGCCTCGCGACCACCCGCAATCCGCTCGCGGCGACCCGCGCGCCTCAGCTCGTCCCGAGCCGCCGCCAGTCCGATCACGCTGCCAATTGGCTAGGGGAGTGGCCCCCGCCCCCGGAGGTGTGTGCGGCAACAGCCAATCGGCGCGCCGGCCGTGAGGCGTTTATAGCGGCGTGGGGCGCCGGCTGGGTTGGTTCGTGGATAAGAGTGGTCGTAGGAGTTGATAGCGGCAGTAGGAGCAACAGTGGTGCGACCATGGAGTGCGGACGGCAGGTGGCGAACTTCGGGGCCGGGCCGGCCAAGCTGCCTCGCTCGGTGAGTCGAGGCCGGGGCACTTCCTTGAACGGGCTGCGCCATTGCGGAGGGTGAGGGTGGGTGTCCTCGTCCTCCCGGCGTTACTAGGGCGGTGGTGATGGTGCGGGCAAATGGCTCAGCCTGGGCGCTGAGGGGACTGTCGCTTGTGCTGTAGGGCAGCGCCTAGTGCGGCGCGCCCTCGTCTCGCTGCTCGGGTCCTCGGGGGGGCTTCTGCAGGCTCCGACTGCAGAGCGAGAGCTAGAGAACGTCCAGTAAGGACTAATGAGAAGAGTTACCGCCCGGGAGCAAGAGCTGCTTTCTTCCCCTCTCCATGCAGCTAAGTGTCCTGCTCCGCTTAGTGTTTTGAAGTCGTGGTGCCCTAATGTGGCTTTAGACTTGCTCTCACGGACATTTTCCTGAATGTGTCGTGCAGTCTTTCAGTTTTGGGGTAGAAAGCAAACCCGCGGGTGCACAGGCACATCTATGATCAATATATTATTTGTTAACTAATGTCTTAATTCCCTGAGAAGTCTTTTAAACGTGATAACGAGTACGGTGTGGACTCAATCCTGTGGAAAGTTGCATCAGCAGCCACAGCTTTCCCACTTAGTGCCGGGGGTGTGTGGGGAGACGTCTGCGTCTTACTTTCCGAGGCACTTGTTGTGGACACTTTTTTTTGTTCTTAGTTTCCTTCATTATGGTGTGTGTTATCAATTGAACAGTTTTCTTTAGGTAAACAAATACGCTGTGCATCACTTTTTATCTCTCCCACCTTTCTTTCTTATCACAAGATGTCCTTTACAGCTTACGCTGCGAAGGTACTTGTTCTGTCTTGAACCCTTGGTTCCACAAAGAGCTGTCACCAGCACTGCTGTAGTATCGAGCGTTCCAGCAGAGTACTGAATACTGAGGGTTTGAGGAGACCATAAAGCCGAAATCCGTATTAACGTGCTTTCCCCTCTCGAAAATGCTGTACTCTTGTATGGTCTGTCACCTCAGTTCACTTTAACACATGGAGGAGATGGACTCACAGAAGCAAGGTGGAGAGAGCTCTCTGTGGCTGTTACAAGGCATATCATAAATACCTACTGTAAGGCATGTGCGGATTGTCAGATAAGGAATGTGGCTAAAGGAATTAGATTTTGTCACAGTTTAACAAGCACGTTCTAATAGTCTGCGTGTTCCCTTTAATCATCAGCCTCCCTCCACACCATCACCCCAGCATGTGTAACTTTGCATGTGAAAGGTGATGGTTGAAACTTCCAAGATCTCTTAACATCAAAAACAACACAGTCGTTTCTGGTTGACTTCTTGGTGACCAGCTAATAAAATTGACAGCCCATGCAGATACACTGTTAGCAAGGTGATTTTTTTTTTTTTTTTTTCTCCCAGGACTGTCCAGAGCATGTGACTTCTTGGCAAATCCTGGGACATATGTGTGCAGAATTTGTTGTGGCAGTCTCTCTACCAGGGCACCCTATCCTCCTGCTTCCTTTAGAATCAATCAAGAATGTTCTGTCACATAAAAATCTACTCGAAATAGGAAGTTTCAGATCTTGTGGTTTGAATTTAATTCCATTTTGATATTCAAGAGCTATGGGAGAAGAAAGAAATGGAAGACTGAAGTGCTTAGGTGTTTAAAGCTCCTGGGAGTAACCTGTGTTCTTTGTTGTCTCAAAATTTTGCTTCATTTCTTTGACTTTCAACAGCATAGCAAAGGCTTATCTCCAAAACTCAGGGACTTTATTCTCTTAAGCCAGCTCTTGACCTGTTGGGTCAGTTTGAGGTATCTGGTTCCTCTGGCTGATCTGTTCTTTGTTGTCCTCTTTGCCTAACTCCAGTGAAACAACACAGAGTGAAGGGCTGGGAGTGGGTGTTTCACATGCTTAGTTAGAAAGTGTTCTGAACAAGATTGGAAATTTCATTCAGTTCCTAGAAATTGTTCTAAAATCTAGAAATGTAACTGCTGAAATAATTTTAAACATCGTCTCCCCAACAAGCATATAATGTAATTAATATAGCTTACGAAATGCCTTCAGCTACTAGGTATAATAAATATCTGTATAAAATATGTATACTTCTATTTATCCCACTTGACAAGTGTCAGGTTATTGCAATAAGGAGCAGCTGGCATGTGTGGTCAATTGATGATTCCAGATAGCGGAAACTTACCTTAATTTATTTGTGCCTTTTTTTCTTTTGTTAGGTGTTATTAGAAGCACAAAAAGAATTGGTGGACTACAAAGGACTTGGTATAAGTGTTCTTGGTAAGACTTCAAAACAATTCTATATTCATCAAAATATAGATCTTTAAACAAATGGTCTTAATAAGATTTTTTTAAAATTTGATATTTTAGCTCCTTTTTAATACCTTATCTAAGTCATCCTTTTTTTGTACTGGTCTTCTACCATCATCAGGAGACGATAAAATGTTTAGTGATTTGGGGCAGGGATGTGTGTGTATATATACACAAAGTATATAGTATTTTATAGAGGTAAATTTTTTTAATATACTCTGCACGTGTATATATTTACTATAAAAGGTACTATATATGCTGTGTGGCAAAGTTTCAGGTGTATTTGATACCTGGCATCCTTGCTATTAAACACAGTGCTGTTCTGCTCTGAGGAGGAGGTGTCTCCTATGGCATATGGGTAGCTGACTGGCTTTTCAGCCCCAGCTGTGTAGTTTATGCAAGAAGATGATCAGCATTTTACTAGTCTTGTGAAACTCGTTGCTAAAAGTAGAATGTGCAGCAGCCTCTGCAGGATTGGAATTTGCATTTTAATTGTGCACTCTTAGAGATGGAAGAAATCAGTTGGATTTAGTGAAAGAATTAGTATCAAGTGTCCTTAATTAATACTGCTGTGTGAAAAAGCTTTGTTAAAAATAACAAAACAGACACGTGTATTTTATGTTATACTTGCTACAGCATTAGCAGCAGGGAAGAGCCTTGGAGAAAACATATTCCTTTATAGATGTTTTGTTTTTTCCATGCATATTTAAGTTGTTGCTGAGAGTAGTAAGGGCATGTGAATGGAGCTGGGTTTGCATGGATCTGGACTGGAGGTGTAGGTCTTATGTTGGGTATTTAGGAGTCTCAGCAAAAAAGGCATCTATTGCCAGTTCCAACTCCTTCAGGCATTTTGTGTCTGCGATGTAAAAACTTTAAAATGTAACACATAAATAATAAACTGCATTTATTTATTTATTGTCTCTTTGTTTCATGTTTGTTCTTCTTTCTTTTCCACAAAAGAAATGAGCCATAGGACCTCAGATTTCACAAAAATTTTAAACACAGCTGAGAATCTCCTGCGTGAGTTGCTGTAAGTAAATTAGTTCTTGATTCTTGTTAGTTGCAGCACTAATAGGTATTGTGAAGACCTTTTCTGAAAGTATCTATGTGTGTATTTCTCTTACATACTATGTCTGATTAAGTAATAATTTTGGTGTGAATATTGGTTTTCTGTTTGTCTGATGTTGGTTTATTTGAATGTGACAAAGGTCTTTTATTAGGCTAAGATGCCTTTTATGTCTACTGTAGATTGACTAGTTGAATTTCTTCTGAATTTTAATTTTGTCACCTTCACAGAATTCATGGAGGGCATGAACTTTCTTCAAGAAATAAACAGAAACAGTAGAAATAATTTCTCTAGTGGTGTAGAGGTGATCTGCAAGTTAATCATCAGTCTGATTTGACTAACATAAGCTCTATGGATGTGTTTTAGAATCACTAACAGTGTAACTTTTCCTGTTTGTAGCATTACACATTTTTTTAAAATATGGAATAAGTAAATGTTCTCATTGAAGTTAATAATGTTGGTCATGTCATATAAAAGCTTGACTCGTGGTCATAGCCAGAATTATTGACAGAGCTATTTTAATGAATAATTTGAATAACTAATCTTTAACTGTATGAACAACTTCTTATGGCACTTGCTTTGCACGTACAACTTACTGTGCTGTTGCACTTTCAAACTGAAGGATCTTAAAGCTGAATTCTCCAGTTGAGCACTTTGGTGTGAAGTTCATGGATTTTCTGTCAGGCTAAGAAGTTAGCAATAGATAAATTACAGATGAACATTAATGATCCTGGAATATCTTTCAGATTTCTGTGTGCTATGATGATAGAATTATGAGTGAATTAGTTTAGTGCTATCCAAGGTGAGGGGAAGCTTGTTTTGATCAAAATTTTATCTGTAGAATGTACAGCATTACTCTTAAGCGTTGAGGTAGATTAGTAGGATTTGGTTTAACTTCTTGACAAAGAGTCTTCTAAAATGACAGTGTTCTTCCTCAGTTGCTGTTAAATGCATAATATCAATTGAGTATGCATCCTGTGCCCACTGGGAATAATACAAATGATTATTTCTTGCATGCAGAAACATACCAGAAAACTACAAAGTTATTTTCCTCCAAGGAGGTGGATCTGGTCAGTTCAGTGCAGTCCCACTTAATCTTATCAGTTTGAAGGAGGGAAGACATGCAGATTATGTGGTTACTGGAGCTTGGTCAGCAAAGGCAGCTAAAGAAGCAGAGAAGTATGGTAAAGTGAATATTGTTCATCCAAAACTAGGAGCCTATACAAGTAAGTTGATGATTACATCCATCTGTGTAAGTGCTTAGCTTTTAATCACTGTAAGAATGGATCCAACTCAGCTATTCGCATAGTGAATATTAACTAATTACAGAAGTGACTGTCCAGCACTCCAAAGATTGCTTGCCACATCTTTCCATATTCATCACTGGGAGATCTGTTAGATGGCTTAGCAGTTCCCACCAGAAAAAAATGGGGAAACTAGGCTGAACAAATCCTGGAAAAGGAAGAGAAAAGCAAACATATATGGGTATGGAAATTGACTTGTTGTTGTTATTGTTAATGGAGTTCTTAGCTGTTTACAGGGACATTGCAAGGTACCTCAGTTTCAGATACAGTCAGTGAGATTGCTCTGAAATTTAGAAGCATGTCTGGGATCTAAACCTTGTTGGCCTTGGAGGTGAGAGGCCTGCATTCTATTCCCTACTTTCAAGGGTTGCCAAATACTTAGGTTTTCCACCTGTCTGTCATAACAGGCAGTTGGTTGTGGAAAGGAAGAGGCATTTTCAGCTCTTCCTCTTGAGGCTTATTACTGGCCATAACATAATACAATAATGTAGAAGGAAGAAAAAAGTTATTTCTAAGGTATTGGGACTCTGTATGAGAGAATCTTTTAAGAATATTTTAAGTGTATAATTTGTCACTGGATATACTTCAATAATTGTTAGTGATACCAGAGGTGACCTGAGTCCTAGTTTCTCCTTCTGCTAGTCATACCCACTTCTATTCCCTCTGGTCAAAGTTACAGCATTTGGATTGTGAAGAGTGGCAACATAAAAAAGGAAAAAATATCCCTATACAAGCTATGACCCTTGTCACTGGTTGATACAGAATCATAGATTCACAGAATGGATTGGATTGGAAGTGACCTCAAAGATCATCTAGTCCCAACCTCCTATGCAATTTACCCTGCCAAAGAACAGCTGCTGCTTTTCTCTTTCAAAGCTGAATCAAAATCTAGATTACAAAAATAGGATTTGGTGTGATTTTGTTTTTTCTCAGGTAAGAAAATAATAAAAGAAAAAAGTATTACAAATAAATGAACTTGAATTTGCAGGTAATACAGAACAGTCCAGTCAGCTGCAGAGCACCACAGTATTTACAAGATGCACTGACTTGAAATGTAGCTTTATATCCTCTGAGCACAGGAAGGGACGGATTCTACAAATTCATGGTCTAAGGGAGTATATTCACCATTTGACAGCTGTAGATAAGAGGAAAGCCAGTAAATAATGGAGGCAGTAGCAACACTCCTTCCCCCTCACATTTTGGAGAAGAGAACAGAGAAGAGCAGCTGTTTATTATATTGCAAAGCCTGTTCTTTGCTGTCAGGGCATGCCTGTCTACTGCATGTTGACAGAGGGAATCTTAGTTTTGTAAATCAGTTGCAAAGCTTACATAACAGGTAGGTAAATAACCTTGTGTTCAGCTTGGGCAAGGCTGAAATGCTGCTAGGGATGCATAGAAATACATCTTTCTTTGCCAGTGAGAATTTGGATGCTTCTGTAGTACCAGAGGCACCATGAGGATTCTTGGACCCAGTGCCCAAACTACTCAGATGCAGTCTTGGGCCCTTAGGGTAGTACTCTGTAGTCAGTCTTGCAACATTTATAAAAACCTCTTAAGGAGTAAGGGCTGAAAAACCAGAGGAGTGTCTGCAGGCTTGATGGTGGCTCATGACACAGTTTTGGGAATGTGCTGGTGTATTTCCTTGCAGATAAATTGTATTCTTGGTAACAAGGTAATTTATACTATATACTGCAAATTTATTCTGGCCTTCCACCCAAGTCCTGTGTTTGATTGAAAATGCACACTAGGAAAGTTACTTGCCTTCAGTGACCTTTGGTTTTTTTTGTCTGTCTCAGACATTCCTGACCCAAGCACTTGGAATCTTAATCCAAATGCATCTTATGTCTATTACTGTGCTAATGAAACCATCCATGGGGTGGAGTTTGACTTTGTACCTGATGTCAAAGGAGCAGTCTTGGTTTGTGACATGTCATCAAACTTCCTGTCCAGACCTGTGGATGTATCCAAGGTACAGTATTGGACACAGTAGCTGCACAAAGCATTTGCAGACTTTAATTTTCAAATGGTTAGGCACTTTGAGATGTCTGGATGGCCAGAGATGCTGAAAAATGAAACTGATGAAAACATATTTTATTGAGTATCTGATGGCAGATACAAATACTGAAATTTAGAACTGGATATTTTTGAGTCTGTGTTTTACTTTTTTTTTCTGTAAAAATGTGTTGAATTATGAAACTGTCCATATTAATAGCTGTCCAAGATTATTTGTCTGCTGTGTGGTTGCTTCTGCATCGTATGTAGCCTGCAGATGTGTTTGGCTATAGCAGGGTACTGTAAATGAGAATTTTTGATCCTACCTCTTACCTGGAAGATCTGAAACTCCTTTTAAGCTACTAAAGCTTCCTGTGCCTCAATTTCTGTGTTTGTTTCACAGATAATAAAGGCAGAACACAATTCTTGCTTATATTTGTAAAGTGTTACCAGTGAAAAGTGCAACTGACTAGTGAAATAGTACATTTGACCTTTCATATTTGTGTGTAGCAAAATGAAGGAGCTTTTGTCACTTTTGTCTTGGCCTTTCCTGGTCTCTCTTTGGACAGGTGGATTATATGATGCCTGTTCTTAAATGCCAGATTGATTGAAAATGCTGTGATCCATGCATGAATTATTTCTACTGAGTATGCTTGGAATAAGGTGAAACGGGGACAGGCTACCTTGAGAATTATTTGTGGCTATGTTACATTTAGCAAAACATTAGGAAGTTTCTTGTGTTGATTGAATGAAGAAACATGGTTCTCATTCTAGACGTACATGGGATAAAAACCATGTCTGTAAGTGCACATTGAAATCTGAACTTTTTCTAACTCTTTGACCTGTAGCTTGCTCATTTGCAACACATTCTCCAAGCTGCTCAGCTGATTTATGTGCCTGTTGTATAATGATAATGATGTTACTCAGTTACAAAATCAACTATGCACATACCAAGTTCTTACTTTCTTCTTCCAAACTTTAGTTTGGCGTGATTTTTGCTGGAGCTCAGAAGAACGTTGGCTGTGCTGGAGTTACTGTTGTAATAGTACGTGAGGACTTGCTGGGATTTGCACTGAAAGAATGCCCTGTAGTACTAGATTACAAAACACAAGTCACGAATGGCTCTTTGTATAACACTCCACCGTGCTACAGGTAATTTAACCCTGGTCTTGGGTATCTTACTCAGAAAGGTGCTGCCACCTGCTGCTTTTATCAGGAAAAGTCTCAAGTTGAGTAGTTGCGTTCACGTCATACAATTGGAGCGTGAAAACGTGAGAAGAGTCCAAAACTGAATGTCTGTATTAGGCTTTGAGGTTGCCTAGTGGGGCTCAGCCGTAAAGCCCACATTTTTAGAAGTGAGTATTGTTTGTCATAGTTTGATTGCGAAAGTTTCAGGATCCAGTTCTGACTTACATGAGTGCAACTCTAGTCAGATCAGTATCTATCACTTGCAGATAGATATTTTGACACTTAGTCTTGCTTCTCGCATACTCGGTATAGATTTGATTTAATTTCTTCCTGAGGTGGTTCTTAATTTTTATAGGGATCTGAAGGTTCATAATTTCTTTGCTGGGAAATGGTTAAGTGTTTAGTAAAGGTTTTACAGTTTTGCAAGACTACATATTCCTTTCTAGTTACAGAATTTACTACTGTTAGTTTTGAAGTCAAATTGAAAAGGGCTATTTTAAAAGTACTGTAGTCATTGCTTCACTTTCTTTGGTACAGCTCTCTGTATTTCTTTACTGCTGCCTCAGTGTTTCACTTGGCCACCAAAAATAAAATTGGTCTAGTTTTATAATCATTCATTGTGGTCAAGATCATAAAGTTGGCGTGTACCTGTTTCATGTATGCAAGAAGAAGAACAAACTATAACTTGCTCTTTTGAAATTCCTATTTCCTAGCTGCTGGTAACTAATGAAATGATGCTTAGCTACCAGAATATTTAAGTGTTGACCAAATAGTACCTACCCATTCTTAATATGAAATACTTTTTATCAGTGCCCACTAAAATGATTTGTTTTAAGAAAATCTTCAAAGCAGATATCATTTTTTCTAGAAGATTTAAAAATTATTTTGAAAACAATGATTTCTGCTTTTAAATATAGGGATTCTTGTTGATCTAGAGAATTTATGATGAAATTTTTACTGATTAAGCTCTTGTCCCTTTTGTGTGTACCAGAATTTGCAAAGTAAGTTGCCTAATGATGTCCAACAGGTATTAAATGCACTGTATAGGCATAAATTACAGTGGTTCCTGTCTATAAAGCCTGCCTTAATGCCATCACTTACTACTAATATAGTTCTACTAAACGTATCTCTAAACTTATTGATTGTATGCTACTGCAGTGCCACAAAGGTAGTTGTCTTAATTTATCAACAGAATAGTAAATTTAGTGAGCATATGTTTATTTCAGATTTTACAATGCAAAACTTGTTTTCCAGTTGCATACTGTGGAGTATATAGTGCTGTAATGATATACTGTTGAGTCAGCCTGTCTTGTCTTCTGGGTACACTCAGTATTCTTAGGACTGCTGTTAGGACAAGAATCGACCTTACAACACTTTTTCAGATTTTTGTCTTCTCTCCAAATGTGGTTTTGTAACCTTGACTGTAGGCATGTCTCTCTTGCCCAGTGATTAATTAAAACCTCTATTTCTTACAGTCTGTTTTCTTGACTGCCAAGTCACACATACTCTCTTGAGCACTGTGTACTTGATCATGCCAGGTTTAAATCCAGCCATTCATGCTTTCCAAGAGCAAAGCTATTGCCATTTGAAAATCCAAAATTCTTTATCTCACAGTGTTGCTCCTGTTTTCAAAAGCAAACTAGATGAAGTTATGCAGCTTTATTTTAGCCACTGCAAAGAACTTATGAAAGTGCTGCTTTAGCTGTAATTCAGTACCTGTTGGCAACATTGTCAGGGTAGTGGGAGATTAAGAGAGATGAAAATAAAATTGAATGAACAGACTTTTTCCGTTCTGGTCTCTGTCCTGCCACATTTCACTCCATGACACAGACCCACGTTGGAGTACACTCCAGAATTCAGAATGTAACACAGACTGAGGATGTTGGCAGGGTGTACGTATTTGGCTTGGCTCTAAATGCCTGTTCCATTTTTTTAAAGGAACTGGCAACATTTACCAGCTCTCTTTTGGTCTGCTCTTTTCCTTGCACTCTCATGGTTTACTAGCATGCAGTCAGAAAATATTAATTGTATTACAAAACCTGTTTCAGCAGTATGTTGAATTAAAGTGATGCTAACGGCTTTAGCCTGTTGGTACTGTAGAGGCTGACTCTTTGACCCCAACCTGCTTTGCTAAAATTAACAATGAATTTGCTATAAAAATCTTGCTTCCAGTCTCCGGAATGAATTTTGCATTTAAAATTCCTCAAAAATTTTGACTGACTTGAAAGAAAAAAGTTTCAGCTGTCAGGTCTTGCAGTTGACTCTAAGGCTGACTTCTTTAAGCTTTACTTGTCCAAGAAGACTTGCTCAGGGAAATTAGGGCAAGAAATGAATGTGGCACTGTATATTAGGCAAGGGCCTAAGTTATGCCTCACTTAAATCCTTCTCTTCGTTTGACAGCATGCTGTCATAAACTTAACGAGATTGTGCTCTCAGAGGTATAAGGTGCTTTGTGTGAAATGCAATCTGTAACCTTGGTAATTCTGCAGTCTTTTGGCAGTGCTCAAAGATTTGATGCTGGCATCTGCTGAGAAAGTAAAAGTAAAAAAAGATTTAAAACAGTCTCTTGCTTGATGCGTGTTCAGGGAAACTTGTAACGTTCTGTGAGCACTGCCTTAGAATATGTAATGAAGGGATTAATAAAAGCAAACTTGTTGGAAAAACGCCATAAACTTGTGAACAGGTTTTTTGTTAAGTATTATAGTTGTGGGAAATGGCTGGACTTGAATGAGCAGAGTTTTGTAACAGAAGCACAAAGGCCTCAGGGAGTTTTTTTAATGTTGCACTTAATAAATAACAAGCATTGAAATACTTGGTCTTATGTCATGTGATGCTCACAGGCCTCTGAATCTTTACTTAGAACTTCAATGGTAATGAATAATTAAGTGATATGCCATTATTTGTTTTGCCAAGCTTAAGTATTTGTGAGCAAAAAGATGTTTTTTAGACAGAAAAGGGATTATAGTTTTTATTTTCAGTATTTGTAAAAGTGTGATTAATTTCTGGCATTATTAACGTGTACATTTGAGATTCACTCCTGTATCTTTGCAACAGCAACTCCCCAGGGTAGATGCTACTAAGTTTTGTGCTATTTGGTGCTTTCTAGGGCTTGACAGGCAGTTGTGTGGTCAATGAACTGACAGTCCCTGCAGCATGTCTGTGATGTCCTTGGGAGCTGTGTAGGGGCTGCAGAAGGGGTGCTGAGAGAACTGGCTGATGTTATCACTCTGCCACTCTCCATGTCCTGTGGCAGACAGGAGAGGTCGCTGAGGACTGGAGGAGAGCCAATGTCACTCCAGTCTTCAAAAAAGGGCAAGAAAGAGGTTCCAGGAAACTATAGACCAGTCAGCCTCACCTCCATCCCTGGAAAAATGGAGTGGCTCCTGCTGAAGGGCATCTCAAGGCACTTGGAAGAGAAGAAGGTTATCAGGAGTAGTCAGCATGGATTTACCAAGGGGAAGTCATGCTTGTCTAACCTGATAGCATTTTATGATGCCATAACTGAATGGGTAGATTCAGGGAGACCAGTGGATGTAGTCCACCTTGACCTTAGCAAGGCCTTTGACACCATCACCTATGACATTTTAGTGAGCAAGCTGAGGAAGTGTGGGATGGAAGAGCAGACAGTAAGGTGGGTTAGGAACTGGTTGCAAGATAGAGTTCAGAAGGTGGTGATCAATGGTGCCAGATCCAGCTGGAGAGCTGTGACTAGTGGTGTCCCCCAGGGATTGGTGCTGGGGCCAGTCCTGTTCAACATCTTCATCAATGACACTGATGAGGGCACAGAGTGTCTGCTCAGCAAGTTTGCTAATGACACCAAACTGAGAGGCTTGGCTGATACAGCTGAAGGTTGTGCGGCCATCCAGAGAGACCTGGACAGACTGGAGAGCTGGGCACAGGGGAACCAAATGAGCTTCAACAAGGACAAGTGCAGAGTCCTGCATCTGGGGAGGAATAATAAACTCCACCAGTACAGGTTGGGAGGTGATCTGCTGGAGAGCAGTCCTGTGGAGAGGGACATGGGGGTCCAGGTGGATAACAAGTTAACCATGGCACAGCAGTGTGTCCTTGTAGCCAAGAAGGCCAGTGGGATCCTGGGGTGTATCAGGAAGAGCATGTCCAGCAGATCCAGGGAGGTTCTCTTCCCCCTCTACTCTGCTCTGGTGAGACCTCATCTTGAATACTGTGCTCAGTTTTGGGCTCCCCAGTTTAAGAGGGACAGGGATCTGCTGGAGAGAGTCCAGCAGAGGGCTGTGAGGATGACTGGGGACTGGAGGGCATGGCTTATGAGGAGAGGCTGAGGGTCTTGGGATTTTTTAGTCTGGAGAAGAGAAGACATAGAGAGGATTTGATAAATGTTTATAAACATCTGAGGGCTGGTCTTTAGGTGGGAGGACAGGCTCTTCTCACTTGCTCCCTGCAATAGGACATGGAGCAATGGAATTTGTCCTTTTGTGGTACAAAGTATTAAGATCAGTGCAACAGATTGGTGAATTACTAGAATTTCAGAGTTCTCATCTGTGTCCAAAGAACATTGCTCACTTAGAACCATCATAATTTGTGAAACAGCCTGGATTATGAGTTATTATCCTTAAATATCGTAACCCAAAATGTATCCTTGTGTTGCTGAAATATTAACTATTGAATGGAAGTGTCTTTCATTTGTGTGTGGTTTTTTCTTTGTTTTTAAATAATCTGACTGAAAACTGTCTTCCTCTTGCAGTATTTATATCATGGGATTGGTCCTAGAATGGATAAAGAATAATGGCGGAGCTGCAGCTATGGATAAACTTAGCTTAATCAAATCACGAATGATATATGACATTATTGACAAATCTAATGGATTCTATGTGTAAGTTGCTGTGCTTTCCCACTTATTTTCAGTGTTTGTTGCAGAGCCAAATATTCTTTTTAGAGTCTTGACTGCAGCAGTTGCCTTTTTGGTATATAGAAATTTGTACAAACAATTCACTTGAGTCTTATCCTTAGACAGATAGTCATCATTCCAGTAGATTATTTCAAGTTATGCTGTATAAATATTCGTGAAGTATATCAGTAGCAAATGTTCTAAACTTAATGAAGTTAAGGGGCCTAGGAGAAGAGTGTACAAAAAAAAAAATAAACAAGTTGTGGTTTGTATACTTACTGAATCCCTTGGGGAAATACAGGTGGAAATAGAGAAAGCAGTTTGTGAGAAACTGCAGAGACCACTGTGATATCTTCCTGCTGTCTCTTTCTGTAGTCATACTGCTTTCTCTCTGAAGCAGAGCATTTCTATTAGTTTGTTGTGCTAAGTTTAGAAATACTTTCTGGAACAGGAAGACTAGGCTTAGATGTTGTAAAAACGTAGTTTTCTTTATGTGCAGTTTATTATCATCAGTTATTCTTGATGGTTTTCCAAGGCAGACTTAGCCTTCTGATCTTTAGATGATGTTGGCAAGATATTTTTATGGTCACAGTACCCACAATATATATAGATGAAAGCAGATGTGGTTTAGAATAATTCTAATTCTTGCCAAGCACATAGATTAGTAACTGACTATGAAATTGCAAAATATTTTCCTTAGCTTTTGGTATAAAATCAATAATTTTGGGACCTAATTAACTTTCAAGTCAAAACTGGGATAGGACAAATTGAATTTGAACCTTAAAGATGGCTGTAGCCTTAACTGGCAAGGATATGGTGGCATCATAATGCTTAATACATTCTGCTTATCCATTTAGTTAATGAGAACAGTTTTGCCTTTAAGACTGTAATCCTGCTCTACTGAAATTCTAAGGGTTTTCATAAACCTCAGTAAGCAAATGAAATCTTGAAAAAAACCCAAAACATTTTTTGTGACAAATAGAAATCTTTTTTTCTGGCAAGATGGTCTGTATGTCTTTCAGTGAGAAGTACAATGCAGGTGTGATGGTAGGTAGTCAATTGAGAAGGCAAAATGAGCTTCACTGAGTTGTGTGCATCTTACTAAACAATACAGTTAAGTCTCTGGTTTATTTCTTTCCTATTTGATCTATGATTAAAAGCAAAATCTGTATGAAGGTGCCTTCTCTGCTCTAACAGGCAACCTAATCTGTGGTATGCTTCAGTGAAGTGACATAAGTGACACGCATCGCTGTAAACGGCTTTTAGTGAACAGAGACTTCATTCCACATAGTGCTGTCATCACTTTGCAGTTTGCTTTTCAAAATCTGCCCTGGCTTACACTGGATTGCCTAATAGCAACTGTAGTATAGCTACAGTTACTCAGCTATAGGAATGATTATAAGCATAGGCCTTTTTGCAGAGTTTTCATGCTTGCATCTGAAACACAAGATTTGCATAAGCAGATAGTATAACTTTTTTCCATGCAGTTTATGAGGACTTACTCATAATGAATTCTTGCAAAAGTCTACATCATAGCCTTAGGAAAGCATAAATCCAGAGCTTTTATATTTTCTTTTTAACTAGAAACACTAAAGAAAAATGTTTAAAGAGGAGTAATTTTTCTTTAAATGTGCCTTGAATTTCACCATTAGAGTAAAGGAAATTAAGAGATTAAAGAGCTGTGATGTACTTCATGTATGTTGTGGCAATGTATGCAGTGCACTGTGTGTTCTAGATATATCTCTTCTGTACTTGAAATGTTCATGTTCTGTGTGATACTAATGTAGAAGGTGGACTTTAGACCACTAACAGAAGTCTTTAATGTTGATGTAAATCTTCTTGTGCTGTGTTCTTATGTCTCCATTAGCTCTGTTTTGATGGATCAGGCTTTGTTCTGGCAGCATTTGTGACTAACTGGGTAAAAAGTGTGCCAGTCTTAGAGCAAAAACTGGCCAGTGTAATTGGAAAATGCCATGGGTGGGATGGTTGTTTTTGTTTGTGGGTTTTTTGTTAATAAGTATGTTTACAAGCATCTTACACATTTCTCTGGGGCAATTTTGATCATGTCAGCAAGGGTTAATAGGCTTTCCAGATTCTGTTGTAATTAAAAAAAAAAAGTGAAGGTTGCTTTCTTTCTCAGGAAGCAATGACTTTTTCAATTATGGAGGAATTACTTTGGTGTTAAATAGATGCATTTTTTCACTTTCTGAAATGGTATATAGCATAAGATGGGTTAATCATTTTGTTCTGGAACCTTTCTAGGTGTCCAGTGGAGAAAAAGAACCGAAGCAGAATGAATGTCCCTTTTCGTATTGGCAGTACCAAGGGTGATGAAGCACTGGAAAAGAAATTTCTTGAGAAAGCTGTGGAACTTAACATGATATCTCTAAAAGGACATCGGTAAGCATTGGTCAGATGAATCCATTTCCTGTGCAGAATAAACTGTTATTACTAGTGGTACCGCAGCAGGCATTGTGTTGGCTTGCCAGCCTTTCTCACAGTGTCTTGTACTGCTATGTCATCATTTGGGAATAATGGCAATCTAGAATGTAATCAGAGACTGTTGGTGGCTCAGCTACTGCTTAGGTGTGGTGGGGCTCAGAACTTTCTCCTTAATTCTTTCTTCTTCAGTTTAATAGATCTGTCTCTGTGCAGATGCCAAAGAATGGCCAGCAAATGTCTGCCTGAGATCAGACTCTGTTTTGTATAAACACTTTTCATTACATAGCTTGTCTACCCTGTTGCAAGAGTTCCTTCCCAGGTTCAGTGCTGTTGGCAGGATTAAAAAAGATCACTTTTTGGTGTCACTGGGCTAAAGATTTGGAGCTGTAAAAGAAAAACCCAACCAGAACAAACTATGAAATGGTGAATTCCTCTAGACTGTAAACTTTCCTTGAATTAAATACTGCTCCTCATTCATGTAAAATGTCAATTGTATCCCTTTGCAGTAGAATTAGGTTTAAATGTGAATTGTATTAGTGCCCCTTTTTAGATAATTGAAGAAAAAAATATTTTCTCTCCCTCTTTTTCAATTCAGATCTGTGGGAGGAATCCGGGCCTCTTTATATAATGCGGTGACCGTAGAAGATGTTCAGAAGCTTGCAGCCTTCATGAGAAGCTTCATGCAGATGCATCAGTCATAAATGGGTTAGAGTGATACTGTACATCTATGAAAGAAAAGCTAAGGGATTTGAAAGTCACTGTGGTATTGCACAGATGTAGTGCACAAGTTATATTTCCTCTTAGTTCCTGTAGCTATTGTAGTTAACTGTGTGGGATTGAGGTCCAATTTTGCAATGAATTGGTGGTCTTGGTTTTGGAGGTGAGGATCCAAAATTTGCAAAACACTATCCTTAACATGTAATTAGAATGTGAATACCATTGTAAGATGCCATGGATCTGAGTCTGTTTCTTTCTTCTAGTCACAAACAATCTCTAACAAGGCTTTGCTTTCAGTAAACTTCAGGAGGTAGAGTTTATTGTTGTAAGCCTTGTAATGCTTTACAAATACTCTGACTGCACAGGAAAGCTAAAACCAACATTAAATGTTCTCTAAATTGTTGTTTTTTCAGGTACATTCTAACATATCTGCTAGTGTACCACCAGCAGTATTTAGAAGTTAACATAGGTGCTCCTAACTTAAGGACCTTGCTTTCAGACTTCTGAACCCCTGCTTGAAGTACTATCATAACAGTTGCATACATCTGTACCCATTGTGGTTAGTCGCTAGGACTGGGCCTGTTTAGTATTATCATTTATTAGCTTAAAGCTAAGTTGCATGAGTCTGTAATGAAATACAACAATAAGATGTTTTCTTCTCTATTCATTTTATATGTTACACTTCTCTAGGCTATTAATTTTATGCTCTTATTTTGGAGCATGCATATTTGCTTCTGCTAAAAACTTTGGTTTAATTTGTTAACCTTGTGCTTGACGAGGCTGCTGTAATCCATTTAATGGATTTGGGGCTTTCTCTGCACTGACTTCCTAGCCTGAGGTGTAGCAGGCTGTCTTCTTTGGTGCTTCCTCTCTAATTGCTCCAGTATTTTCCCTGCCTTTTCATTGCTTCAGTCCTGTAGCCTTTTATGTGGGGATTTGCCCAGCTGCAGTAAATAAAGCTTGACTTCTCTGCCTTTTCCTGACTCTTATCAGTTGTTGGTCCAACGTTTCTCACCCTATCTGGTTTAATCCACATTTTGATATCTAGGTGGAGTGAGAACAGTGGTTATGTAGAGATGTTTAGAAGTTGTTACTTTATCCTCTGAATTTACTGCCAATGACCATATATTGACACCAGCCTCTTAACTGTAGAAGCTACCTGCTAATATCATTAGCCTTACTGCAGCTGATTTTAGACTGTAAACACTTTGGTACAGGACGGGCATTTGTTGATTTATTTTTACCGGTACAACTTTGTAATGATGATGGATTGTGCCTTTCTTGGTGGAAGCTCCCAGCAATCAGTGGAGTTCTGCTGTGGCTGAGTTACATTCCTATTCAAGAAGTCATCATTTTCTGAGTACCATTTTAAGATTTTTGTCAACTTGCTGTCACTCTAATTAAATGTTTGAAGAAAATAAAATTTAACCAGAGCATGCTGAAGTACCTGTGTTTGAAGATTCTTATTTCAGAAGGATGAGAGGTCATGCATAATACTGTGTGGGAAGTGTGTTCCAGTATTACACTTCTACCTGAAAAGCAAGCAATGTTTCCATTCTTTCTCAAAGTGGTCATTCCTACAAAGATCACAGAAACAAGAGTATTACTATGACAAAGATTTGAGAACCTTTTTTGTCCTGTCAAGGATCTAACTGAGGCTTTATACTAAGCTTCTTAAAATGTCCTAAATTTTGACTTCCTCTAAATTTTCCAAGAATGGTAGGAGTTGGAAAGACCTCTGGAGATTGTCTAGTCTGACTCACCTGCAAAAGCAGGTTTACAGGAAATGCATCCAGGTGGATTTTGAAAGTCTGCAGAGGAGGAGATGCTACAACCTCTCTGGGCAATCTTTTTCAGTGTTCTGGCATCCTCAACATAAGGAAGCTGTCTTGTGTTTAGGTGGAGCTGCCTGTGTTCTAGTTTGTTAGTTGTCTCTGGGCACCACTGAAAAGAGATTGTACCCATCCTCTTGACACCTAGCCTTCAGATTATAAATACTAATCAGATGCCCTCTCAGTCTTTTCCAGGATAAACAGCCCCAAATGTCCGAGCCTTTCCTTGTAAGAGAGATGATTCAGTCTGTTCATTATCTTTGTAGTCCTCTCCTGGGCTCTCCAATAGCTTCCTATCCCTTTAACTGGAGAGCCCAGGACTGGGCACAGTATACCATTAGCTTTATTGGCTATGAGAGCATATTGCTGGCTCTTGGTTAACTTGTCCCATCAACACTCTCAAATCATCCTCTGCAGTGCCCTTTTCTACCAGGGCAGCCCCTAACTTGTACTGGTGTGCGGGATTATTCCTTCCCAGGTGCCGGACTCCATGCTTGCTCTTGCTGAACTTTGTTGTGTTTGCCTCTGCCTGACTCTCCAGGCTGTCCAGGTCTTGCTGAACAGCAGCACAGGCTTCTTCTGTATCAGCCACTCCTTCCAGTATCATAGAGTCATGAATAGTTTGTATTGAAATGGAACTTAAAGATCATGTACTTCCAACCACCCTGCAGTGGGCAGAGACACCTTCCACTAGACCAGGATGTTCAAAGCCTCATCCACCCTGGCTGTTAACACTTCTGGGGAGGGGTCATGCAGGATCCCCCATGGCAACCTGTTTCAGTGTATTGCTGTCCTGGAGGTCCCGTGTACCCCAGAAATTTCCTCTTCCTCTGTGGTTTGAATGGGAGAGGAAAAGGTGTGCAAAGACCTGTTTCTCCCACCCTGCCCTGCAGGCGTGGAGTGGGGGGGAGCAGGAGGGACCTTTCTGGCATGAGGAGTGCCCCGTGCCGGGCCCACGCTGCACTCGGCTGAGGATTGGCTGTGTGCTTTTCGCGCCTAGGAAGTGGTAACTCTGCTCTTTGTCTGAGAAAGGTATAAATATTGAGAGGTTCCCGCCTTGGGGTGTTCCCGCCTTGGGGTGCTCCTGCTGTGGAGTTTGTCCCCGCTTTGGATCGTGTTCCCACCTTGGTGTGCCTGCTTGGAGTTCTTCTCCCCCCACCTGGNTATATAGTTTGGGGGCAGGTTTTCGGGAAATAACTCTATTTTTATAAATTCCTGACTCGGCCTAATTAATTCCTGCCTCCATAACAATTGCCACCCTCATTGTAAAGGATTTTTAGTATCTCATCTCATCTGAAAGCCATTCTCCCTCACCCTATCATTACAAGCCCTTGTAAGAAATCCCTTCCTGGCTTTCTCGTAGTCCCCTTTCAGGTACTGGATGGCTGCTAAGGGGTCTATGTGGAGCCTTCTCAATGATGAACAGCCCCAGTTCTTACAGCCTGTGCTCATAGGGAAGGTGCTGCAGTCCTCTGATCATCTTTGTGGCAATCTTCTAGACCTGCTCCAATAGTTCAGTGTCCTTGTGTTAGTGTTGTGGAGGGCCTATAGGCCCGAAAAA